>JARQOD010000005.1:316842511-316912290 GCA_033576555.1 Oophaga sylvatica | reverse complement strand
TTGGGCAAATAAAAAATCCATCGGTTAATAGTCTCCTGAATCACAAAACCCTGGCAAAAAAAATGTAAAAGGGGAAAATCAGGGTAACGCAACAGAAATTTAGTCTGAACACTACCCAAGACAATGAGCATGAAAAAATCTTCCCGCTTGGGCGAAAAAATAGCTGAGAGGCACCCCCACAGTAAAAAAAACCCATTGCGTTTTCGAAACTCATGAACGTGCCCCAGAAGTCACTTATCAACTGCGGGGTCAGAAGGGCTCAAAAAGGCAACCTATCTCACGCTCCCTTGCGCTCACGAAAATTGTCAATTTAAATTGCCAATACATAGAATCTTTGGACCAGAGGGACGGGGAATCCCCCAAACCCCTTTACATTCTCTGACAGCCCCTTCCCGAAAGGGCTCCCAAAGCATCTCATTCCCTTTGGTCAGACTCCCATTTTTGGGAAATTTCGACAGTAAAACTCAGCGTCTTCAAACCCTGTTTTAATGCCAACAAGGTTTTTTCGTTGATCTGACTTTAGGTTCATGTAAAATAACCCCAGAGCCAAAAAAAAATGCTTTAAAAAACAGGTCCCCAGGGTCGGGGAAAAAAACCCCAATCCTGGGGATTCCCGCAGGGGAGAGTTGACAATTTAAACCTGCTGTGCTCGTTCCTGAGGCTTAGACTTTAAGGAAAAAAACAACTTACAGTTTTTTTTGAAATTCAAAATTTAGCCCGATCCCCAAAAAAAACAAATTTGGCATGGGAACCCGGGTTTCCACAACCGGCAACCGCAAATGGTAGCAATATCCAAAAAACCTCAGGGGCAGTATCCCAACGTCCGACAACTGGCAAGCCCTTTGAGAAAAAAAAATCCCTCAGCACCCGGAAAAAAAAGAGGGAAAAAATGCAAGAAACAGGAAAAAAAAAAAATTTTGACAACTCTGACAACTTTTTTTTTTTTTACACTATTTTTCCCTTCTGTGATACCATAAATTTTCAGTTCGGGCCGGGGATATGTTGTTTTGTAGCTGAGGAGAAGTAGCAAAAACGGCAATACACCCGAGAGGCTGGAAAATTTGGTTTTCAGTAAAATAACTAACCACAAATAGAGGTAGCCCTGGGGTGTTCCCACGTTGATCCTAGACCTGACAGCCTGAGAGATAAACTACACCAAGGGAGAAAGAAAAGCATCTCCCCCGGAGCAGTCCCAAAGAAAATAGGGAAACCCCCAAACATGTAAAGGGGGTTAGACAAGAAAACACGGGCAAAAAAAAATGAATTGGGAAAAGCTGGGCCCAATCCCTTTAGACAGAAAAATACAGGAAAGGGTACTCCTGCAAACCAAAAAAACCTAAAAAAATACCCAAATTTTTCTGATTCAAAAAAAAAACCCGGATCATACATCTTACCCCCTAAATCAGATCTCTGGTGTAACAAAACTAAGCTCGCCCTGAAAAAACAGGAAAAAGCAAAAAAAGAAATAACGTGGTTCAGAAAAACGAGAGGAGCACAGCCCCCGGAGGGGCCCCGGCTGACCCCCAAAATGCGGGAAAACAATGAAAAAGCAACACAAAATAAAAGCAGAAAATATTTATTGATAGCAGAAGATCGGCAAATTCGAACTTCCCCAAATAACCCCAGGAACCAAATTGAGACAAGAACAATTGCCCCCGGAAACCCATCATGGGGGGGGAACCCCTTATATCAGACCAGTCGTGACCCAAAATTCCATTCCTCGTGAAAGGTTCAGTATTGTTGAACACCAAGGGGCCTCGCTCAAAACCACTCTGCACATTCAAAACATTAGCGTGGAAGGTGGTAACTGTTAAATAAAGACCCTACACAAGTCACATAAAGTGTGGGAAAAATTGGCGGGTTTTATGGGAAAAAAAAAAATCATAGGAATGCTTTATCAAAAGAATTGATGATTCCCTAAGATAGGCCAAAAGTTATAAAGCTTAAAAAAAATGAGTGATTTTTTTACGAGTTACAGGTTGCTCAGGGGAGGGAGACTTGCCTGGTTTGGGGTTCTTAGATCCGTAGGGTTGTAAAACCCAAAAAAGAAAAAATTTCCCTTAAACTACAAAAAAAAGGGGGTCATATGGTTTTTGGATAAAAAAAATCTAATGTACGCCCCCCCCTTTTCACTTTTTTTGTAGATTTTGTCCCCCAAAAGCTAGTCAAAAATGACCTTAGTTTTTTTTTTCCCTGTCTTTCCACTGCCCCCGGTGTCAAACCAGTGGGGCACCTTGGAGCCCACAAAACTAAAATTGTTTCACAGGCCCCCCCAAAAAGCATAAACCCACCGAAGAGAATAAACCTCGGATGTCAGTAAGCATGCCCTCTACACAAACCACCCCCCTTACTAAAATGCAGAGCCTTCGGGTGAAGTTTTGGGAAGATGCAAAGGGTTCCTAAGGAAAACAACATCTTTTAAAAGGGGCCACAACTGTTGGGGAATGGACTTGGAATTGGCAGAGGCCCCTCTGGGGTTAAAACGGTAGGGGACGTCATGAGATTGTGGGAGGGGAATAGGTTTACTGAGGGTCTTAAAAAAGGGAGTCCCTTTCCCCATGGGGTTTTCCGGGGCCCAAAATTGTTGGGGTCCATCCTTGATTCCTTTTTCCCCTTTGTATCTGCTGTGTGTGTCTGATCCGAAAAGTAAGAAATTTTCTTTTTTTTTTTTGTGCTTTATTTTTGCTTTTGTCCTGCCTTCTGTGGGGGCCTTAGGGGGCCCCCCCGGGGGGGGTTTTTCCTCTCATTTAGTTCAGCCATGAGTTTTGTTCATTTTTTTTTTCCGTTTTTTCAGTGGTGCGTTTTGATTTTGTTAACCGGAAAATAATTTGGTGGAGGGCGTGTGATCTCGGTGTTTTTTGAAATTAGTGAGTTGGTGCTTTTCAGGGTTTTTTTTGGGTTGCGTAAATGCCCTTCCTTTCCTTTTCTTTTTAATAGTTTGGGGGGCCCAAAATTTGTCATACTATTTTTTTTCTGTAGTATTTCTTCTTGTCTAACCCTTACATGTTTGGGGGCTTTTTATGTTCTTTGGGGTCTCTCCGGGGCAGATAGCTTCCTCTTTCTTCTTTAGGTTTGTTTTCTCGCTGTGAACCTTTGCAGCCCTTTTTTTGGAAGGGCGTCGATAAAATTTAAAGGAAGTTATTTTGGGGGTTCCCTTCCCCCCCGGCTCAATGATTCTAGTCTTAGCGATTTTTAAATTTACAGACTTTGCGTGACGTAGAGGTTCGTGGGGAATAGTGTTTTTTTTGGAACCCCCTTCTGAAAATGCGTTGATAGGTGGATTCTGGGGGCCCCAAGCATGGTTTGAAAAGCTGGGTTTGTTTCACTGTGGTGACGCCCCCCTGCTATTTATCTGCCCAAGCGGGGGGGAGTTTTTGCACGCTTTTTTGTCTTGGGAGTGTTCAGATAAATTTTGTTGACTTTTTCCCTGATTTCTCCCTGTCCTCATTTTCTGCTAGGCTTTTGTTGATTTGGAGCAGCTATTAATTGTGGGGGTTTTTTTTTTTATAAATTGGGGGGTTTCCCCCTTATACCCCCCGGAAGTCTTTTCCCCCCTGGGGATTGATTCCCCCTTTGGTGAGAATAAACCCCCTTTCACTCGGTGAAAATGAGGTTTTCTGTATCAGGGAGTTGAAATTTTGGTGCTGTATAAAATGCATGAATTGTTGTACTGGTTTCCTTGGTTGCAGTTCATAATCCCCTTTTGGATTGGAAATCTGTGTCTTAAAAGTTGGGGGTGCCCAATTTTTTAAACCAAACCTGTTTTTTTGCTCCCCCCAGGCTCGGATGTTCCTGACTTTTGATTTTTTTTTGATGTGTTTGGAAAGAAAACTGCATCCTTGCCTCCCATAGGAGCTTGCTGCGCTATTAAATTTAGTGCCTGGTAGTAAATTCCCTAAAGGTCGTTTTTAATTTTTCTTACTGAAACTTGACGCTATGCGGTTTATATCAAGGAGTCATTGGAGAAGGGTCATATCAGCCCCCTCTTCACCCTTAGGTCCCGGTTTTTTTTTTTGGCCAAAAAGGATGGTTTTTAAGGCCGTGTATTGTTATCGTCTTTTGAACAATATTACGTGAAATAACAATTTCCGTTACCCTTGATTTTGACTGTTTTCCAGGGGGGAAGACGCTACTTGGTTTACCAAGCTTGCCCTCGGGGGGGCATATACCTTATTCGCATTAAGAACGGGGTGAATGGAGACGGCATTTAACCCCCCCTGAGGGGCATTTTGAGTACCTTTTTGTGCCCTTTGGCTCACAATGCTCCTTCTGTCTTCATCCTTCATGAATGACTTTTCAGGGATTTTGGGATAAATTTTGTTGTTTTTTGGATGTATTTTTTTTTTTTTTTCTAATGACGGGGACTCTCATGTGAAACATGTTCGAACTGTATTCCAGATTTTGAGAGAAAAATGTCTGTATGTGAAGGGATCAAAGTGTCTTTTTGGCGTCAGGGATCTCATTTTTGGGATTCATTTTGTCCCATTGTTATTGAAATGGACCCGGTCAAGTTCAGGCCATCTGTGATTGGGTCCAACCTACTTCATTAAAGGCTCTTCAAAGATTTTTGGGTTTTGCCAATTTTTATTCGTAAATTTATTGGTAATTTCTCGGTTATTGTTAAACCATTTAACTGATTTGACACAAAAAGGGTTCTGATGTGGGAATTGGCCTCCTGAGGCAGTCTCTGCATTTCAGGAACTTAAGAGAGATTCACCTTCTGCTCCTGTTCTACGGCAGCCTGATGTTCTCTACCATTTCAGGTGGAGGTTGATGCTCTGAAAAATTGGGGCAGGTGCCGTTTTGTCCCAAAGAGATCCAGAGACCTCTAAAAGTAACCCTTGTGCCTTTTTTCTCTCGAAAATTTTTCTACTGAACGTAATTATGAGTTATTGGCCATGAAGTGGGCTTTTGAAGAGTGGAGACATTGGCTGGAGGGAGCCAAACATCAGGTGGTGGTCCTTACGGACCATAAGAATCTGGTTTTATCTGGAATCTGCCAAGCGACTTAATCCTAGACAGGCCAGGTGGGCCTTGTTTTTACACGTTTTAATTTTGTGGTTTCCTTTCTTCCTGGCACTAAGAATGTTAGGCGGATGCCCTCTCGAGGGTTTCCTTGCGGACCTCCTGAGGTATCTGATCCTTTGTTATTTTGAAAGAAGGTGTAGTTCTTTCCGCCATCTCGCCCAATTTGAGATGGCTCTGGAGGGGTGTCAGGAGGATAGACCGAGGCTGCCTGTTGGGAAATTGTTTGTCCCGGACCAGTGGAAAAAGAGTGTGATGTCTGAGATTCATTGTTCCGCGTTGGCCGGTCATCCCGGAATTTTTGGTACCAGAGACTTGGTTAGTCGGTCCTTTTGGTGGCCTACCTTGTCTCGTGATGTCAGGGAATTTGTGCAGTCCTGCGGGACTTGCTCTCGCTCCAAGCCTGCTCTCGCTCTGTGGTTTGTGATGCCATTTGCTGTGCCCAAGAGGACATGGACCATATCTCTATGGATTCATTTTCCGACCTCCCTGTTTCTCAGAGAATGACCGTCATCTGGGTGATTTGTGATAGGTTTTCAAGATGATACATCTTGTGCCATTTACCTAAGTTGCCTTCCTCCTCTGAATTGGTGCCTTTGTTCCTTCAGCACGTGGTTTCGTTTACACGGCATTCCTGAGAAATTGTGTCTGACAGAGGAGTCCAGTTTGTTTCCAGATTTTGGAGGACCTTTTGTTCTAAGCTTGGTGTTCAGTTGTCTTTCTCCTCAGCGTTTCATCCTCAGCCAATGGTCAAACTGAGAGAACAAACCAGAAATTGGAGACTTATCTAAGATGCTTTGTGTCTGCTGATCAGGATGACTGGGCTCTTTTTTGCCTTTGGCTGAGTTTGCTCTTAATAATAGGGCTAGCTCTGCCACTTTGTGTCTCCATTTTTCTGTAATTCTGGGTTTCACCCTCGATTTTCTTCAGGGACAGCGGAGGCTTCTGCCTGTCCAGGTGTTGACTCTGTTGTGGAGCGTATGCAGCGATTTGGGACCAGGTAGTGGAGAGGTTGTCCCTCTCTCAGGAGAGGGCCCAGCGGTTTGTAACCGGCATAGGACTGATGGTCTCGGTTTAAAGTGGGGGACTTGGTCTGGTTGTCTCAAAAAATATTTCTATGAGAGTGGCATCTCCTAAATTTAGCCTAGGTTCATTGGACCTTATAAGATCATGGAGATTCTTAATCCTGTTTCTTTCCGTTTGCTTCTTCCAGGGACATTTAAGATCCATAACGTGTTCCAATGTCCTTGTTAAAGAGGTTTGTTGAGCCAGTGGTTCCTACTGCTTTGCCTCTGACCTGTTCTGGTTGAGGGGCAATATGGAGTTTGTGGTTGAGAAAATATTGAATTCTCGTTTTTCTAGAGGAAACTCCAGTATTTGGTTAAGTGGAGAGGTTATGGTCAGGAAGACAATTCTTGGGTGTTTGCTCTGGACATCCATGCTAGGAGACTCATCCGTGCGTATCTAGAACTCATCCTGACCGACCTGGTTGCTCAAGTGAGGTTCGGTGACCCCTCCTCAAGGGGGGGGTACTGTTGTGAATGGACTTGAGATGAGTTCTGAGCAGAGGTCCCTCTGGTGGTTACAAGCGGTACTGGACTGTCCAGTGAAGATTGTGAGGATTGGGAATCAGGTGTTACTGACTGGTCTTTTAAGGGAGTCGCTTCCCATCAGGGTTTGCGGTGACCAATTGTTCTGGTCTCAATCTTGATTCCTGTTTCCTTTGTGCTGCTGTGGTCGTGTCTGATCTCTGCTAACAGATAAGACACTTTCTTCTTTTGTTTTTGTGCTTTATTTTTGCATTTTGTCCTGCACTTCTGTGGGGGCCTTCAGGGTCCCCTCCGGGGGCTTTTGCCCTCTCAGTTTGTTCAGCCACTGATTTTTGTACATTTGCTTTTTCAGTTTTTTCAGTGGCTGCTGTTTTGATTTTGTTACACCAGAGAGCTAATTTAGGTGGTAGAGGTCGTGTGATCTCAGGTGTTTTTGAAATTAGTAGAGTTGGTGCTTTTCAGGGTTTTTTTGGGATTGCAGTAATGCCCTTCCTATCCTTTTCTATTTAGATAGTTTGGGCCCCAACGTTTGCTCATACTATTTTCTGTCTGTGTCAGTATTTCTTCTTGTCTAACCGCCATTACATGTTTGGGGGCTTTCTATGTTCTTTGGGGATCTGCTCCGGGGCAGATAGCTTTCCTCTTTCTATCTTTAGGTATAGTTAGTTTCTCAGGCTGTGACGAGGCGTCTAGGACCAACGTAGGAACGCTCCACGGCTGCCTCTAGTTGTGGTGGTTAGTCAGGGTACTGCAATCTCATAGTTTCCAACTGCTCTGGTGTATTCCCTTTTTTTTACCTGCACTCCTCAGCTACCAAATCATAACACAAACCTCTCACCTCGCCAGGAACTGTGAGCTAGCGTGAAATGTGCAGAATGCAGCAGCACGGATAACAACACAGCCTTGCACCCTGAACCACCTCCACGAGTGTTGTCGCAAGCAGAAGAGCACGATGTGAAGCAGAAGAACACTGACGAAGACAGTGGGGTCAGCTCTCAATGTACGGAGAGCTGTAAGGGACTAACAGAAGGAAGGTCCTGTTCAAAAATCTGCCTTGTCCGAGTCTATCCAGCAGGCCGCAAGGACAAAGCCCTCAAGATATATGCAATCCTGGATGACCAAAGTAACAGGTCTCTAGTAGGGTTGAGCGATACGATACTGCAAATATCGGGTATCGGCCGATATTGGCTGTATCGGAATTCCGATTCCGAGTACCGATATTTTCGTCATATCGGATACCGGAATCGGAATTGTCACTGTCACTGTCAGTGTCCGTCGGTCGGGTCTGTCAGGAGTCAGCGGCACTTACCCGGCAGAAGATCTCCGGCGGTCACATCCCGGACTGCTTAATGGCCGCCATCCTCTTCTCCCCGGCGGTCACATGCAGTTTCTCGCGATAACTGCAGTGACTGCTGGGTAATCGCGGCCGTAAAGCAGTCCGATGAGGTCACCGCCGGGGAAGCTGGTAAGCAGCTGTGCTGCGCCGGGATGACAGCTCTGCCTGTCATTCCGATGTAGCAGAGCTGGATCGTCGTGGGACTATCGTTACTATGGACTGCGTCGGACAGGTGGTATACTGTTGGTTTGTTTTTTTTATTTTTTTACAGATCGATGGCGTCGCAGGAATGAGAGAGTAATAAAAAAAATGAAAACTGTGTTGTCTCTTTTATTTCATTAAAAGACTTTTTTCTGCTGTGTCTTTTTTTTATACATTTAATAACTTTGGGATTAATAATGGATCGGTGTCTCATTGACACCTCTCCATTATTAACCGGGCTTATTGTCACCGTGCAATCAACGGTGACATTAACCCCTTATTACCCCGCTTGCCACCGCTACAGGGCAAGTGGAAGAGCCGGGTAAAGTGCCACAATTGGCACATCTTTTGATGCGCCAAATGTGGGGCTGCTGTAGCCTGGTATTATCAGGCTGTTGAGGGCCAAAATCCATGGGCCTTGACAGTCTTTTAATACCAGGCCGCAGCAGTCTGCATTTTACTTGGCTGGTTAACAAAAATAGGGGGACCCCTACGCCGTTTTTTTTTCGAGGGGATCCCCTATTTTTGTTAACCAGCCAAGCTAAGCAGACTGCTGTGGCCTGGTATTATCAGGCTTGCAAGGTCCATGGATATTGGATCCTTACCAGCCTGAAAAACCAGGCCTCAGCGGTCTGCTTCATCTGGCTGGTTAACAAAAATAGGGGGACCCCACGCCAATTTTTTTCGAGGGGATCCCCTATTTTTGTTAATCAGCCAAGATATGCAGACTGCTGTGGCCTGTATTATCAGGCTGGCAAGGTCCATGGATCTTGGCTCCTTAACAGCCTGAAAATCCAGGCCTCAGCGGTCTGCTTCATCTGGCTGGTTAACAAAAATAGGGGGGACCCCACGCCAATTTTTTTCGAGGGGATCCCCTATTTTTGTTAATCAGCCAAGATATGCAGACTGCTGTGGCCTGGTATTATCAGGCTGGGAAGGTCCATGGATCTTGGCTCCTTAACAGCCTGAAAATCCAGGCCTCAGCGGTCTGCTTCATCTGGCTGGTTAACAAAAATAGGGGGACCCCACGCCATTTTTTTTTCGAAGGGAACCCCTATTTTTTGTTAATCAGTTCCCTCTGACGTCACTGATGGTGTCCCTGGCTGACCTGAAGTGAAAGTGGAAAGCAATCAATTAAGCTTTCCACTTCCTCTCCTGTCAGCCAGGAGAGGAGCTCATTCATTTGGGGGTTTACTGTGAGGCTGCAGCATTAGCTGCGGTCCCTGCAGTAAACATTAACCCTTTCTGAAGGATTACACCGTGGGACCTGACTGTGCATCGGATTGGTAAGAATAATTTTGCTTTATTATTTTATTTTTATTAAAGGAAATGGTTTTTAGCAGGTAAATAAAATATGGTCAAAAACTGTGTGATTATTTCATTAAACTTCTTTTTTATTAAAGTGTGTGTGTTTGATTTTTCTTTCATACAATAGGATTAATAATTGATAGTTGTCTAATTGACAGCTCTCAATTATTAACCTGGCTTAAAGTGACCTTTCAATTGCAAGGTCATTTTAACCCCATATTAACCCATTCGCCACCGCTACAGGGCAATGGGAATAGACGGGCAAAGTGCCAGAAAGGGCAAATCTAATTAGAGATTTGCCCTTTCTGGGGTGTCTGGGGGCAGATGTTAAGTAGCCGGGGGGGGGCCAAAAAAAATGGTCCCTCTCTGGGCTATTATTATCTGCCCCCACTCACTGGCTTTGTCTGTCTGGTTGCGAAAATAGGGCGGGAGCCCACGCATTTTTTTTCAGCAATTTTACACCTCATATATATATATATATACATGTCATTGAATTTGTGACACATATATATATATATTTATATTTATAGTTCTACACTTCTACATAGTATAATAGCCGCTAATTCAATTGCCGGCTTTTGTGAAAATGCAGAACCCGACATGAAATGACACTTGGTGTACATAGGGTTAACCATGTCTTTTCATGTAGTTTGATATCTGATTTGCACAAACAATTAAATGAGTGGCTGTGTGCAAAATTTCACACCTGTAGGGGTTAATTAAAGGTGTAAATTCGTAGCAAAAAAGTCAGTGTTTTTTACAACGAATTTACACCTTTAATTAACCCCTACAGGTGTGAAATTTTGCACACATAGACTGATGTAATTGTTTGTGCAAATCAGATAGCAAAGGACATGAAAAGACATGGTTAACCCTATGTACACCAAGTGTCATTTCATGTCGGGTGCTTCTGTCTTTTCACAGAAGCCGGCTTTACCCGGCAATTGAATCAGAGGATATTTTACTATGTAGAAGTGTATAAACTATACATATATGTATATATATATGTCACAATGACATGTTATATATATATATATGTATTCTATGTGTGTATATTTAGTGTTTACAAGGAAAGAAAGAGGTTTTTTTAGTTGCGATATTTTGTTCCCATAGACTTACATGGGACTTCCGGTATCGGTATCGGGTATCGCCGATATTTTAGTGATATCAGCGATACCATTCCGATTCCGATACTTTTGGATATCGGAAAGTATCGCTCAACTCTAGTCTCTAGCCATGTCCATCTTCTTTGACAACTTCAGCATTGTAGGCCCTGGTTCGGGTACGGGTCAGACGTCAGATCCTTCGTAGAGAAGGACTTCTACGTAGACGACTGTTTGAAGTCCACACCGACAAATGAGGCTGCAATCAGTCTACTAAAAAGGGCTCAAGAAATGCTCGCTCAGTCTAACCTAAGGTCACACAAGATCTCCTCCAACATCCGAGAGTTGATGGAAGCCTTTCCCCTCAAGACTATTCAAGCGATCTAAAGGACCTAGACCTAGGTATCGACTCCCTTCCCATGCAGCGGAGCCTTGGATTGCTTTGGGATCTGAAGACGGATACCTTCACCTTTCAGATCAGTAAAGACGAGAAACCCTTAACGCACAGAGGAGTTCTTTATTTCGTGAATAGACTATATGACCACCTGGGGTTCGTAGCTCCAGTAACCATCCACGGAAAAATGATGCTAAGAGACTTCACCAAGACATTTAAGATTGAGACAATCCACTTCCAGCAAAAAAAGCATACCTGTGGGCAGAGTGGAGGAAGTCTCTCAAGGCCTTGACAGACCTTCGTGTGAAACGACCGTATGCTCCTGTGCCATCCACAGAAGTCAAGACACAAAGACTTTCTATCTTCAGTGATGCATCAATCAAAGCAATCGCAGCAGTAGCGTACCTCAAAACCATAGCTGCAAACGAACAGCCACATCGGGTTTGTGATGAGCCGGACTAAATTGGCGCCACTCCGTGAACACACGATACCCAGACTGGAACTCTGCGCTGCTGTCCTCGCAGTTGAGTTGGCCAAGCTTATCTCAGATGCGATGAATCTGGAGACCAAAGATGCAGAGTTCTACACCGATAGCAAGGTGGTACTAGGATATATCTGCAATGAAACGCGACACTACTTTGTCTATGTCAGCTGTTGAAAACAGCTGACATGTCCCGGCTTTGATGCAAGCTCACCCCTGGAGCCCTCATCAAAGCGAGGGATCTGACCTTGGACGTACTATCCCGTACAAGGTCAGAATGCAGGTTTTACTCGAGAAAGGACAGTATATAGCTCTAAAAATGATTGTTGTTTTTAGGTTATAGCAGCTGTATAGCTATTGAAGAACTGTAAGGCACTAAACCTGATAATATACCTGCTCTAAAATACGCTCTACCTCCTGAAACAACTCTCCCTGAGCGGCTTCCTGAGGACACTGTGCTGAGCATTGTATCACCATGTCTTATATAAGACTTGATGACACAATGAGGCTGACTAATCACAGTAATGCCAGTAGCTGACATGGCTAGTATGTTACCATGTTTATTGGCTGTTTAACAGAAGCAGAACATGCGGGGCAAGGACTCATGCATGGTGCTCGTGCATCCGCGATACTCGATCGAGTAACGCGCGTACCTTAGCACCCATGATACTCGATTGGGTAACGAGCAGTGGCGTGCACGTTCGCTCATCAGTATCCCTAAACACAGGTACTATAAGAGAACAGACCTAAGTTCCTTGAATGGATCTTGGGCTGTCTTTCCATATTGGATATGACTACCAACTGCACTACTTGGTTTATCCATAATCAAATGAGTTGACACTTAAGGTCCTGTGCCAGCACTTCCACAGTCACCATTAAGAGAAGATCACAGTGTAGAAACTCTACTTTTTGAAAACCTAGATTTAACATAATTACCCAGTGAGTCTGTGCTTTGCTCATAGACTGTATGTAGGTATTATTAAAGTGTTATCATAATCTCAGCCTATTACGTTAAAATGAAAAGCCCAACAAACTTTATGAGCTACATGTGCAATCCTTTTAATCCCACAGAGCTCATTCAACTGTCTCATTGTTAATAAGTGTCGTAGCTTTGTCTTTTTTGGCCTGCAAAAATAAAATGCAATTTTGCACATACAGACTTGTTACAGAATATTAGGAATACCCTTTCTGTTCCATAAGATGTCACATTCTGCTACATGCGAACTGACACAAATAGAATGTCTGCACTGCATGGAATCGTGAATGTCCTTTGCTATTGATTGCGACTAAAGGTGGCCCCTTGAATACCTTTTAAAGGGGTTTTATGGTCAGAATATATTGATGACCTATTTTGGGATCGGTCACCAATATGAGATCAGTGGGGTTTTGACACCTAACATCCCCACCAATCAGTTGTTGCAAACTATGTCTGCAGCAGGATGTAAACAGTAAATTCAAACGAATATGAGCTGATTTGGAATATTGGGCAGTATCCACTACACATTCCATGGAGCTGTGCAAATCAGCTCTGTTCCATGTGTGCTTGTGACAGCTGATTGGTGGGGGACTACAGGTGCTTCTTACAAAATTAGAATATCATCAAAAAGTTAATTTATTTCAGTTCTTCAATACAAAATGAAACTCATACTATATAGAGTCATTACAAACAGAGTGATGTATTTCAAGTGTTTATTCTGTTAATGTTGATGATTATGGCTTACAGCCAATGAAAACCCAAAAGTCATTATCTCAGTAAATTAGAATACTTTATAACACTAGCTTGAAAAATTATTTTAAAATCCTAAATGTTGGTCTACTGAAATGTATGTTCACAGAATGCACTCAATACTTGGTCGGGGCTCTTTTTGCATCAATTACTGCATCAATGGGGCATCTATTCTTGTGAGAAGCACCTGTACCTGTTGGACCTGCATTGATCTAATATTGATGTACTATTGTACAGTTGGGTCATCGATATATTTTGACCAGACAACCCCCTTAATTCACATAACTTATCAAAAGTCAAGTATTCGATCTACGAATCCAATGTGCATAATGCATCAACAACAGCCTAGCTCAGATCATGCCACTCCTAGGTCTATTGCCTCATTTGATGCTGGTAACTCATAATGTGGAATATATCTGCAATGTACTGGTAGAAAATGCTAGGCTAGTGAATGTCCCATGTATGTTGAATCTGGTGATGCCGCAGTAATTTGTTCATTCATCCTTCTTGTCAAAGTACGGCTAGTGTAACCAATATATATTATTTATGGCACTGCTTAAATGATGCTATATACATGAGAGGTGTTGCAGTTAAAGTAAGATTTAATAAGATAAGTGACACCTGTATCACATATACAGTGTATACAGTATATATATATATATATATATATATATATATTTATATATATATTTATATATATATATAGCTCTGGCAAAAAGAGACCACTGCAAAATTTTCAGTTTGTCTGATTTTTCTCTTTACAGTTATATTTTGAGTAAAATGTAAATTGTTCTTTTATTCTATAAACTACTGACAACATGTCTCTGAATTTCCAAGCAATAAATTTTGGATTTATTTTCAGAAAATGAGAAATGGTCAAAATAACAAAAAAAATGCAGTGCTTGCAGACCTGAAATAATGTTAAGAAAACAAGTTCAGAATCATTTAGAGACACCAATACTAATGTTTTAACTCAGGAAGAGTTCAGAAATCAGTATTTCGTGGAATAACCATTATTTTTAATCACAGCTTTCATGCGTCTTGGCATGCTTTCCAACAGTCTTTCACACTGCTTTTGGGTGACCTTATGCCACTTCTGGTACAAGAATTTAAGCAGTTCTTCTTTGTTTGATGGCTTGTGACTATCCATCTTCCTCTTGATTACAATCCAGAGGTTTTCAATGGGGTTCAGGTCTGGAGATTGGGCTGGCCATGACAGGGATTTGATGTGGTGGTCCTTCATCCACACATTGATTGACCTAGCTGTGTGGCATGGCGCGTTGTCCTGCTGGAAAAAAACAGTCCTCAGAGTTGGGAAACATTGCCTGAGCAGAATGAATCAACTGTTTTTCCAGGATAACCTTGTATTCGGCTTGATTCAAACGTGCTTCGTAAAGATTAACCTGCCCAATTCCAGCCTTGCTGAAGCATCCCCAGATCATCACTGATCCTCCACCTAATTTCACAGTGGGTGTAAGACACTGTGGCTTGTATGCCTCTCCAGGTCTCTGTCTAACCATTAGATGACCAGGTGTTGGGCAAAGCTGAAAATTAGACTCATCAGAGAAGATTACCTTACTCCAGTCCTCTATGGTCCAATTCTTATGGTCTTTGGCAAACTTCAGCCTGGCTCTCCTTTGTTTCTCATTGATGAAAGGCTTTTTTCTAGCCCTGACTTGAGCCCTTCCTCTAGGAGCCTGTTACGAACTGTTCTTGCCGTGCACTTCACCCCAGCTGCCATTTGTCATACTTTTTGCAGGTCACTTGATGTCATCTGGCGGTTGCTGAGTGACATTCGAATAAGATGATGGTCATCCCGGTCAGTGGAGAGTCGTTTTCGCCCTCTGCCGGTCTGCAGCTTTGTTGTCCCAATGTCTGCTGCTTGATCTTGTTGTAATGGACTGCCGTCTTAGAAATTTTAAGGATGGAGACAACATGACGCTCACTGTATACCTTGTGACGTTCCACACTGTGTGTGGATGGGGATCACTCACTTTGCTGGTCTTCGAGGTAAACACTGGCACGCTCAGGGTTAAAACAATAGTCCATTTCGTTTATTACAGCAAACTTGACACAAAAATACAGTCTTTCTCTCAATAATACTTTTCACTGATCCCGTTCAGCATAACACGGTTGTCAAGACCGTTACCTGTTGGCGTCAGCCACACAGGTACCTGGAGACCTCTTAGTCTCAGAGGTATCCAGCAAACACCAAACACAGTCTTTATCTCACAAATACTTCTCTCTGATCCCGATCAGCATAACACGGTTTTCAAGACCGTTACCTGTTGGCATCGGCCACACAGGTTCCTGGGGACCTCTTGTCCTCAGAGGTATCCCAACATCAAACACAGTCTCTTTCTTACCAATACTTCTCACGACTTGAACACATTCTTCATGACCCCGGTCATCTCACCACAGACTCCTGTCTGTCACCTGTTGGCCACGCAGGTTTCTGGATCCCTCAATCTCAGAGGTATCCAATCCACACTTCTCACTTCACTTTGATCCCGATCAGTGTCACCACGGTTTTCAAGACCGTACATTCCGCTGGCTCAAGCTCGCCAGCCTTGCTTCCTCAGTCTGTGTGACATCGATCCTGGATGTCAGGGAGCTCTGTCCAGCCTGACCGACTCCCAGCACACTCACAGACTCTTCACAGTCTCAGATTACAACTCCAAGACAGACTCACACCATGTGCCAAACACTTCCTTACATACCTGTAGCCACTCCCACAGCTGAGGTATGGAGCACATGGTCTGGTCAGATGCACATGACCTCATCACAGGTCCTCAACAAACTCACACCACCAGTGGGCGGTGTATGTGTGGTTAGCCAGTCCCACCCTGCTCACCAGCTAACCCTGTAAGCCCCCTAGAAAATAAACACAACTCTTATGGGACTACAAGTCCCAGAACAACATTACTTTGGCTTACAGCGCATAGGAGCTCTGCGACACATACCTGCCATTTACAACCATGCCGAGGACTGTCTTTCCATCCAAATCACGCCTCCATGCATATCTTGAGGAGCATATACAGCGCCCCTAGCTGTAGCATGGGTCACTACACCACATACCTCCCCCCTCTGTTCAAACTTGTGGGGTTGAACACTTATTCCAAACCGAGGGCCTCAAGACAGGGCACCCATGTCACCTTGCCCTACAAGTCGAGGGGACCGTCTCAGTCGATTTTGGGCATCATTCACCATCACCCCTTTGTTAGGCCTCCCCTCCCCCAGCGGTCAGTATGTCGGCCTTGTCTTTCTGTCTGTGTCACCAGACCCTTTTTAATCCAACCACTTTCCAAGTGTGCCCCTTCACACGACCTTTCTTTCCACGGCCGCCTCCTACGGTTGTTGCGGACATGAGTCCATCGTCCAGTCGAGCCTACTGGTTGATCTGAGTCTGACCTCTGTCCTTTCGTCCGCCACAGGGTCTCCCACCTAGTTCACTAGCCCTGAACCAACAGAGAAGTCACCTCCTCTAACCCTCATTGTTTCAGATTGTCCACTGCCAGTCCCAGAGAAGTCTCTCCCTATCTCGGGCTGGAAGCAGTCGCCATCTTCGTTCCAATTCCTGTAGCTGTTCCTTAATCTGCTTTCTTTCCCAGATCAGCTGCTCTACTTCTCGTAAGTACGTCACTCGATATTCCAAGAGCATTCGGATGTTCTTAAGGCTTTCCACTGAGCCAACAACAACGAATGGAACCATCTCTTCTTCACCAGCCACCTTGATCTTGCCATCAGCTGGAATCCTCACTCTCTTCACACTGGAACGATTCACTAGTTCCTGCATCACCTTTCCAAGTCTTCCAATGACTTTCCCCACCAGATTTCTGGGTACCGGAATTATGTCTTCTACAAAGCCCAGCCGACTTTGAGCTTCCCTTGCCAGCTCCAGGCGTCGAGCGGCTTTCATATTACCCAACATGATCATCTGTTTCGCGCGGAGACATTGAAGATTCATATCCTTCAGGACAGCCACCTGCTACTCTGTGACTTCCTTATCTGCCAGTATCACTAACTGGTTCGTCTCTGGTGCCCAGTTCACACTATAGGCCTTTACTGCCTTTTTAAAGGCCTCATGCACACCCTCACTGGCAATGGCTTCTCGCATGTCTTTGGGTACCTCCATTACGCACTTAAAGAGCGAAGCCTCATTCTCTTCCTGAAATTTACCTTCTTCAAGACCCCTTGCCATGTTGGGCCCTGGCAGCTCAGCCTTCTTATCACTCGGGCACTGCCGCTGTAAGTCTTCGACCACCAACTTCTCCTCCTGCAGAAGACCTCTTACTGCTTCTCTGAGCACTTCCACGTCTTCTCTTAAGGCCTTATTCACACACTGCCACGTTGACAGGTGACCTCTGAGCTCAGAGACTTCCTTCTCCTGCTCATCCACCCTGTGCTCAGCAATTTGTCTCAGGGCTTTTTCTTGTTCGATATGCTCTTTCCTTATCTTTAATACAGCCTGTAAATCTGCCACCTTGTGCTTCGCTCAAGACAACTCTTTAACAAGGTCCTGGCACTCCTGTGCTTTCTCTCCAAACTGAGCCTTGACTGCCGCAAACTTGGACTCCAGGTGGCGCACCCGCTCCAATTGCACGGAGTTGGCGACTTCCATATCCGACCCTTCAACCTTTCTTGAAGCTCCGCCTGGTCATCCTCAGGTACCTCTTGACTCTTTGTACATTCAGAGATATCCATACTCTCCAGCTCTTCAGCAACAGGTTCTTCTTTATTGACTTTCTCAATAGGTGCAATAGGCTCAGGCTCTTTGCGCCCTTTACGTCTCCCACGACGGGAGGACTTTCCCTCCTTGTGGGGGCCTTCCTTACCGCACTCCCTTTCTAATTTAGAGTCACAGTCACCCTCGGAGTCTGAGTCACATCCCACAGTATGGTGAACCCTCCAGTTACCCTCTAACTGGGTGTCTGCTCCAGACGTCTTATCTACCACATCACCATCAGTCATTCGGTGGCACACGTCAAGAGACATCAGGTCCATAAGTTGGGCAGACGCATGCTTTCCCCTTGATTCACCATCTGAATGGGAGTCACCACCACTCTTTCGGTCATGTTGGAACCAGCAGTCCCCATTTCTAACCGTGTCGGACCCCTCTGCTAAGTCACCGAGTTGGTCAGACCCGTCCACTTTGGGAGGCGTCATTGTCCCAATGCCTGCCACCCCAACAGTAGAGAGGCCTCCCTCCTCCTGCTGTAGAGGAACACCCCTCTCCCACAAGTCGGAGAACAGTTTAGAGTCCCCACCTATAACTACTGGACAAGACAAATTCGGGACTATAGCGACATCCTGTGAAAGATATAACGTGGCACTACTGTACAGTAGAAGGTGCACAAGTAGGAACCCAACCATGTGATAATATAGAAAATAACTTGGCACTCAGTGTGAGTGCCAAGTTATTTTCTATATAGCGACATCCTGTCCTGCAATGTCCCAGCCTGTCTCAAAGATTACCCTGGCCATGGGATAATCCTTAGTATCCCATGGATGCAGGTGACCCCGACCTTTCTACCGGGTGTTTGAAATCCCTCAGGTGCAACCCTCACTAGAGTCACCGGGCTCCCCGTGTCGACCAGACCCACCACATCTTCATGGTTTATCTGCAGGGCACACCCCCATAGCATTGTGCCAGGTGGATTGTTCATAAGGCAGACTGGACACCCATAGTACATTTGCCCCTGGCAACAGTTCGTCTGCACCACCCCTTTAACGTCAGGATGCTCCGCCCCCTTTTTTGCAATCATCCCTGCTTGGGTTACCGCCCCTTTTAGGCCACCACCCCTTTTAGGGACACCACCCCGCACTGGGAAACACCCCATGGACTCCCCCACGGCTTTCGTAGGCCCCAGTCCCACAGTACAGTTTTATGTCTTTCGGGCTTGTACTGGCCCTTTAAGAGTTTGTGTGACCTGGTTCACACTGTCCTCCTATGACACCACACCAGCTCCTGCTGGCACCGCCACAGCTCCCGCTGCAGCCACAACTTGCCGGCACCTCCAGATGCCGCTCACAAGCCGCTGCAGCTGTCACTGCAGCTCCTGCTGCTGCAGAACCTCTTGCTGCAACTGAAGCTGTAGCTCCCGCTACCACAAGTCTTTCCACAGCTTCGCACCACCGACTTCGTGGACCCGCTGATCCACAGCACAACCTTTGTAGCCCCGCTGAGCCACAGCAAGTTGAAAAAGAAAAAAAAATTCATGGACTTGCCGATCTATAGAAAAAAAAACCTGCACACGTGCTCCCTGGGCCGCTGCCAGCATTCTAACACCAATTGTGACTTTCCACACTGCGTGTGGATGGAGATCACTCGCTTTGCTGGTCTTCGAGGTAAACACTGGCACGCTCAGGGTTAAAACAATAGTCCATTTTGTTTATTATAGCAAGCTTGACACAAAAATACAGTCTTTCTCTCAATAATACTTCTCACTTATCCCGTTCAGCATAACACGGTTGTCAAGACCGTTACCTGTTGGCGTCAGCCACACAGGTTCGTGGAGACCTCTTAGTCTCAGAGGTATCCAGCAAACACCAAACACAGTCTTTATCTCACAAATACTTCTCTCTGATCCCGATCAGCATAGCATGGTTTTCAAGACCGTTACCTGTTGGCATCGGCCACACAGGTTCCTGGGGACCTCTTGTCCTCAGAGGTATCCCAACATCAAACACAGTCTCTTTCTTACCAATACTTCTCACGACTTGAACACATTCTTCTTGACCCCGGTCATCTCACCACAGACTCCTGTCTGTCACCTGTTGGCCACGCAGGTTTCCGGATCCCTCAATCTCAGAGGTATCCAATACCCACTTCTCACTTCACTCTGATCCCGATCAGTGTCACCACGGTTTTCAAGACCGTACATTCCGCTGGCTCAAACTCGCCAGCCTTGCTTCCTCAGTCTGTGTGACATCCAGCCTGGACGTCAGGGAGCTCTGTCCAGCCTGACTGACTCCCAGCCACTCACAGACTCTTCACAGACAGTCTCAGACTACAACTCCAAGACAGACTCCACCATGTGCCAAACACTTCCTTACATACCTGTAGCCACTCCCACAGCTGAGGTATGGAGCACTTGGTCTGGTCACATGCACATGACCTCATCACAGGTCCTCAACAAACTCACACCACCAGTGGGCGGTGTATCTTTGGTTAGCCAGTCCCACCCAGCTTACCAGCTAACCCTGTAAGCCCCCTAGAAAATAAACACAACTCTTATGGGACTACAAGTCCCAGGACAACATTACTTTGGCTTACAGCGCATAGGAGCTCTGCGATACATACCTGCCATTTACAACCATGCCGAGGACTGTCTTTCCATCCAATCACGCCTCCATGCATATCTTGAGGAGCATATACAGTGCCCCCTAGCTGCAGCATGGGTCACTACACCACAACCTCTTCTAGTAAAGCCATAATTGTGCCCTTCTTTTCCTCACTCAACACTTTTCTTTTCAACTCCTTTGGCATGGTTAAAAGTTTTTTTTTATTCCTATTACTTTTGGGATATTACTAGCACTTGTTTTGCCATCCAGCTTGTCCTCTTGCAAGAGGATTGTGAACACCACAGCAGTGTTTTTTATACTTTCCTTCATTAAATAAGATTTGGTTCAGGTGATCACCTAATCAGAAGCACATTAAAGGGAATCTGTCACCTAAATTGGCGGAATATTTAAATGATGGCAGTCAGGTCAGATGGGCGGTGTTTTGGGTACTTGCCTTAACATGTTGTTCGCCGCTGTCTCCATTATTTCTGGGAATTGTAGTCGTTGCCCTCCATATAACGCGCCTGCGCATTGCAATCTGCAGGCAAAGCATACTGTGCGTGCGCAATTCAAAATTGCAATGGGCAGGCGCGTTATATGGAGGGCAACGACTACAATTCCCAGAAATAATGGAGACAGCGGCGAACAACATGTTAAGGCAAGTACCCAAAACACCGCCATCTGACCTGACTGCCATCATTTAAATATCCCGCCAATTTAGGGTGACAGATTCCCTTTAAGTAGAATGAGGTGTACTCTGGTTGGAATTCAACTGACACTGGAATGGAATGGCTGTCAGACATGTAGAGAAGCTGATTTTTATAATACTGTGCAGTGGTCTTTAATTTTTGCCAGAGCTGTATATATATAATATTATATATATATATATATATATACTGTGAGTCAGTGATGGTGTTACATGTGAGATTCACTGTATGTTCCCCGCTGGATGTGAACGGAGGCTTATTGAGGCCATGAGAGGGCATTGCAGTCACAGGCGTAGCTGTGGTTGCAATTCATACTAAAGTGATGATTATGGCTTACAGCCAATGAAAACCCAAAATTCATTATCTCAATTAAATTAGAATAATTAACAAAAAACATCTGCAAAGGCTTCCTAAGGCTGGTTTCACATTTGCTTCTGTTTGAGCAGCGTTTCACCCCCAGCAATCCACATGCGTTATGCTTACATATCTTTAACATGGTGTACGCATGCGTTATTTTTCGCTGTGCGGCGGGGTCCGGCAAGCGCAACATGTTGGAGTTTTGGAAGCGGCAAAAATCCGTCAAATATGCGCAGTCATGCGCATTCGGATGAGTGCGTCAAAAAAACGCATTACTGTCTAGGGAACGCATTGATACGCAAGGACATGCCATGGATGCCTTTGATACGCATGGGGACTTCAGACTGCGCATGTCCAGGAACTGTTACAGCGCCTGGAAATATAGAATGCATGCGCATAAACAAGACAAACGCATGCAAAAACGCATGCACACGCATACAAATGTGGTGTTTTTTTTTGCTTCATGTGTAAGATGATGCGGATAAAAAAACCCGCTGCTTATACATACATGGAAAGTTGAGTGGAAGGAAAAAGTGTGGTGGAAAAAGCTGCACAAGCAACCAGGATAACCGCAGCCTTGAAAGGATTGTTAAGAAAAGGCCATTAAAAAATTTGGGGGAGATTCACAAGGAGTGGACTTCTGCTGGAGTCATTGGTTCAAGAGCCACCCACACAGACTAATCCAGGACATGGGCAACAAGTGTTGCATTCCTTGTGTCAAGCCACTCATGACCAATAGACAACACTAGAAGCGTCTTACCTGGGCCAAGGAGAAAAAGAACTGGACTGTTGCTAAGTGGTCCAAGGTGGTGTTTTCATTTGAAAGTAAATTTTGCATTTCATTTGGAAATCAAGGTCCCAGAGTCTGGAGGAAGAGTGGAGAGGCACACAATCCAAGCTGCTTGAGGTCTAGTGTGAAGTTTCCACAATCAGTGATGGTTTGAGAAGCAATGTCATCTGTGGTGTAGGTCTACTGTGTTTTATCAAGACCAAAGTCAGTGCAGCGTCTACCAGGAAATTTTAGAGCACTTCATGCTTCCCTCTGCTGACAAAATTTTTGGAGATGGAAATTTCATTCTCCAGCAGGACTTGGCACCTGTCCACACTGCCAAAAGTACCAATACCTGGTTTAAAAACAACAGTATCACTGTGCTTGATTGGCCAGCAAACTTTCCTGACCTTAACCCATAGAGAATCCATTAGGGTATTGTCAAGAGGAAGACGAGAGACACCAGACCCAATAATGCAGACGAGCTGAAGGCTGCTATCAAAGCAACTTGGGCTTCCATAACACCTCAGCAGTGATACAGGCTGATCGACTCCATGCCAGGCCGTATTGATGCAGTAATTGATGCAAAGAAGCCCCGACCAAGTATTGAGTGCATTTACTGAAACATACATTTCAGTAGGCCAACATTTAGGATTTTAAAATCATTTTTCAAGCTGATGTTATAAAGTATTATAATTTACTGAGATAATGACTTTTGGGTTTTCATTGGCTATAAGCCATAATCATCAACATTAACAGAAATAAACACATGAAATAGATCACTCTGTAATGACTCTACATAATATATGAAATTCACTTTTTGTATTGAAGAACTGAAATAACATTTTGATGATATTCTAATTTTGAGAGAAGCACTTGTATATAACCACTTCATAGTGAGCCTTGTGTCATTGCGATCCTCTACACTACTCTACAGACTAGGTGATAATAAATTGCCCAAAATTACTTCTTTTCTGGCTACACAATTCATACCGTTAAGCAATATTTTAAATAAGATCTCACCTGATGTAAAAGGTAAATATTTATGAAAGAGATTGATGATGCTCTAATAGTGAGTGCTAAAGGAGTAGAATATGTAACATTGGTGTCCTGTTGGTGTTGGTACTGTTATAATCACCTAAATAAGTAGACTGGGGACTATTTGCAACTATGTCTTGGATTCTATTCAGAACTGTGTATTTGTAACCATGTGTATTTAAATATTTTCTAATAATATTACATTGGTGGTATAAGCATGGTGTGCTGAAATACGGCAATTGGCAGATTCCATATTAAACGGGATGGATGGCAGCTATCCACGTGTAAAATTGTGGGACTTCTATACAAAGTAATTTCAATGGTCCGATTTTAGTGTGTCTAATATAGATAAAAATCATCTTCAGCAGGCGGGCGGCGCTGCAGCATGATTGCATGTATAATGTGCATTAAAGGGAATCTGTCACCACATTCGACCTATCTAAACTATTAATATGAGCAGGGTCGGACTGGCCCACCGGAGAACTGGAGGATTCTCCGGTGGGCCCTGGCATCTGGGGGGCCCTGGCACCTGCTGGCATACAGGGGCCAGTTGCCTAGGGCCCCCGTGCCAGCGGAGCAGCAGCGGGTGACAGGAGGCAAGAGCCCCTGTCCCCGCTGCTAAAGAGAAATTAATATTCACTGCTTCCCCGCCCACATGGGCGTGGGAATCAGTGAATATCATTACTTACCTGTCCCGTTCCCCCGCCATGTCCTCGGTCCTCTTGCTGCGATGTTCAGGCAGAGGGCGCGATGACGTGCTTAGTGTGCGCCGCGCCCTCTGCCTGATCATTCACTGCCGGAGGACCCGAAGACAGCGGCGCTCAGCGGTGGAGCGGGTGACAGGTAAATATCACAGGTGCCGGCGCCCTGAGCCAGCGGTGACACCGGCACCTGTCCCCCATTGCGCGCCGGTGTCCCCGATGCTCAGGACACCGGCACCTGGCCCCCAGCGACGAGAGGTGAGTATGTCTTTTTTGCAGCAGCAGCAGCTGCGGCAGCATAAAGGGGCCTATAAAATGCAGCATCTATGGGGGCACAGTCTGTGGAGCATCTATGGGGGCATAATCTATGGAGCATCTATGGGGGCATAATCTATGGGGACATAATCTATGGAGCATCTATGGGGGCATAATCTATGGGGGCATAATCTGTGGAGCATCTATGGGGGCATAATCTATGGGGGCATAATCTGTGGAGCATCTATGGGGGCATAATCTATGGGGGCATAATCTGTGGGAGCATCTATGGGGACATAATCTATGGGGGCATAATCTGTGGAGCATCTATGGGGGCATAATCTATGGGGGCATATCTGTGGAGCATCTATGGGGGCATAATCTATGGGGGGCATAATCTGTGGAGCATCTATGGGGGCATAATCTATTGAGCATCTATGGGGGCATAATCTATGAGGGCATAATCTATGGAGCATCTATGGGGGCATAATCTATGGAGCATCTATGGGGGCATAATCTATGGAGCTTCTATGGGGGCATAATCTAAGGAGCATCTATGGGGGCATAATCTAAGGAGCATTTATGGGGGCATAATCTATATAGCATCTATAGGGGCATAATCTATGGGGCATAATCTATGGAGCATCTTATGGGGGCATAATCTATGGGGGCATAATCTATGGAGCATCTATGGGGCATAATCTATGGAGCTTCTATGGGGGCATAATCTAGGAGCATCTATGGGGCATAATCTATGGAGCATCTATGGGGGCATAATCTATGGGGGCATAATCTAAGGAGCATTTATGGGGCATAATCTATGGAGCATCTATGGGGGATAATCTAAGGAGCATTTTATGGGGGCATAATCTATATGCATCTATAGGGCATAATCTATGGGGCATAATCTATGGAGCATCTATGGGGGCATAATCTATGGGGGCATAATCTATGGAGCATGTATGGGGGCATAATCTATGGAGCTTCTATGGGGGCATAATCTAAGGAGCATCTATGGGGCATAATCTGTGGAGCATCTATGGGGCATAATCTAAGGAGCATTTATGGGGCATAATCTATGGAGCATCTATGGGGGCATAATCTATGGGGGCACAATCTATGGAGCATCTATGGGGCACAATTATGGGCTTCTATGGGGGCATAATCTAAGAAGCCTCTATGGGGGCATAATCTAAGGAGCATCTATGGGTGCATAATCTATGGAGCATCTATGGGGGGCATAATCTATGGGGGCATAATCTATGGAGCATCTATGGGGGCAAATCTATGGAGCATCTATGGGGGCATAATACATGGGCAGCATATGGGGCACAATCTATGGAGCATCTTGTGGGGCTAATACATGGGGCAGCATATGGGCCTTAATCTCATTTTCCACCCTAGGCTTATACTCGAGTCGATATGTTTTCCCAGTTTTTTGTGGCAAAATTAGGGGGTCGGCTTATACTTGAGTATATATGGTATCTATCTATTATCTATATATATATATATATATATATATTTATATATATATATATATAGCATTATACCCGATGAGGGGGGCAGCATTATCCTTACGAGGGGGGCAGCATTATCCCCTATGGGGGGCAGCATTATCCCCTATGAGGGGCTGCTTTATAATCTATGAGGGAGGCTACCCCAACTCCTGCTACATAATTAAGACATGTACCTTATATTAAACCCTGATATTAGTGTGTTTTACTGCACAATTGGTGGTCTTGTATTTATTTCTATGTAGCTACATAGTGGGCCCCAAGAATGATTTTCTCTGGTGGGCCCAAGGTGTTCCAGTCCGACGCTGAATATGAGCATACAGATTACAGAATACTGAAAACAGTCTATCTGTGTGTCTCGTGTCAGCTGTGTTGTTGCTGAGAAATCATCTTTTATCACTTTAATAAAGTGACCTCTTCCAGGCTCTGGGATGGATGGTGTCTGGAGATAACTCTGCCTACGGAGCTTATTTTAACCCCTTCACCCCAAGGGTGGTTTGCACGTTAATGATAGGGGGCCATTTTTACAATTCTGACCACTGTCTCTTTATGAGGTTATTACTCTGGAACGCTTCAACGGATCTTCGCGATTCTGAGATTGTTTTCTCGTGACATATTGTACTTCACGTTAGAAGTAAAATTTCTTCGATATAACTTGCGTTTATTTTTGAAAAAAACGCAAATATGGCGAAAATTTTAAAATTTTGCAATTTTCAACTTTGAATTTTTATTCCCTTAAAACAGAGAAATATATCACACAAAATAGTTAAGAAATAACATTTCCCACATGTCTACTTTAAAATCAGCACAATTTTGGAACCAAAATTTTTTTTTTGTTAGGGAAATTATAAGGGTTAAAAGTTGACCAGCGATTTCTCATTTTTACAACAAAATTTACAAAGCCATTTTTTTTAGGGACCACTTCTCATTTGAAGTCACTTTGAGGGGTCTATATGGCAGAAAATACCCAAAAGTGACACCATTCTAAAACTGCACCCCTCAAGGTACTCAAAACAAAATTCAAGAAAGTTTATTAACCCTTCAGGTGCTTCACAGGAACTAAAGCAACGTGGAAGGAAAAAATGAATATTTAACTTTTTAGCCACAAAAATGATCTTTTACAAACTTTTTTTTTATTTCACAAGGGTAAAAGGAGAAAATGGACAGATAAGGTTGTTATGAAATTTTCCTGAGTACGCCAATACCAATATGTGGGGGAAAACCATGTTTGGGCACACGGCAAGCTCGTAAGGGAAGGAGCGCCGTTTGACTTTTTCAAACTAAAATTGGCTGGAATTGAGATTGGACGCCATGTCGTGTTTGGAGAGCCCCTGATGCGCCTAAACAGTGGAAAACCCCCCCAAGTGACACCATTTTGGAAACTAGACCCCCTAAGGTACTTATCTAGATCTGTTGTGAGCACTTTAAACCCCCAAGTGTTTCACAAAAGCTTATAATGCCTGGGTGTGAAAAAAAAAAAAAAACAATTTCCACAAAAATGATTTTTTAGTCCCACATTTTTGAATTTTCCCAAGGAAATTGGACCCCAAAAGTTGTTGTCAAATTTGTCCTGAGTACGCTGATACCCCATATGTGGGGGGGGAAACTGTTTGGGTGCACGGCAGGGGTTGGAAAGGAAGTAGTAACGTTTTGGATTGCGACGTTGATGGGGGTCATGTTCCGTTTGCAGTGCCCCAGATGAGCCTAAATAGTGGAAACCCCCCAAAAAGTGACCCCATTTTGAAAACTAGACCCCCTAAGGAACTTTTCTAGATCTTTGGTGAGCCTTTGAACCCCCAAGTGCTTCACACAAGTTATAATGCCCGGGCATGAAAATAAAAAATCTATTTTTTCCCACAAAAATTATCTTTTAGTCACTAATTTTTTATTTTCCCAAGGGTAAAGGAGAAATTGGACCACATAAGTTGTTGTCCAATTTGTCTGAGTACGCTGATACCCATATGTGGGGGGGAACCACTGTTTGGCTCACGCAGAGCTCGGAATGGAAGGAGCACCATTTGACTTTTCCAACCAAAATTGACTGGAATTGAGATTGGATGCCATGTTGCATTTAGAGAGCCCCTGATGTGCCTAAACAGTGGAAACCCCCCACAAATGACCCCATTTGGGAAACTAGACCCCCTAAGGAAACTTTTCTAGATCTTTGGTGAGCAATTTGAACCCCCAAGTGCTTCACACAAGTTTATAATGTAGAGCCGTAAAATTTAAAAATCATTTTTTTTTCCACAAAAATGATCTTTTACCCCAATTTTTATTTTTCCAAGGGTAACAAGACTCCAAAAGTTATTGTGCAATTTGTCCTGAGTGCGCTGATACCCCATATGTGGGGGTAAACCACTGTTTGGGTGCATGGGCAGAGTTTGGAAGGGAAGAGACGCCGTCTGACTTTTTAAACGAAATTGGTGGACGCCATGTCGTGTTTGAGAGCTCCTGATCTGCCTAAACAGTGGAATCCCCCATAAATGACACCATTTTGGAAACATAGACCCCTCAAGGAACTTATCTAGATGTGTGGTGAGAACTTTTAACCCCAGGTGTTTCACTAAAGTTTATAACGTACAGCCGTAAAATAAAAAATCCTTTTTTTTTTTTTTACAAAAATGATTTTTTCTCCCCCAATATTTTATTTTCACAAGGGTAACAGAAGAAATTGGAACCCAAAAGTTGTTGTCCAATTTGTCCTGAGTACGCTGATACCCAATATGTGGGAGAAAACTACTGTATGGGCGCACGTCAGGGCTCGGAAGGGAAGTAGTGACGTTTTGGATTGCAGACTTTGATGGAATGGTCTGGGGCGTCATGTCACATTTGGAGAGCCCCTGATGCACCTATACAGTGGAAATCCCCCACAAGTGACCCCATTTTGGCAAATAGACCACAAGGAACTTATCTAGATGTGTGGTGAGCACTTTGAACCCCGAAGTGCTTCACAGAAGTTTATAAGTACAGCCGTAAAAATAAAAAATCCTTTTTTTTTACAAAAATGATTTTTTCGCCCCAATATTTTATTTTCACAAGGGTAACAGGAGAAATTGGACCCAAAGTTGTTGTCCAATTTGTCCTGAGTACGCTGATACCCAATATGTGGGAGAAAACTACTGTATGGGCGCACGTCAGGGCTCGGAAGGGAAGTAGTGACGTTTTGGATTGCAGACTTTGATGGAATGGTCTGGGGGCGTCATGTCGCATTTAGAGAGCCCCTGATGCGCCTAAACAGTGGAAACCCCCCACAAGTGACCCCATTTTGGAAATAGACCCCACAAGGAACTTGTCTAGATGTGTGGTGAGCACTTTGAACCCCGAAGCGCTTCACAGAAGTTTATAACGCACAGCCGTAAAAATAAAAATCTTTTTTTTTTTTGCAAAATGATTTTTTTGCCCCAATATTTTATTTTTACAAGGGTAACAGGAGAAATTGGACCCCAAAAGTTGTTGTCCAATTTGTCCTGAGTATGCTGATATCCAATATGTGGGAGAAAACTACTGTATGGGTACACGTTGGGGCTCGGAAGGGAAGTAGTGACGTTTTGGATTGCAGACTTTGATGGAATGGTCTGGGGGCGTCATGTCGCATTTGGAGAGCCCCTGATGCGCCTAAACAGTGGAAATCCCCAACAAGGACCCATTTTGGAAAATAGACCCCACAAGAACTTATCTAGATGTGTGGTGAGCGCTAGAAGCCCCAAGTGCTTCACAGAAGTTTATAAATGTACAGCCGTTTTAAAAAAACAAAAAAATAATTTTTTTTGTACAAAATGATATTTTCGCCCCATTTTTTTTATTTTCCCAAGGGTAACAGAAGAAATAGGACAAATTGCACAATAACTCTTGGGTCCAGAGTACGCTGATACCCCATATGTGGGGATAAACTACTGTTTGGACCATGGCAGAGCTGAGAAGTGAAGGAGCACCGTTTGACTTTTTCAACGAAGAATTGGCTGGAATTGAGATCAGACGCCATGTCACATTTGGAGAGCCCCTGATGTGCCTAAACAGCGAAAACCCCCCAATTCTAACTCCAACCCTAACCCCAACACACCCCTAACCCTAGTCCCAACCCTAACCACAAACCTAACCCTAACAACACCCCTAATCCCAACCCTAACCCTAATCTAACTTTAGCGCCAACCCTAACCCTAACTTTAGCCGCAACCTAACCCTAACCCTAATGGGAAAATGGAAATAAATATTTTTTTTAATTTTATTATTTTTCCCTTACTAAGGGGGTGATAAAGGGGGGGTTTGATTTATATTTATAGCGGGTTTTTATGATTGGCAGCTGTCACGCTAAAAGACGCTTTTTATTGCAAAAATAGTTTTTGCATCATCACATTTTGAGAGCTATAATTTTTGCATATTTTGCCCACAGAGTCATGTGAGGTCTTATTTTTTGCGGGACGAGTTGACGTTTTTATTGGTACCATTTTTGAGCACGTGACGTTTTTGATCGCTTTTTATTTCGATTTTTGGGAGGTTAGAATGAACAAAAATCAGCATTCATGAATTTCTTTTGGGGGAGCGTTTATACCGTTCCGCGTGTGGTTAAATTGATAAAGCAGTTTTATTCTTCGGGTCAGTACGATTATGGCGATACCTCATTTATATCATTTTTTCATGTTTTGGCGCTTTTATAGAATAAAAACAATTTTATAAAAAAAAATAATTATTTTTGCATCGCTTTATTCTGCGAGCTATAACTTTTTTATTTTTTCGCTGATGATGCTGTATGATGGCTCGTTTTTTGCGGGACAAGATGACGTTTTCAGCGGTTACCATGTTTTTTATATCGGTCTTTTTGATCGCGTGTTATTCCACTTTTTTTCGGCGGTATGATGATAAAGCATTGATTTTTTGCTTCGGTTTTTTTTTTTTTTTTTTTGAAGGGGTTCACTAAAGGGGTTAACTAGTGGGACAATTTTATAGGGGGGGTCGTTACAGACGCGGCGATACCAAATATGTGTACTTTTATTGCTTTGTTTTTTTTATTTACAGGAAGAAGTGAATTTATTGGGGAATATATATATATTTTTTTTATTTTATTTTGGATTTTTTTTTTAAAACATGTTTATTTTTTATTTTTTTAACTTTTTTACTTTGTCCCAGGGTGGGACATCACTGTATTTTATCAGATCGCTGGTGTGACAGTGTGCCAGCACTCTGTCACACCAGCGATCGTCAGGCAGTGCAGCAGGCTTCTCAGTGCCTGCTCTTGGCAGGCACTGAGGTGGCCGTCTCCCTCCAGGACCCGGCGCCATCTTGGTTCCGGGTCCTGGGAGGAGGAGCCCTCAGAACAGCGCGATCACATCGCGCTGCTCTGAGGGTCTCAGGGGGGCGCGCAGGGAGCCCCCACCCTGCGCGATCCTCCCCTGTGCCCCCAGTACACCGCGATCATGTTTGATCGCGGTGTGCAAGGGGTTAATGTGCCGGGAGCGGTCCGTGACCGCTCCTGACACACAGTCATGGGTGTCAGCTGTGATAATCAGCTGACACCCGGCCGCGATCGGCTGCGCTCCCCCGGGAGCGCGTCCGATCGCACGAGACGTACTATCCCGTCCATGGTCATACGGGCCCAGGTACCATGGACGGGATAGTACGTCCGATGGCAGTAAGGGGTTAAACATAAGTGTGATGTGACATGGCTACCACTGTTACAGTGAGATGTGTAATGGCCGCTCTCTGCTCTTCTGATAACTGGCACATTTGCAGGTTCCTCTCAGCTTCCAGCTCACAGGCAGACAGTGTAATATTGTTTCAATACAGCAGAGCTGAGAAAGAAGGAAAAATGTGTTTGCAAGAAGACAAATTTAATTTCTCCTGTTCTGCTTGTCTCACAATGGGAAAACCTCCTTCATGTAAAATGAGCTCTGGAGGCAGAGTTATCTTCAGGCACCATCAGCAACAACACCGCTGATATGAGACACACAGGGAGGACTGTTTCAGTATTCCATATGCCTATGTGCCCGTATTATAGTTTAGAAATGTGGTCTTACTTTTGGACCACTGTATTACCACAGAGAATTTATATTTTGAAATGTGGACTCCTGCCTAGGCCAAAATATTACCAGCACAACATATTGTTCTACAAATGTGGCATTGTTTCAGGACAGCGGTATTAGCAAAAAGAATTTATATTTTCAAATCTGGCATTCTGATTTGTCTATGAAACACAGTTTATCACAAATGATTTGGAGTAGGTAACTGGGCCTTTTGGCTGCACCACAATATTAGGCCTAACGATTTGTATGTGTAAACTGACCTTCTGATTTGCCATTGAAACACAACACAATTTTATCACAAACAAATTGGAGTAGCTAATTGGGCCTCGTGGCTGCAACACTAATTAGTCCTAACAATTTTTAAGCTGTCTAGTGACACCTTGGTGTCTAGTGTTTTAGTTCTCCAAAACTAGGTGTTTAGTAGTTTAGTTCTCCAATCCCTGATGTGTAATAGTTTAATTCTCCCTCTTCGAGTGTGTAATGGTTTAGTTATCCATCTTTAGGTGTTTGGTAGTTTATTTCCCATACCTGTTGTCTAGTAGCTTATGGTGTGTAGTGGTTTAGTCCTCCATCCCCAACAGCCCTGCAAGCCTTGGGCATTGCAAGACTTGTGGAGCAGCCCCTTCCTGACTGCCCCCCACAGCCACCAGAGTAACCCAGTGCACAGTCAGCAAGATGTAATGCCCTGTCCATGTTTGCTCGTCCAGGTGTCAGTGTTGAAATTCACCTGGCAGACAAAGATTATTTCAAGGAATGGGTGATGTTGTCTGCGACATGCTGGTGTAGTGCAGGCACAGCTTTCTCAGACAAATAATGGCGATCGGTCAGTTAAATTACAGAATTAAAGGGAACCTGTCAGCAGGATTGTGCTGAGTAACCTACAGACAGTGATGATGAAATCCGTTTTGTGGTTGTTGTTTAACCCTTCATGACCCAGCCTATTTTGACCTTAAACCCCTTACTGCCATCGGACGTACTATCCCGTCCATGGTACCTGGGCCCGTATGACCGGGGACGGGATAGTACGTCATAGGCGATCAGCTGCGCTCCTGAGGGGAGCGCAGCTAATCGCCGCGGGTGTCGCTGATTATCACAGCTGACACCCATGACTGTGTGTCAGGAGCGGTCACGGACCGCTCCCGGCACATTAACCCCTTGCACACCGCGATCAAACATGATCGCGGTGTACTGGGGGCACAGGGAGGATCGCGCAGGGTGGGGGCTCCCTGCGCGCCCCCTGAGACCCTCAGAGCAGCGCGATGTGATCGCGCTGTTTCTGAGGGCTTCCTCCCTCCCAGGACCCGGATCCAAGATGGCGCCGGGGGTCCTGGAGGGAGGCGGCTACCTCATGGCCTGCCGAGAGCAGGCACTGAGAAGCCTGCATCTATGCCTGTGCGATCGCTGGTGTGACAGAGTGCTGTGCACACTGTCACACCAGCGATCTGATAAAATACTGTGATGTCCCACCCTGAGACAAAGTAAAAAAGTTAAAAAAGTAAAAATAAACATGTGTAAAAAAAAAATCCAAAATAGATAAAAAAAAAAAAAAATATTCCCCAATAAATTCACTTCTTCCTGTAAATAAAAAAAAAACAATAAAAGTACACATATTTGGTATCGCCGCGTCCGTAACGACCCCCCCTATAAAATTGTCCCACTAGTTAACCCCTTTAGTGAACCCCTTAAAAAAAAAAAAAACGAAGCAAAAAATCAATGCTTTATCATCATACCGCCGAACAAAAAGTGGAATAACGCGCGATCAAAAAGACGATATAAAAAAATATGGTACCGCTGAAAACGTCATCTTGTCCCGCAAAAAACGAGCTGTCATAAAGCATCATCAGCGAAAAAATAAAAAAGTTATAGCTCGCAGAATAAAGCGATGCAAAAATAATTATTTTTTATATAAAATTGTTTTTATTCTATAAAAGCGCCAAAACATGAAAAAATGATATAAATGAGGTATCGCCATAATCTTACTGACCCGAAGAATAAAACTGCTTTATCAATTTTACCACACGCGGAACGGTATAAACGCCTCCCCCAAAAGAAATTCATGAATTGCTGATTTTTGTTCATTCTAACCTCCCAAAAATCGAAATAAAAAGCGATCAAAAAACGTCACGTGCTCAAAAATGGTACCAATAAAAATGTCAACTCGTCCCGCAAAAAATAAGACCTCACATGACTCTGTGGGCCAAAATATGCAAAAATTATAGCTCTCAAAATGTGATGATGCATATAAACTATTTTTGCAATAAAAAGCGTCTTTTAGCGTGACAGCTGCCAATCATAAAAACCCGCTATAAATAGTAAATCAAACCCCCCTTTATCACCCCCTTAGTAAGGGAAAAATAATAAAATTAAAAAAAAGTATTTATTTCCATTTTCCCATTAGGGTTAGGGTTAGGGTTGCGGCTAAAGTTAGGGTTAGGGTTGGCGCTAAAGTTAGGATTAGGGTTAGGGTTGGGATTAGGGGTGTGTTAGGGTTAGGTTTGTGGTTAGAGTTGGGACTAGGGTTAGGGGTGTGTTGGGGTTAGGGTTGGAGTTAGAATTGGGGGGTTTCCGCTGTTTAGGCACATCAGGGGCTCTCCAAATGTGACATGGCGTCTGATCTCAATTCCAGCCAATTCTGCGTTGAAAAAGTCAAACGGTGCTCCTTCACTTCTCAGCTCTGCCATGCGTCCAAACAGTAGTTTATCCCCACATATGGGGTATCAGCGTACTCTGGACCCCAAGAGTTATTGTGCAATTTGTCCTATTTCTTCTGCTACCCTTGGGAAAATAAAAAACTGGGGCGAAAATATCATTTTTGTACAAAAAAAAATATTTTTTTGTTTTTACGGCTGTACATTATAAACTTCTGTGAAAGCACTTGGGGCTTCATAGCGCTCACCACACATCTAGATAAGTTCCTTGTGGGGTCTATTTTCCAAAATGGGGTCACTTGTTGGGGATTTCCACTGTTTAGGCGCATCAGGGGCTCTCCATTCCATCAAAGTCTGCAATCCAAAACGTCACTACTTCCCTTCCGAGCCCCGACGTGTACCCATACAGTAGTTTTCTCCCACATATTGGATATCAGCGTACTCAGGACAAATTGGACAACAACTTTTGGGGTCCAATTTCTCCTGTTACCCTTGTAAAAATAAAATATTGGGGCAAAAAATCATTTTTGCAAAAAAAAAAAGGATTTTTTATTTTTACGGCTGTGCGTTATAAACTTCTGTGAAGCACTTCGGGGTTCAAAGTGCTCACCACACATCTAGACAAGTTCCTTGTGGGGTCTATTTTCCAAAATGGGGTCACTTGTGGGGGGTTTCCACTGTTTAGGCGCATCAGGGGCTCTCCAAATGCGACATGACGCCCCAGACCATTCCATCAAAGTCTGCAATCCAAAACGTCACTACTTCCCTTCCGAGCCCTGACGTGCGCCCATACAGTAGTTTTCTCCCACATATTGGGTATCAGCGTACTCAGGACAAATTGGACAACAACTTTTGGGTTCCAATTTCTTCTGTTACCCTTGTGAAAATAAAATATTGGGGGCGAAAAAATCATTTTTGTAAAAAAAAAAAAGATTTTTTATTTTTACGGCTGTACGTTATAAACTTCTGTGAAGCACTTCGGGGTTCAAAGTGCTCACCACACATCTAGATAAGTTCCTTGTGGGGTCTATTTGCCAAAATGGGGTCACTTGTGGGGGATTTCCACTGTATAGGTGCATCAGGGGCTCTCCAAATGTGACATGACGCCCCCAGACCATTCCATCAAAGTCTGCAATCCAAAACGTCACTACTTCCCTTCCGAGCCCTGACGTGCGCCCATACAGTAGTTTTCTCCCACATATTGGGTATCAGCGTACTCAGGACAAATTGGACAACAACTTTTGGGTTCCAATTTCTTCTGTTACCCTTGTGAAAATAAAATATTGGAGACGAAAAAATCATTTTTGTAAAAAAAAAAAAAGATTTTTTATTTTACGGCTGTACGTTATAAACTTTAGTGAAACACCTGGGGGTTAAAAGTTCTCACCACACATCTAGATAAGTTCCTTGAGGGGTCTAGTTTCCAAAATGGCGTAATTTATGGGGGTTTCCACTGTTTAGGCAGATCAGGAGCTCTCCAAACACGACATGGCGTCCAGCCAATTCTGCGTTGAAAAAGTCAGACGGCGCTCCTTCCCTTCCAAACTCTGCCATGCACCCAAACAGTGGTTTACCCCCACATATGGGGTATCAGCGCACTCAGGACAAATTGCACAATAACTTTTGGAGTCTTGTTACCCTTGGAAAAATAAAAATTGGGGTGAAAAGATCATTTTTGTGGAAAAAATATGATTTTTAAATTTTACGGCTCTACGTTATAAACTTGTGTGAAGCACTTGGGGTTCAAATTGCTCACCAAAGATCTAGAAAAGTTCCTTAGGGGGTCTAGTTTCCCAAATGGGGTCATTTGTGGGGGTTTCCACTGTTTAGGCACATCAGGGGCTCTCCAAATGCAACATGGCATCCAATCTCAATTCCAGCCAATTTTGGTTGGAAAAAGTCAAATGGTGCTCCTTCCATTCCGAGCTCTGCCGTGCGCCCAAACAGTGGTTCCCACCCACATATGGGGTATCAGCGTACTCAGGACAAATTGGACAACAACTTATGTGGTCCAATTTCTCCTGTTACCCTTGAGAAAATAAAAAATTAGTGACTAAAATATAATTTTTGTGGGAAAAAAATAGGATTTTTTATTTTCATGCCCGGGCATTATAAACTTGTGTGAAGCACTTGGGGGTTCAAAGTGCTCACCAAAGATCTAGATAAGTTCCTTAGGGGGTATAGTTTCCAAAATGGGGTCACTTGTGGGGGTTTCCACTGTTTAGGCTCATCTGGGGCACTGCAAACGGAACATGACCCCCATCAACGTCTGCATTCCAAAACGTTACTACTTCCTTTCCAAGCCCTGCCGTGCACCCAAACAGTTCCCCCCCCCACATATGGGGTATCAGCGTACTCAGGACAAATTGGACAACAACTTTTGGGGTCCAATTTCCTTGGGAAAATTCAAAAATTTGGGACTAAAAAATCATTTTTGTGGAAAATTGTTTTGTTTTTTTTTTCACACCCAGGCATTATAAGCTTTTGTGAAACACTTGGGAGTTCAAAGTGCTCACAACAGATCTAGATAAGTACCTTAGGGGGTCTAGTTTCCAAAATGGTGTCACTTGTGGGGGTTTCCACTGTTTAGGCGCATCAGGGGCTCTCCAAACACGACATGGCGTCCAATCTCAATTCCAGCCAATTTTAGTTTGAAAAAGTCAAACGGCGCTCCTTCCCTTACGAGCTCTGCCGTGTGCCCAAACAGTGGTTTTCCCCCACATATTGGGTATTGGCGTACTCATGAGAAATTGCATAACAACCTTATCTGCCCATTTTCTCCTTTTACCCTTGTGAAAATAAAAAAAAAGTTTGTAAAAGATCATTTTTTGGCTAAAAAGTTAAATATTCATTTTTTCCTTCCACGTTGCTTTAGTTCCTGTGAAGCACCTGAAGGGTTAATAATCTTCTTGAATGTGGTTTTGAGTACCTTGAGGGGTGCAGTTTTTAGAATGGTGTCACTTTTGGGTATTTTCTGCCATATAGACCCCTCAAAGTGACTTCAAATGAGAGGTGGTCCCTAAAAAAAATGGCTTTGTAAATTTTGTTGTAAAAATGAGAAATCGCTGGTCAACTTTTAACCCTTATAACTTCCTAACAAAAAAAAATTTTGGTTCCAAAATTGTGCTGATGTAAAGTAGACATGTGGGAAATGTTATTTATTAACTATTTTGTGCGACATATTTCTCTGTTTTAAGGGAATAAAAATTCAAAGTTTGAAAATTGCAAATTTTAAAAATTTTCGCCATATTTGCGTTTTTTTCAAAAATAAACGCAAGTTATATCGAAGAAATTTTACTTCTAACGTGAAGTACAATATGTCACGAGAAAACAATCTCAGAATCGCGAAGATCCGTTGAAGCGTTCCAGAGTTATAACCTCATAAAGAGACAGTGGTCAGAATTGTAAAAATTGGCCCGGTCATTAACGTGCAAACCACCCTTGGGGGTGAAGGGGTTAAAGACCTTGCCATTTTTTGCAATTCTGACCAGTGTCCCTTTATGAGGTAATAACTCAGGAACGCTTCAACGGATCCTAGCGATTCTGAGAATGTTTTTTCGTGACATATTGGGCTTCATGTTAGTGGTGAATTTAGGTCGATAATTTTCGCGTTTATTTGTGAAAAAATGGAAATTTGGCGAAAATTTTGAAAATTTTGTAATTTTCAAATTTTTAATTTTTACTCTGTTAAACCAGAGAGTTATGTGACACAAAATAGTTAATAAATAACATTTCCCACACGTCTACTTTACATCAGCACAATTTTGGGAACAACATTTTTTTTGTTAGGAAGTTATAAGGGTTAAAATTTGACCAGCAATTTCTCATTTTTACAGCAAAATTTACAAAACCATTTTTTTTAGGGACCACCTCACATTTGAAGTCACTTTGAGGGGTCTATATGGCAGAAAATACCCAAAAGTGACACCATTATAAAACCTGCACCCCTTAAGCTACTCAAAACTACATTCAAGAAGATTATTAACCCTTCAGATGCTTCACAGGAACTAAAGCAACGTGGAAGGAAAAAATGGACATTTTAATTTTTCCAACAAAAATTTTCTTTTAGCATCAATTTTTTCATTTTTACACGGGCAACAGGATAAAATGGATCCTAAAATTTGTTGGGCAATTTCTCCTGAGTACACAGATACCTCATATGTTGTCATAAACCACTGTTTGGGCACACGGCAGGGCTCAGAAGGGAAGGAGCGCCATTTGACTTTTTGAATGGAAAATATGCTGGAATATTTAGCGGTTGCCGTGTCGCATTTGGAGAGTCCCTGTGTGCCTAAACATTGGAGCTCCCCCACAAGTGACCACATTTTGGAAACTAGACCCCTAAGGAACTTATCTAGATGCATAGTGAGCACTTTAAACCCCAGGTGCTTCACAAATTGATCCGTAAAAAAAAAGAAAGTACTTTTTTTTTACAAAAATTTTCTTTTAGCCTCAGTTTTTTCATTTTCACATGGGCAACAGTATAAATTGGATCCTAAAATTTGTTGGGCAGTTTCTCCTGAGTACACAGATACCTCATATGTGGTCATAAACCACTGTTTGGGCGCACGGCAGGGCTCAGAAGGGAAGGAGCGCCATTTGACTTTTTGAATGGAAAATATGCTGGAATATTTAGCGGTTGCCATGTCGCATTTGGAGAGTCCCTGTGTGCCTAAACATTGGATCTTCCCCACAAGTGACCCCATTTTTGAAACTAGACCCCCTAAGGAACTTATCTAGATGCATAGTGAGCACTTTGAACCCCCAGGTGCTTCACAAATTGATCCGTAAAAAAAAGAAAGTACTTTTTTTTTCACAAAAATTTTCTTTTAGCCTCAGTTTTTTCATTTTCACATGGGCAACAGTATAAATTGGATCCTAAAATGTGTTGGGCAATTTCTTATGAGTACACAGATACCTCATATGTGGTCATAAACCACTGTTTGGGCGCACGGCAGGGCTCAGAAGGGAAGGAGCGCCATTTGACTTTTTGAATGGAAAATTAGCTCCAATCGTTAGCGGACACCATGTCGTGTTTGGAGAGCCCCTGTGTGCCTAAAGTTTAGAGCTCCCCCACAAATGACCCCATTTTGGAAACTAGACCCCCTAAGGAACTTATCTAGATGCAAAGTGAGCACTTTGAACCCCCAGGTGCTTCACAGAAGTTTATAACGCAGAGCCGTGAAAATAAAAAATCTTTTTTTTTTCTCAAAAAATGATTTTTTAGCCCACTATTTTTTATTTTCACAATGGTTACAGGAGAAATTGGACCCCAAAAGTTGTTGTCCAGTTTGTCCTGAGTACGCTAGTACCCCATATGTGGGGTGGAACCATTGTTTGGGCACACGTCAGGGCTCGGAAGGGATGTAGTGACGCTTTGAAATGCCGACTTGATGGAATGGTCTGCGGGCATCTTGTTACGTTTGCAGAGCCCCTGATGTGCCTAAACAGTAGAAACCCCCCACAAGTGACCCCATTTTGTAAACTAGACCCCCAAAGGAACTTATCCAGATGTGTGGTGAGCAGTGTTGAGCATTCCGATACTGCAAATATCGGGTATCGGCCGATATTGGCTGTATCGGAATTCCGATTCCGAGTTCCGATATTTTCGTCATATCGGATACCGGAATCGGGATTGTCACTGTCACTGTCAGTGTCCGTCGGTCGGGTCTGTCAGGAGTCAGCGGCACTTACCCGGCAGAAGATCTCCGGCGGTCACATCCCGGACTGCTTCATGGCCGCCATCCTCTTCTCCCTGGCGGTCACATGCAGTTTCTCGCGATAACTGCAGTGACTGCTGGGTAATCCCGGCCGTAAAGCAGTCAGTCCGATGACGTCACCGCCGGGGAAGCTGGTAAGCAGCTGTGCTGCGCCGGGATGTCAGGCTCTGCCTGTCATTCCGATGTAGCAAAGCTGGATCGTCGTGGGACAGTCGTTACTATGGACTGCGTCGGACAGGTGGTATACTTATACTGTTGGTTTGTTTTTTTTATTTTTTTACAGGAGATCGATGGCGTCGCAGGAATGAGAGTGTAATAAAAGTAATGAAAACTGTGTTGTCTCTTTTATTTCATTAAAAGACTTTTTTCTTGCTGTGTCTTTTTTTTAAACATTTAAAAACTTTGGGATTAATAATGGATCGGTGTCTTATTGACGCCTCTCCATTATTAACCGGGCTTATTGTCACCGTGCAATCAACGGTGACATTAACCCCTTATTACCCCGCTTGCCACCACTACAGGGCAAGTGGGAAGAGCCTGGTAAAGTGCCACAATTGGCACATCTTTTGATGCGCCAAATGTGGGGCTGCTGTAGCCTGGTATTATCAGGCTGTTGAGGGCCAAAATCCATGGGCCTTGACAGTCTTTTAATACCAGGCCGCAGCAGTCTGCATTTTACTTGGCTGGTTAACAAAAATAGGGGGACCCCTACGCCGTCTTTTTTTCGAGGGGATCCCCTATTTTTGTTAACCAGCCAAGCTAAGCAGACTGCTGTGGCCTGGTATTATCAGGCTGGCAAGGTCCATGGATATTGGATCCTTACCAGCCTGAAAAACCAGGCCTCAGCGGTCTGCTTCATCTGGCTGGTTAACAAAAATAGGGGGGACCCCACGCCAATTTTTTTCGAGGGGATCCCCTATTTTTGTTAATCAGCCAAGATATGCAGACTGCTGTGGCCTGGTATTATCAGGCTGGCAAGGTCCATGGATCTTGGCTCCTTAACAGCCTGAAAATCCAGGCCTCAGCGGTCTGCTTCATCTGGCTGGTTAACAAAAATAGGGGGGACCCCACGCCAATTTTTTCGAGGGGATCCCCTATTTTTGTTAATCAGCCAAGATATGCAGACTGCTGTGGCCTGGTATTATCAGGCTGGCAAGGTCCATGGATCTTGGCTCCTTAACAGCCTGAAAAACCAGGCCTCAGCGGTCTGCTTCATCTGGCTGGTTAACAAAAATAGGGGGGACCCCACACCAATTTTTTTCGAGGGGATCACCTATTTTTGTTAATCAGCCAAGATATGCAGACTGCTGTGGCCTGGTATTATCAGGCTGGCAAGGTCCATGGATCTTGGCTCCTTAACAGCCTGAAAAACCAGGCCTCAGCGGTCTGTGTTGTGAATGGGTTTGAGATGAGTTCTGAGCAGAGGCTCCCTCTGGTGGTTACAAGCGGTACTAGTGAAGATTGTGAGGACTGGGAATCAGGTGTTACTGACTGGTCTTATATAAGGGAGTCATTTTCCCATCAGGGTTGCCGGTGATCAATTGTTCTGGTCTGAATCCTTCATTCCAGTTTCCCTTGTAGCCTGCTGTGTCGTGTCTGCATCTCCTGCTTCCAGATAAGTCTTTTTCTTCTTTTGTGTTTGTGCTATATTTTTGCATTTTGTCCTGCACTTCTTTGGGGCCTTCAGGGTCCCCTCCGGGGCTTCTGCCTTCTCAGTTTAGTTCAGCCACTGAGTTTTGTTCTTTTGTTTTTTCCAGTTTTTTCAGTGGCTGCTGTTTTGATTTTGTTACACCAGAGAGCTAATTTAGGTGGTAGAGTCGTGTGATCTCAGGTGATTTTGAAATTAGTAGAGTTGGTGTTTTTCAGGGTTTTCTGGGATTGCAGTAAGTACCCTTCCTATCCTTTTCTATTTAGATAGTTTGGGCCCCAGCGTTTGCTCATACTATTTTCTTTCTGTGTCAGTATTTCCTCTTGTCTAACCGCCATTACATGTTTGGGGGCTTTCTATTATCTTTGGGGTTCTACTCCGGGGCAGATAGCTTTCCTATTTCTATCTTTAGGTGTAGTTAGTTTCTCAGGCTGTGACGAGGCGTCTAGGACCAACGTAGGAACGCTCCACGGCTGCCTCTAGTTGTGGTGGTTAGTCAGGGTACTGCAATCCCATAGATTCCAACTGCTCTGGTGTATTGCCTTTTTTACCTGCACTCCTCAGCTACCGAAACATAACAGTATCACCGGCCCAAAAAATTGAAAATTGTATGGTACTCACAGAAGGGAAAAAATATTGTGATAGAAAAAAGGTTGTCAGAGTTGTCAGAGATATTTTTCTGTTTGTTGCATTTTTTTTTTCCCTCTGTATCTCTGGGTGCTGGGGAGGATCTTTTCTCCCAATGGAGTTTGCACAGTTGTCTGGCCGTGTGGATCAGCTTGCCACTGAGGTTCGGAGTATTGCTATCTATCTTGCTGGGTTGCCTGTTGTGGAACCTAGGATCCCCATGCCAGATTTGTTTTTAGGGGATCGAGCTAAGTTTCAGAATTTCAAAAATAATTGTAAATTGTTTTTTGCCTTAAAATCTAAGTCCTCAGGAAACGCAGCGCAGCAGGTTCAAATTATCATCTCTCTCCTGCGCGGCGATCCTCAGGATTGGGCTTTTTCCCTGACACCTGGGGATCCTGTTTTGAGTGATGTTGGTGCATTTTTTCAGGCTTTGGGGTTATTGTACGATGAGCCTAATGTCACTGATCAAGCTGAAAAAGCCTTGTTGGCATTAAATCAGGGGCTTGATGACGCTGAGTTATACTGTCAGAGATTCCGTAGGTGGGCAGTCCTGACCAAATGGAATGACGACGCTTTGGCGGCCCTTTTCCGGAAGGGTCTGTCAGATAATGTAAAGGATGTTATGGTGGGATTCCCTGTCCCCTCTGGTCTCAATGATTCTATGTCATTAGCGATTCAAATTGACAGACGTTTGCGTGAGCGGAGAAGTATGCGTGGAGTGGTGTTGCCTTGTGAGCCAGCTCCTGAAACCATGCAGTGTGATAGAGTGGTGTCTGGGGCACAGCGTCATGAGTTTCGAAAGCGCAATGGGTTATGTTTCTACTGTGGTGATGCCTCTCATGCTATTTCAGTCTGCCCTAAGCGGGGAAGACGTTTTGCACGCTCAGTTGTCTTGGGTAGTGTTCAGACTAAGTTTTTATTAACTGTCACTCTGATATGCTCTCTGTCCTCATTTTCTGCTCAGGCTTTCGTTGATTCTGGAGCAGCTATTAACCTGATGGATTATGATTTTGCTAAACGTTGTGGGTTTCCCTTGATACCCCTACAGAAGTCTATTCCCCTACTGGGGATCGATTCTACCCCTTTGGCTGAGAATAAACCCCAGTTTTCTACTCAGGTGATAATGAGGGTTGAACCTGATCACCAGGAGTGCTGCAAATTTTTGGTTCTATATAATCTGCATGACATTATCGTGCTGGGTTTCCCTTGGTTGCAGTCTCATAATCCTGTTTTGGATTGGAAGTCTGTGTCTGTGGCCAGTTGGGCTGCCAATGTGTTAATACCAACACTCCTGTTTTTTCTGCCTCCCCCCAGGCTCAGGATGTTCCTGACTTTTTGTTTGATTTTTCTGATGTGTTTAGCGAAAGTAAATCTGCATCCTTGCCTCCCCATAGGAGCTATGACTGCGCTATTGAATTAGTGCCGGGTAGTAAATTCCCTAAAGGTCGCCTTTTTAACTTGTCTGTACCTGAACATGACGCTATGCGGTCTTATATCAAGGAATCATTGGAGAAGGGTCATATCAGACCATCCTCTTCACCCTTAGGTGCCGGTTTTTTCTTTGTGGCCAAAAAAGATGGTTCATTAAGGCCGTGTATTGATTATCGTCTCTTGAACAATATTACTGTGAAATATCAATACCCGTTACCCTTGATTTCTGACCTGTTTTCCAGGGTGAAAAATGCTACTTGGTTTACCAAGCTTGACCTCAGGGGGCGTATAACCTTATTCGCATTAAGCACGGGATGAATGGAAGACGGCATTCAATACCCCTGAAGGGCATTTTGAGTACCTAGTGATGCCCTTTGGGCTCACTAATGCTCCTTCCGTCTTCCAGTCCTTCATGAATGACATTTTCAGGGATTTTGTGGACAAATTTCTGATTGTTTATTTGGATGATATCTTGATTTTTTCTAATGACTGGGACTCTCATGTGAAACATGTTCGAACTGTGTTCCAGATTTTGAGAGAGAATGCTCTGTATGTGAAGGGATCAAAGTGTCTTTTTGGCGTACAGAGGATCTCATTTCTGGGATTCATTTTGTCCCCATCTGTTATTGAAATGGACCCGGTCAAGGTTCAGGCCATCTGTGATTGGGTCCAACCTACTTCATTAAAGGCTCTTCAGAGATTTTTGGGTTTTGCCAATTTTTATCGTAAATTTATTGGTAATTTCTCGGTTATTGTTAAACCATTAACTGATTTGACCAGAAAGGGTTCTGATGTGGTGAATTGGCCTCCTGAGGCAGTCTCTGCATTTCAGGAACTTAAGCAGAAATTCACTTCTGCTCCTGTTCTAACGGCAGCCTGATGTTTCTCTGCCATTTCAGGTGGAGGTTGATGCCTCTGAAATTGGGGCAGGTGCCGTTTTGTCCCAAAAAGATCCAGAGACCTCTAAAAGTAACCCTTGTGCCTTTTTCTCTCGAAAATTTTCTCCTACTGAACGTAATTATGACGTGGGTAATCGGGAGTTATTGGCCATGAAGTGGGCTTTTGAAGAGTGGAGACATTGGCTGGAGGGAGCCAAACATCAGGTGGTGGTCCTTACGGACCATAAGAATCTGGTCTATCTGGAATCTGCCAAGCGACTCAATCCTAGACAGGCCAGGTGGGCCTTGTTTTTCACACGTTTTAATTTTGTGGTTTCCTTTCTTCCTGGCACTAAGAATGTTAAGGCGGATGCCCTCTCGAGGAGTTTCCTTGCGGACTCTCCTGAGTTATCTGATCCTTCTGTTATTTTGAAAGAGGGTGTAGTTCTTTCCGCCATCTCGCCCAATTTGAGACTTGCTCTGGATGGTGTCAGGAGGATAGGCCCGAGCGCTGCCCTGTTGGAAAATTGTTTGTCCCGGACCAATGGAAAAAGAGTGTGATGTCTGAGATTCATTGTTCCACATTGGCTGGGCATCCCGGAATTTTTGGTACCAGAGACTTGGTTAGTCGGTCCTTTTGGTGGCCTACCTTGTCTCGTGATGTCAGGGAATTTGTGCAGTCCTGCGGGACTTGCTCTCGCTCCAAGCCTTGCTCTCGCTCTAGTGGTTTATTGATGCCATTGCCTGTGCCCAAGAGACCATGGACCCATATCTCTATGGATTTCATTTCCGATCTTCCTGTTTCTCAGAGAATGACCACCATCTGGGTAATTTGTGATAGGTTTTCCAAAATGATACATCTTGTGCCATTACCTAAGTTGCCTTCCTCCTCTGAATTGGTGCCGTTGTTCCTTCAGCACGTGGTTCGTTTACACGGCATTCCTGAGAACATTGTGTCTGACAGAGGAGTCCAGTTTGTTTCCAGATTTTGGAGGACTTTTTGTTCTAAACTGGGTGTTCAATTGTCTTTCTCCTCGGCATTTCATCCTCAGACCAATGGTCAAACTGAGAGAACAAACCAGACATTGGAGACTTATCTTAGATGCTTTGTGTCTGCTGATCAGGATGACTGGGTCTCTTTTTTGCCTTTGGCTGAGTTTGCTCTTAATAATAGGGCTAGCTCTGCCACTTTGATGTCTCCGTTTTTCTGTAATTCTGGGTTTCACCCTCGATTTTCTTCAGGACAGACGGAGGCTTCTGTCTGTCCAGGGTTGACTATGTTGTGGAGCGTATGCAACAGATTTGGGACCAGGTAGTGGAGAGGTTGTCCCTCTCTCAGGAGAAGGCCCAGCAGTTTGCTAACCGGCATAGGACTGATGGTCCTCGGTTTAAAGTGGGGGACTTGGTCTGGTTGTCCTCAAAGAATATTCCTATGAGAGTAGCATCTCCTAAATTTAAGCCTAGGTTCATTGGACCTTATAAGATCGTGGAGATTATTAATCCTGTTTCTTTTCGTTTGCTTCTTCCAGGACATTTAAGATCCATAACGTGTTCCACAAGTCCTTGTTGAAGAGGTTTGTTGAGCCAGTGGTTCCTGCTGCTGTGCCTCCTGACCCTGTTTTGGTTGAGGGGAATCTGGAGTACGTGGTTGAGAAAATATTGGATTCTCGTTTTTCTAGACGGAAACTCCAGTATTTGGTTAAATGGAGAGGTTATGGTCAGGAAGACAATTCTTGGGTGTTTGCTTCGGACATCCATGCTAGGAGACTTATCCGTGCTTATCATAGAACTCATCCTGACCGACCTGGTTGCTCAAATGAGGGTTCGGTGACCCCTCCTCAAGGGGGGGTACTGTTGTGAATGGGTTTGAGATGAGTTCTGAGCAGAGGCTCCCTCTGGTGGTTACAAGCGGTACTAGTGAAGATTGTGAGGACTGGGAATCAGGTGTTACTGACGGGTCTTATATAAGGGAGTCATTTTCCCATCAGGGTTGCCGGTGATCAATTGTTCTGGTCTGAATCCTTCATTCCAGTTTCCCTTGTAGCCTGCTGTGTCGTGTCTGCATCTCCTGCTTCCAGATAAGTCTTTTTCTTCTTTTGTGTTTGTGCTATATTTTTGCATTTTGTCCTGCACTTCTTTGGGGGCCTTCAGGGTCCCCTCCGGGGGCTTCTGCCTTCTCAGTTTAGTTCAGCCACTGAGTTTTGTTCTTTTGTTTTTTCCAGTTTTTTTCAGTGGCTGCTGTTTTGATTTTGTTACACCAGAGAGCTAATTGTCATGGGTGCATCGCCACGAAGATCGTCGCGATTGCACATTCTGACTTCTCACAGCTGAGCTGCTGTTTCTTTGTGTTTGGTAATGAGAGAGTTAATTTTACCTAGCTCTTTGCTAAGACTAGGTCCAGCCTCGCCCGGCTGCTTTGGATTATGTTCTAATTAGTTTCCTTTATATTCCTGCCAGTCTGGGTGTTTGATGCCGGTGAAAGCATTCATATAGTTTAGCAGACTGGATCGGTTCTGGAATACTTAAGCTAAGAGCTCCTTAGTTGTTTTTACTCTTACAGCTTATAGTTTATCTCTGAGACCTAAGGTGTTCCTACTGTGTGTGAGTGTTGTATGTAAGACTTTATTTACTTTATTTCTTATCTTTCTTGTTTGTCTTTCTGTTCATTAACCATTACCTGGTCATTCCCTTTGGTGGTATTCAGGGTCCTTCTTAGGACTAGAATACAGTTGGCAGGGATTGATAGGAGACAGGGTTTACGCTGTGGCCTGGACCTCTGTACCTTTAACAGTACCTCCAGGTTGAGGGATTAGTTAGGACCCCAGTTAGGGTCAGCTTAGACCCCGGTCACCCTCTAGCCGGAGACAGCGTATAACGGATTCCGTTCTGACCCACTGGACTTTCTGTCAGGTAAATCTATGTTATCATATAGCTATGCGCATGTTATATAGTATGTTGCCCTTTTGATATAGATTATTGTCATCACATATATATATCTGCTATACAGCGTGACATTTTCACCGGCCCATACTAAAGATTCTCCCCAGCTATCATGGATCCAGTAGCCCACTGGCCCGGCAGTTGCAGGGATTGTCCATGGAGTTGGCAGACATTAAGTCCAAGGTTTTGTCCCCCCCGGAGCAAACCAGATCTGAACCTAAGGTTGCTCTCCCGGACAGGTTCACTTGGTGGGCGGGACAAATTTTTTACTTTCCGGGAGGCATGTAAATTGTACTTTCGGCTGCGGCCTCGGTCATCTGGGAGTGAAGAGCAGAGGGTGGGAATTGTTATCTCGCTCTTACAAGGGGATCCTCAATCTTGGGCGTTCTCTATTCCTCCAGGCTCCCCAGATCTCCAGTCAGTGGATCGATTTTTTACTGCCCTGGGTCTGGTATATGATGATCCGGATCGAGTCTCCCTTGCTGAAACAAGGTTACGTAAAATACGGCAAGGAAATCGTCCAGCGGAGGAATATTCTTCTGAGTTCCGTAGATGGGCAACAGATACTCAGTGGAATGACCCAGCTCTTAGGAGCCAGTTTTGTCAAGGGTTGTCTGACAAATTAAAGGATGTGTTAGCTCAGTATGATTCTCCTCCATCACTGGAGGCTGCTATGGCCCTCGCTATTCGCATTGATAGACGTCTTCGGGGAAGACGCGAGGTAACTCCGCCTCCCGTGATGACTCCACCTACTACTAAAGTCCCTTATACTGAGGTTCCCCTGGTCTGTTCTGAGGAACCCATGCAGTTGGGAGGGACATCATTTTGTAGGAGGGAATCAGCGGTGCGCCGCAAGACTAGAAGGTGTTTCTTTTGCGGGAGAGAGGGACATTATGTTGGGGGGTGTCCATCCCGGACCTCTTTGAACCAAGGAGTTAACCTGGGAGTGTGTATTTCGTCCCCAAATCCCTCTCAGTTTCTCGTGCCTGCGGAGGTGGTGATTGGTACTAGAACTGAGAGGATTTCTGTTTTTCTTGATAGTGGGTCCGGGGCTAATTTGGTGGACACTCGGTTTGCCCAGGTGCATGGTATGCAACTGAGTGTATTGGCCAAACCGGTCCCTATACTCTCTATTGATTCTAGACCTCTTGGTCAAGGTAGCTTGGTACAAGCTGTTCATAACATAGATCTTCGAGTAGGGGCAATACATAAAGAGCAATTGTCTTGTTATGTGTTGGAGGGTCTGCCTGCTCCTATTGTGTTGGGACTTCCTTGGTTGGCTAAACATAACCCAGTGATTGATTGGCAATCCAGAAAGATAAGCCAGTGGGGTGAATTTTGCAAGAATAACTGCATGAGCACGGTCATCGGTGCGGTTGTGCCTAGGACTTTGCCTCCTTTTCTGGAGGACTTTTGGGAGAAGTTCTCAGAGGAGGGGTGTAAAGAGTTACCTCCTCATCGCACATATGACTTCTCAATAAAGTTGCTTCCTGATGCCTTATCTCGTACTTTCCCAGGGTCGGGAAGACGGATGATCCGGTTCCTATTCCTCAGGAGGGAGTTGTAGTGTCAGCTGTATGCTCTGAGCTTGAGGGGGAGGTATTGGGGGCTCAGGGGGACGCCCCTGTGGGACTTCCAGGGAGACTGATAGTTCCAGATCGCTTAAGACTGAAGGTTACGGAGAACCCTTACAAACGGATGGCTGATAGGAGGAGAGTTTCTGGTCTAGATCTGAGGGTGAACGATCTGGTGTGGTTGTCTACCAGGAATATAAAACTTAAAGTTCCCTCCTGGAGGTTGGGTCCCAGATTCATCGGGCCATACAGGATCAGTTCCATAATTAATCCTGTGGCATTTCGTCTGGACCTCCCTCCTACATTTAAAATTCATAATGTGTTTCACAAGTCATTACTTAAAAAGTATGTGGCACCAGTCATACCGTCACCTCTACCTCCTCCTTCAGTGGTAGTCAATGATAACGTGGAAGTTCATTGGAGGGGGTATGGTCCTGAGGAGAGGACGTGGGTCCCTGCGTCTGATGATAACGCAGATCGATTGGTTCGGACCTTTCACACAATTTACCCGGACAGACCTGGTCATGAGGGTCCGGAGGCCCCTCGTAGAAGGGGGGGTACTGTCATGGGTGCATCGCCACGAAGATCGTCGCGATTGCACATTCTGACTTCTCACAGCTGAGCTGCTGTTTCTTTGTGTTTGGTAATGAGAGAGTTAATTTTACCTAGCTCTTTGCTAAGACTAGGTCCAGCCTCGCCCGGCTGCTTTGGATTATGTTCTAATTAGTTTCCTTTATATTCCTGCCAGTCTGGGTGTTTGATGCCGGTGAAAGCATTCATATAGTTTAGCAGACTGGATCGGTTCTGGGAATACTTAAGCTAAGAGCTCCTTAGTTGTTTTTACTCTTACAGCTTATAGTTTATCTCTGAGACCTAAGGTGTTCCTACTGTGTGTGAGTGTTGTATGTAAGACTTTATTTACTTTATTTCTTATCTTTCTTGTTTGTCTTTCTGTTCATTAACCATTACCTGGTCATTCCCTTTGGTGGTATTCAGGGTCCTTCTTAGGACTAGAATACAGTTGGCAGGGATTGATAGGAGACAGGGTTTACGCTGGTGGCCTGGACCTCTGTACCTTTAACAGTACCTCCAGGTTGAGGGATTAGTTAGGACCCCAGTTAGGGTCAGCTTAGACCCCGGTCACCCTCTAGCCGGAGACAGCGTATAACGGATTCCGTTCTGACCCACTGGACTTTCTGTCAGGTAAATCTATGTTATCATATAGCTATGCGCATGTTATATAGTATGTTGCCCTTTTGATATAGATTATTGTCATCACATATATATATCTGCTATACAGCGTGACACTAATTTAGGTGGTAGAGGTCGTGTGATCTCAGGTGATTTTGAAATTAGTAGAGTTGGTGTTTTTCAGGGTTTTCTGGGATTGCAGTAAGTACCCTTCCTATCCTTTTCTATTTAGATAGTTTGGGCCCCAGCGTTTGCTCATACTATTTTCTTTCTGTGTCAGTATTTCCTCTTGTCTAACCGCCATTACATGTTTGGGGGCTTTCTATTATCTTTGGGGTTCTACTCCGGGGCAGATAGCTTTCCTATTTCTATCTTTAGGTGTAGTTAGTTTCTCAGGCTGTGACGAGGCGTCTAGGACCAACGTAGGAACGCTCCACGGCTGCCTCTAGTTGTGGTGGTTAGTCAGGGTACTGCAATCCCATAGATTCCAACTGCTCTGGTGTATTGCCTTTTTTACCTGCACTCCTCAGCTACCGAAACATAACAGGTCTGCTTCATCTGGCTGGTTAACAAAAATAGGGGGGACCCCACGCCAATTTTTTTCGAGGGGATCCCCTATTTTTGTTAATCAGCCAAGATATGCAGACTGCTGTGGCCTGGTATTATCAGGCTGGCAAGTCCCATGGATCTTGGCTCCTTAACAGCCTGAAAATCCAGGCCTCAGCGGTCTGCTTCATCTGGCTGGTTAACAAAAATAGGGGGGACCCCACGCCATTTTTTTTTCGAAGGGAACCCCTATTTTTGTTAATCAGTTCCCTCTGACGTCACTGATTGTGTCCCTGGCTGACCTGAAGTGAAAGTGGAAAGCAATCAATTAAGCTTTCCACTTAAGGGCCCGTCTCACATAGCGATATCGCTACCGAGATCGCTGCTGAGTCACTAGTTTTGTGACGCAGCAGCGAGCTCACCAGCGATATCGCTGTGTGTGACATTCAGCGACGATCAGCCCCCCTGCCGGGTATCGCTGATTGTCGCTGAAATGTCATGACCTTTTTTTGATCGCTGGTTTCCCGCTGACCGGCACGCATCGCTGCGTGTGACAGGCGGGAGACCAGCGATCCGCTGGTGACCAAGGTACACAGCGGGTTTCCAGGCGCGGGGCTGTGCCTAGAAACCCGCTGTGTACCTTGGATACCAGCGCCCTGATGCAGGGAGCTGGTATCCAAGGTACACAGCGGGTTTCCAAGCGCTGCGCGGTGCCTGGAAACCCGCTGTGTACCTTGGATACCAGCTCCCCTGCATCAGGGCGCTGGTATCCAAGGTACACAGCGGGTTTCTAGGCACAGCCCCGCGCCTGGAAACCCGCTGTGTACCTTGGTTACCAGCGGATCGCTGGTCTCCCGCCTGTCACAATCAGCGATGCGTGCCTGTCAGCGGGAAACCAGCGATCAAAAAAAGGTCCTGACATTTCAGCGACGATCAGCGATACCCGGCAGGGGGGCTGATCGTCGCTGAATGTCACACACAGCGATATCGCTGGTGAGCTCGCTGCTGCGTCACAAAACTAGTGACTCAGCAGCGATCACGGTAGCGATATCGCTATGTGAGACGGGCCCTTAAGCGATGTTACCCGCAGTGTCGCTGTCCCAGATCGCTGCCTGAGCTGCCTGTTTGGCAGCTCAGCAGCGATCATGTAGCGATACACCAGCGATCCTGACAAGTGCATATTGTTGTCGGGATCGCTGGTGTATCGTTATGTGAGACCCAGCCTTTACTCTCCTGTCAGCCAGGAGAGGAACTCATTCATTTGGGGGTTTACTGTGAGGCTGCAGCATTAGCTGCGGTCCCTGCAGTAAACATTAACCCTTTCTGAAGGATTACACCGTGGGACCTGACTGTGCATGGGATAGGTAAGAATAATTTTGCTTTTTTATTTTATTTTTATTACAGGAAATGGTTTTTGCAGTAAAATAAAAGATGGTCAAAAACGTGTCTTTATTTCATTAAAATGATTTTTAATTAAAGTGTGTGTTTTATTTTTATTTCATGCAATAGGATTAATAATTGATAGTTGTCTAATTGACAGCTCTCAATTATTAACCTGGCTTAAAGTGACCTTTCAATTGCAAGGTCATTTTAACCCCTTATTAACCCATTCGCCACCGCTACAGGGCAATGGGAATAGACGGGCAAAGTGCCAGAAAGGGCAAATCTAATTAGAGATTTGCCCTTTCTGGGGTGTCTGGGGGCAGATGTTAGTAGCCAGGGGGGGGGCCAAAAATAATGGTCCCTCTCTGGGCTATTATTATCTGCCCCCACTCACTGGCCTTGTCTGTCTGGTTCCGAAAATAGGGCGGGAGCCCACGCATTTTTTTTCAGCAATTTTACACCTCATATATATATACATGTCATTGAATTTGTGACACATATATATATATATTTATATTTATAGTTCATACACTTCTACATAGTATAATAGCCGCTAATTCAATTGCCGGCTTTTGTGAAAATGCAGAACCCGACATGAAATGACACTTGGTGTACATAGGGTTAACCAAGTCCTTTGCTATCCGATTTGAACAAACAATTACATCAGTCTATGTGTGCAAAATTTCACACCTTTAGGGGTTAATTAAAGGTGTAAATTCGTAGCAAAAAAGTCCGTTTTTTTTACAACGAATTTACACCTTTAATTAACCCCTACAGGTGTGAAATTTTGCACACATAGACTGATGTAATTGTTTGTGCAAATCAGATAGCAAAGGACATGAAAAGACATGGTTAACCCTATGTACACCAAGTGTCATTTCATGTCGGGTGCTTCTGTCTTTTCACAGAAGCCGGCTTTACCCGGCAATTGAATCAGAGGATATTTTACTATGTAGAAGTGTATAAACTATACATATATGTATATATATATGTCACAATGACATGTATATATATATATATATATATATATGTATTCTATGTGTGTATATTTAGTGTTTACAAGGAAAGAATGGGGTTTTTTTAGTTACGATATTTTGTTCCCATAGACTTACATTGGATTTCCGGTATCGGTATTGGGTATCGCCGATATTTTAATGGTATCGGCGATACCATTCCGATTCCGATACTTTTGGATATCGGAAAGTATCGCTCAACTCTAGTGGTGAGCACCTTGAACCCCCAAGTGCTTCACAGAAGTTTATAATGCAGAGCCGTGAAAATAAAAAATCATTTTTATCCTCAAAAACTGATTTTTTTAACCCGCAATTTTTTATTTTCACAAGGGTAACAGGAGAAATTGGACCACAAAAGTTGTTGTACAGTTTGTCCTGAGTACACTGGTACCCCATATGTGGGGGGGAACCACTGTTCGGGCACACGTTGGGGCTCAGAAGGGAAGTAGTAACGTTTTGAAATGCCGACTTTGATGGAATGGTCTGCGGGCGTCATGTTAGGTTTGCAGAGCCCCTGATGTGCCTAAACAGTAGAAACTCCCCACAAGTAACCCCATTTTGGAAACTAGACCCTGCAAAGAACTTATCTAGATGTGTGGTGAGCACTTTGAACCCCCAAGGGCTACACAGCAGTTTATAACGCCCGGGCATGAAAATAAAAAAAATCATATTTCTTCCATAATCAGGATCTTTTAGTCCCCAATTTTTTTATTTTCCCAAGGGTAACAGGAGAAATTAGATCCCAAAAGTTGTTGTCCAATTTGTCCTGAGTACGCTGATACCCCATATGTGGGAGAAAACTACTATATGGGCGCACGTCGGGGCTCGGAAGGGAAGTAGTAACGTTTTGAAATGCCCACTTGATGGAATGGTCTGCGGGCGTCAAGTTACGTTTGCAGAGCCCCTGATGTGCCTAAACTGTAGAAACTCCCCACAAGTGACCCCATTTTGGAAACTAGACCCCGCAAATAACTTATCTAGATGTGTAGTGAGCACTTTGAACCTCCAAGGGCTACACAGAAGTTTATAACGCCCGGGCATGAAAATAAAAAAATCATATTTTTTCCACAAACATGATCTTTAGTCCCCAATTTTTTTATTTTCCCAATGTTAACAGGAGAAATTAGACCCCCAAAGTTGTTGTGCAATTTTTCCTGAGTACGCTGATACCCCATATGTGGGGGTAAACCACTGTTTGGGCATACGTCGGGGCTTGGAATAAAGGGAGCACTGTTTGACTTTTTGAACGCAAAATTTGCAGGAATCAATGGTGGCGCCATGTCGCGTATGGAGACCCCCTGATGTGCCTAAATAGTGGAAACCCCTCAATTCTAACTCCAACCCTAACCCCAACACACCCCTAACCCCAACCCTCACCCCTACACACCCCTAACCCTAATTCAAACCCTAACCATAACCCTAACCCCAACACACCCCTAACCCTAATCCCAACTCTAACCATAAACCTAACCACAAGCCTAACCCTAATCCCAACCCTAACCCAAAACACCCCTAACACTTATCCTAACTCTAACCCTAACCACAAACCTAACCCTAATCCCAACCCTAACCCTAATCCCAACCCTAACCCTAATTCCAACCCTAACCCAAATTCCAACCCTAACCCAAATTCTAACCGTAACCCAAATTCTAACCGTAACCCTAATTCTAACTCTAACCCTAAGGCTGGGTTCATATTGTGTTTTACCAGCCCGGTCAACACGTAGCGTTGACCGCCTGGTAATGGTATAGCATAACGCGATCGCGTTATGCTATACCCGCTAGCGCAGATGAATCATCAGATGATTCATCTGTGCTAGCGGTGACGGAGCCCAGATGCTGCAGCCCGTGTCCGAGGCTCCGTCACTGAATGACGGCACGTCGCGAATGCATACTGCTTTACGTCATGCGTTGCGATGCGCACACAAATGGGGTGAATGGCAGCGTTAACGGACTGCGTTACACCGCGTTATACCGCGGTGAAACGCAGTCCATCTAACGGACTGCCATAATGCAATATGAACCCAGCCTAACCCTGAGGCCCCGTGCACACGTTGCGGATTCACTTGCGGATTTTTCTAAAATCCGCAGGTAAAATGACCTGCCTTTTACCTGCGAATTTAGCGCGGATTTGCTGCGGTTTTTCCCTGCGGTTTTACAACTATAATGGAATAGGTGTAAAACCGCTGCGGAATCTGCACAAAGAATTGACATGCTGCGGATTTAAAACCGCAGCAAATCCGCGCTGAAAAATCCGCAGCATGTGCACAGCGTTTTTTTTTACCATTTATTTGCATTGTACTGTACATGGTTTCTGGATCTGCTGTGGATCCGCAGCGCCAAATCCGCTGCGGATCCGCAGCAAAATCTCCGCTGCGGATCAGCAGCAATATCCGCTGCGGATCCGCAGCAAAATCCGGTGCTGATCAGCAGCAAAATCCGCTGCGGATCCCCAGCAAAATCAGCTGCGGATCAGAGGCGAAATCCGCTGCGGATCAGCAGCGAAATCCGCTGCGGATCAGCAGCGAAATAAGCTGCGGATCAGCAGTGAAATCCGCTGCGTATACGCAGCGAAATCCGCTGCGGATCCCCAGCGAAATAAGCTGCGGATCCCCAGCGAAATCTGCTGCGGATCAGAGGCAAAATCCGCTGCGGATCAGCAGCTAAATCCGCTGCGGATCAGCAGCTAAATCTGGTGCGGATCAGCAGCTAAATCCGCTGCGGATCAGCAGCTAAATCCAGTGCGGATCAGCAGCGAAATCCGCTGCGGATCCCCAGCGAAATCAGCTGCGGATCAGCAGCGAAATCCGCTGCGGATACGCAGCAAAATCCGGTGCTGATCCCCAGCAAAATCAGCTGCGGATCCGCAGCAAAATCCGCAATGTGTGGACAGGGCCTAAAAGGAAAAAAAAAAATTCTTTATTTTATTTTTTGTCCCTACCTATGACAGGGGGGGTTCATTTACTTTTATTTTGATCACTGTGAGAGTTTATCACAGTGATCAAAATAAATTGTACTTTGAAAGGCACACTGCGCATGCGCCGGCCGGCGGGCGCACTGCGCATGCGCCCGCCATTTTCCAAGATGGCGGCGCCCATGAAGAGTCCCGGGCGGACGCCGGGACGGATCAAGAGGCCGCAGAAGACCGGGGGAGGTGAGGACAGGCGTGGGGGGGTGATCGGAGGGCGGGGGGGAGCGGAGCACACCGGAGGGGAGAGGATCGGAGCGGCCAGCAGATGATAGTAACGGCGGTGACCGTTCGCCGCCATGAATCAGCGGCGGCGGCCGATCACCACCGTTACTCGGTGTGGGGAGGGTGGGAACACAGTGTCCAGCCATGGCTGATGCTATTACAGCATCGGCCATGGCTGGATTGTAATATTTCACCACTTTTCAGTGGTGAAATATTACTAATCGCTCTGATTGGCTGTTTCACTTTTAACAGCCAATCAGAGCGATCGTAACCACGTGGGGGTTAAGCCACCCCCACTGTGGTGATGCGTAAGGGGTCCTGTGCCTGCGGGTCGGGTGACCTTTCAGCGATTCCGGTCACCTGACCCGCAGGAACATGATTTATAGCATGACGCCTACGTTGGCGTCATGGGTCGGGATGGCACAGGTTTTCATGACGCCAACGTAGGCGTCATAGGTCAGGAAGGGGTTAATCTTTACTTCAGTTTTGAGTTAATGATATGGTCGTGAACCAGGGTGGCCTGTGGGGGGGTCTTAATGGTACCATTCACTGTATGTAACCTCATTTCTTGCAGTTTAGTCGTAGGTGTTTTCAGTACCTATTTGAGCATTTTTTACCTAATACTATAGTCTGATATAAGGCATACATGGTCATTTGCACCTTATATGCCAATACACACCAACGCGCAGGTCAATTAATTATTTTTTGCTTTGTAATATACTGTGCTTGGGACTGGTTTGGTCGCATCACAATTGAGTGATGTGTGGTCTCAATATATGTTTTTAACTGACTTTTCACCTTATATATAATGATGTTGTTGTAATAGTAAATAAAATAATCACTTTTTGATATCATAAATATGTCTCCTCATCCTTGTTCACCATGATCTTTTTCCTCAGGATATAATTATGGTGGTTATCTCTCCATATGAGACCCTTATTGTGGTATTGATCTTTTTGTTTTCGGTTTATTATCTTAATGATTTTGACCTCTTGAATTCAAATCTAACAATGAAAATTTTTAGTTGACTCTCTATGATATCAAAGAGTTTTCCTTTTATTGCTACATATAATTAATGCATAAAAGTTTCAGTACTTTGAAACATTATTACTTTTTGCAAAACTAAAGATACAGAATATTTTGTTATGCCAAGTTTCTAATATTTATTTAGAGGGAACTTAGAAACAATTCAAATAACTAAGGTAAAACCTGTCTAAACACTAGTGCGAATTATAAAAAGTTACAAAAATTGCACTACAAAATTTGGTCCTCATTCGGTGACAACCCTTTTTTGCTTGTCTCTTGTTCTCCTGCATCGTATCATCTCTTACAATTGTCAACAGTAATCTGCAAGCATTGATGGATTCCATTTTCCTTGATATATTTTCTCCATAACCGCAATATCTTGGTGAAATCTCTCAATGTGTTTGTCGCTCACTGCCTTGCAGTTTGGTCGAAAAAGTCTAGATGCAAATGTTAGAACTGAATTTTTAAGGACATGTTACAGCCTTATTTGTTTTAAGAAGATTTTCCACCAACTCTTCATAGTTATCTGCTCTTGAGTTTCCTATAAAACTGGTTACCACTAATGCGAACACTACCCATACAGCCTTTTCCTTGCCCTGGAACAAACGGAGAAACTCTTCATCTTGAAGAAGCTTATGAATCTGAGGTCCAATAAAGAATCCTTCCTTTATCTTTGCTTCACTCAGTCTTCGAAATTTATCAATGAGATACTTGAATGCTTTTGCATTTTTATTCTCTGCCTTTACAAAGATCTTCATTAGGCTCAATTTGATATACAATGGTGGTAACAAAATCTTATGTGGGTCAACAAGTGCTGGATGCAAGACGTTTTTACTCCCTGGCTGAAGTGAATGTTTGTGAGGCCTTTCTCTTTTATAGTAGTGATATTCTTCCACGACTATCCCACTCACACATAAAGCAACAGTACTGTGTGTATCTACCCTGGTGGCCAAAGTAAGAGGGCAACCACCTTTAAGTAACCACATAGAGGACACATTTGTTGGTCAAAGTTCAGGCACCTCAACAGCTGTTTCATGTTGTCCTACATATCTTTCATGTGTACTTCATAACCAGCTGGTATTGAAGGTAGTGTGGCACTCCAGGAGTTTGGTTGCCACAGTGACCTTGCCTTCCTCCAGGGGAGAGTGATGTAATGCCTGAAAGCAAGGAAGAATCCCTTTAACAGGTAACACAGCATACAACACCTTTCTTACTCCAGTCCAGAAGGGGGAGCTCTAACACCTGATTTCAGGAGAGCTCCTCTGGAATATTCTGGCTGGGGGAGGAGTTAGAAGGTCTGGCTGGAGGGACCAGAGAGGAAAGATGTGTGGAGACAAGCTGGGGAAAAGAGGGGCTATAGAGAGCTCACCCCCCAGGTCTGAGCTCCAGAAACCGGACCCCCAGAGTCCGAGGCTGAGTGGGTGAATTAAAGTCCCAGCAGCAGAATCCGGAGGGCAGGAGACAGCAGGTTCTCTGCCCCAACTAATACTCTACTACACAGCAGCAGCACATGTGAGCCGGAGACTCCATATATGAGTGATTCCTGAAGCAGGCTAGAGCTGCCTGTTATGAGAGTGAAGTTCTACCTAGACAAGAGAGAGAGGAACTTGGATGGAGCTTATAGCAGCCAGTGCCTCAGAGAACAGCGCTAGAAAGGAGACCTCACATCCCACCTGTAATAAGGGGATTCCAAATTGCTTTCAGGCCGACCGACTCCAGCACCATCTGTACTCAATGCCCTGGATACTTTGCCTGCAAAAACTGCAAGTAAAGCTTTGGAAACTGCATCTGACTGTGTCCTCTCAAGTCCTTCCTGTAGCACACACTCTACTCTGCTACATCTCTCAGCACCATTACTCTCTACAACATCTCTCTGCCCTGAGACAAGCTTCACTTGTGGGAAGCTATTTCAACTCTGATGCATCACACCGTCAGTCTCAGAGGATCTGCACTGCAGCGCTGGTCACCTCTGACCAGATACCACAAGTGGCGTCACGAATACCTTACTACAAACTCTAACATCCCTGCAAATATTCCCCTTTTATTGGACGCCCAGGGCCATGGACCGGGTCACTGCCGCTGTGACACATCCCTTTAATACACCGGCCCAGTACCGAGTATTCCCCTGCCCTGGCGGGTGATCCAGTAGCGCATTGCCATTATGCAGCAAGATGGCTTTTAGGCTTGTTTTGGATGAATAGATGAAGAGCCTCCATTCCTCTGGATTATGACTTATCTTCAGAGCATACATAAAATTATTGATGTTGTTGCATGCCACAAGATTGCCCTCCATGAAGAAGTATTGGACAAGATCTTTATTTGGGGACAAAGAAATCCGAACATTGCCTGCTAGGAGATTCCACTGCTGCAGCCATGATCCTAAGAGCTCAGTCTTACTCTTCGGCAGATCCAAATCTGTAACAAGATTGTTTAGTTCACTTTGTGTTATAAGGTGTGGTTCGGTTGAGATTGCTGGCAGAAAGTCTGGGTTGTGAGAGGAAGATGTTTCATGACACAAGTGCCATCTTCTTCCTCATTTGACTCAACTGAAAATGTTTCTGGTGCTTTTGGAACCGGCAGTTTTCTGTATGTGGTACTGGGCATATTGCAGATGGAATGTTTGGATGCTGTAAAGTCCACTTCTTCCTTGAAACTCATTTCCTAATGGCGGGGGGGGGGAGGGGGTATGCAGAAATAGCAATTGGTAGTGTGATCAGTTGACTCTCTCCAGATCATTGGGACTGCAAAAGGCATAGATTGCCTCTTCCCATGCAACCACTGGGTAAGATGTAATGCACATTTATTGCAGCATATGTGTGGAGCCCAAGTTGTGTCCTGATCCCCTATTCTACAGCCAAATACAGGTTGTAAACTTTCCTTATCATGGTAGCTAAGTTTCACCTTTGTGACACAAAAGTGACTTCTACACATATGTAACAAAAACTATCCGCTTTGTTAATGCTATAATGAGACATATCTGAAAAAAATTATAGAAATTTGTCAACATGGTAAGAAACTAAGCTAAGACTGCTTTCACACTTCCGTTTTATCGTGCAGCGCATCGTGCGCTATCGGTCGCAAGCGCAATGTTCCCCTATCTTTAACATGGCGGGCGCAGGGTCTAGCGCTTGCACGCGTTCATCAGCGTTTGTCGTGCGCTGCACATTTTCCAGGTGTGCGCCCAGACGCGCTAGACGCTACATGTTGCATTTTTTTTTCCGGCCAACCACTCTAAAAAAGCGCGTGGGCACGTCTATGGGGGCGCTGGCATGCGCGTGGCTGTGCGCTCATCAGCGCTTGTGCGCGCACGCAATTTTTGAGTAAACAATGTCTAGACAGTTATTGAAACCACCCCCTACATAAGCAACATTGTTTGTGAGGGGTGGAGATAAAGGAAGGTGTCTTCAGAGCCAGACAGACCACTTCAGATTGCCTGGAGACACTGCCTGGTGATACAGCCTGAAGATACAACCTGAAGATACAGCCTGAAGACACAGCCTGGAGACACAGCCTGGAGATACAGCCTGGAGATACAGCCTGGAAGACCCCTACTAGACTGCCTGGAGATACAGCCTGGAAGACCCCTACTAGACTGCCTGGAGATACAGCCTGGAAGACCCCTACTAGACTGCCTGGAGATACAGCCTGGAGATACAGCCTGGAAGAATGTGAGTATTCTCAAACCAAATGACTGCCTGTCCTTTCAAATGTAATATGTACGTATTTTTTCTTTTTGCAGTATGTCTTCTTCTGGATCACATTATTCACCATCCCGGCAAGAACTGGCCCAAGCAGAGCGTGATGTGAGTATCTTCCTGCCTTTGGGTAAGTATAGCCGCTGAATCTACAAATGTCTAAAAAATGTTTTCCTTTTTCAGACATCAGCGTCGGACACGGCGATTGAGGAGTCCGAACAGCAGGAGCAGTCGCAGCCGGGTCAAGTCCCGGTGGCGAGACAGAATGTAAGTATATAGTCTTTGAATGTCTCTTTTTTTTTTTTGGTCTCTCTTTTATTTCTGAAATATATCCAAGATTGTAATTTTTTTTTTTTTTCTAGGTTCCACAACAGGACAAGGACCTCTATGTGGACAATGAGGCCCTCATCTGCCAGGTCCATGAGCGTGTCCCATTGTGGGACAGCCGTGATCCGCAGTACAAGGACAATGTGGTGAGCTGGCGGCTATGGAACGAGGTGGCCGCAGCGTTGATGGATGGCTGGGACAGTGCCTCTCCAAACACCAAAAAGGCACTTAGTAAGTATTTCCATGCTTTGTAATGCCGCAGTGACTCTTGTTCTAGATGGCACTGTTGGGTTTGCTGGTAGATATATTCTAGCGGCAAACCCAACAGTGTCATCTGGTTCAACAGTGACTGCCCTGTGTATTGTATTGCTTATTATGCTGCATTCACTCTTGTTCCTGATGGCACTGTTGGGTTTACTGGTAGATATATTCTAGCGGCAAACCCAACAGTGTCATCTGGTTCAACAGTGACTGCCCTGTGTATTGTATTGCTTATGCTGCATTCACTCTTGTTCCAGATGGCACTGATGGGTTTACTGTTAGATACATTCTAGCGGCAAACCCAACAGTGTCATCTGGTTCAACAGTGACTGCCCTGTGTATTGTATTGCTTATTATGCTGCATTCACTCTTGTTCCTGATTGCACTGTTGGGTTTACTGGTAGATATATTCTAGCAGCAAACCCAACAGTGTCATCTGGTTCAACAGTGACTGCCCTGTGTATTGTATTGCTTATTATGCTGCATTCACTCTTGTTCCTGATGGCACTGTTAGGTTTACTGGTAGATATATTCTAGCGGCAAACCCAACAGTGTCATCTGGTTCAACAGTGACTGCCCTGTGTATTGTATTGCTTATGCTGCATTCACTCTTGTTCCAGATGGCACTGATGGGTTTACTGGTAGATATATTCTAGCGGCAAACCCAACAGTGTCATCTGGTTCAACAGTGACTGCCCTGTGTATTGTATTGCTTATTATGCTGCATTCACTCTTGTTCCTGATGGCACTGTTGGGTTTACTGGTAGATATATTCTAGCGGCAAACCCAACAGTGTCATCTGGTTCAACAGTGACTGCCCTGTGTATTGTATTGCTTATTATGCTTTATTCACTTTTGTTCCTGATGGCTGTAAGGTTCTTTGTCTCTGTTGACATGTTCCTTGAAACTCAGTTTTCCGTCGGCCATTTTGCTTTCTGTCTTTCTGCAGCTCTTGCCCTCAGTTAATATGGAGTTTCCAGTTTTCATGTTCCCGCCCTGATTCTTCCCTCTTGCTTCTTAAGCAGCCTCAGCTGAACAATCAGTGCTCCTGAATCAAGCCTCAGTCAGTCTGTGACCTGACTCCTGGAAGCCTTGGACTTGTACTCCAGCTATTCCCTACTGAGGAACTTTGGAACACTTTTGGACTCTGGAAACCTGCTGTTTGGTGAATCCATGTTTGCAGAGGAATTACGGTACAGAGAAGAGATCCTGAACCTGCTTTGGAGATTTATTGTAGTGCTTGAAGTTACTCTGGCCTGCTGTGTCTCCTGTCGCTGTTCCTGCAAACTGTGTGAACTTTTCAGCATGCTTGTATGAAGTAATACAAGTCATTTCATTTCAACCTATGTCTCCTGTGTTTTCCTCGCACCCAAGCACAAGACGCTATAGGAACTGTACACTATACATGACAAGATTCAGGAGCCAATGTTTAGTGTCTGCTGGGTCTGGGAAAGCCGTGTCTGCTGTGACTGTGGATATCAGATGTCCGTTTAATACCTTATGTGATGACAGTGGTTGTGACTTCTCACAACCATTCCAGGTGAGCGCATTCCCTTAAAATTTTACTCTGGAGTGTTACCACAGGTAAACACTATTGTTTTTTTTTTTTTTCCTTTCCTCTTCTCCTTCCAGCACTTCTGCCTTAAGAGATCTGGAAGATGAAGGCCCGCATAAAGGAACTTTGCGGAGTGACTGATACAATCCTTTCAGATGTACAGACTTTAAAAACCCGTTTTGCAAGCCTACAGGACCTCACTAATCATAATTTGCAAGTGTTTGGACAGACTACCCAGGAATTGCGAGCCAGGATTGAGGCTCTAGAGGAACGAGCCCAGGCTCCTGCCATAACCCCAAGTTCTGGGATCCCCAAATTACCTCCTTTTCATTTTGGCGGTGAACGTGAGAAATTCAGGGGATTTATTAATCAATGCAATTTATTTTTCTCTGCACATGCTTCACAATTTCCCACTGAACGATCCAAAGTGCTTACTATAATCATGTTGCTTACCAATAAGGCTTTGATGTGGGCAAACCCTCTGATTGAGACTGAGGATGATTGTTTGAATCACCTTGATGCTTTTATTTCAGCCATGGGGCAGGTGTTTGATGACCCCAATCGAGGTGCAACAGCTGAAGCAGCCATGTTAACTTTGCGCCAAGGTAAGCGTTCAGTAGCCGAATATGCCCTGGATTTCAGGAGATGGGCTCTTGATACCACTTGGGACACTTCCGCTAAAAAATCTATTTTTCGGAAAGGGTTGTCTCCACTGATTAAGGATGAACTTGCTCGTGCCGACCCTCCCACTGCGTTAGGTGACTTTATTAACTATTGTATCCGTATTGATGCTCGTCTGACTGAACGCAGACAAGAGAGATGGTTCGAAAATAATCGCACTAACCTTTTACTACCTCCCTCCTCAGCTAAGGAACCTTTGAGTAGGATCACAAGGGAACCAGAACCTGAACCCATGCAGGTGGACTCTTTACAAAGACGGGTTAGTGATGCACGCAAAGAACATCGTATAAAGGAAAATCTATGTTTCTACTGTGGTAAGTCAGGGCACTTCATTATAAACTGCCCCAGCCGTTCTCGTAAGACTACTGCAGCAGTCATTCACTGTGAGTGTTGCGAGAGGAGCTCTGTCATGTCCGAGCCTCAGGCTCCAGAGAGATCTGCTGCAAGAGATCTTGATTTCTCGGACTTAAACTCTGTTAGTTCTGGGGACGATGACGGTATAAACGCTGCAATTTTTCAAGTTTCCTCAGCGGTGTCCCAGCTGAGTTGTAAAAGAAACAATTCTCATTGCTTCCTTTCCATCAAACTCTGGGTTGACTCAGTCTGGGTGTCTAGCTCTGCTATGATCGACTCAGGAGCAAGTGGAAATTTTATGGATATCTCCTTTGCTCTGAAACAGGGATACGTTCAGTGAAGAAGGCTACTCCAGTACAGATGGAGACTGTGGATGGCTCTCTACTGACTTCTGGACCAGTGGATCAAGAAACAGAGCCTTTGAGGGTCCTTATGGGTAAAGATCATCAGGAGAAAATGTCTTTTATGCTTATCTCTTCTCCCCACTTTCCCATTATTCTAGGGCTACCATGGCTGCAGGCGCAGAATCCTACGATTAACTGGGAGACCAAGGAATTACACTTTCCGGAGAAACAGATGAGTCAAGGAGTTTCAGCTTGCTCTGTTCCTAAAGGAACCATGTCAGTCCCTGAACTACTAGCTGTATACCAGGACTATGTGGATTTATGTGACAAGAAGAACGCTGATCAGCTTCCTCCTCACCGTCCATATGATTGTCCAATTGAATTATTGCCTGGAGCCGAGATACCTTTTGGTAAGATCTACCCCCTAGCGGGGCCCGAGCTAAAAGCTTTGAAGGATTATATAGACGAAAATTTAGCCAAGGGCTTCATACGCCCCTCTTCATCTCCCGCAGGTGCACCCATCTTCTTTGTGAAGAAGAAAGATGGATCTCTGAGACCCTGCATAGACTATAGGGAACTCAATAAGGTTACTATTAGAAACCGTTATCCATTGCCTTTAATCCCTGAATTGTTGGAGAGAGTGCGGCATGCCAAAATTTTCTCTAAACTGGATCTCCGTGGGGCCTATAACTTGGTCCGTATTAGACCTGGGATGAATGGAAGACTGCTTTCAGGTCACGCTATGGACACTTTGAATATCTAGTTATGCCTTTTGGTCTGAGTACCGCCCCAGCCACTTTCCAACACTTCGAGAATTATATCTTCAGGGATCTCCTAGATACATTTGTGGTGATTTATCTGGATGATATTCTAATTTTTTCTAACTCCACAGAGGAACATCATGGACATGTGAGAATGGTCTTAGAACGCCTAAGACAAAACCATCTCTACATCAAACTTGAAAAATGTGAATTCCATAGGACCGAAATTCAATTTCTGGGGTATGTACTATCTACGCAAGGGATTAGTATGGATGGAAGCAAGACCCAAGCCATCAAGGATTGGCCAATTCCTAGAAATGTGAAGGAGGTGCAGCGTTTCATCGGGTTTGCCAACTTCTATAGACGTTTCATTAAGAATTTTTCTGAGGTAGTGTCACCTATCACCCAACTTACCCGGAAACAGTCTAGGTTCTCCTGGACCCCGCAAGCTCAGGAAGCATTTTCCTGTTTAAAGGATAAATTTACCACCGCACCTATCTTAGTACATCCCAACCCCGAGCTTGCCTTCATAATAGAGGTGGATGCTTCAGACTGTGCCGTTGGAGCTATACTCTCTCAGAGAACAGGTGAGAAGAATGTCTTGCATCCCTGTGCCTTCTTTTCCCAGCAGTTGTCTTCGGCTGAGAGGAACTACGATGTGGGCAATAGAGAATTGTTGGCCATTATTGCCGCCTTCAAGGAATGGAGACACCTTCTTCAGGAGCTGCACAGCAAATAGTCGTCCTGACAGACCATCGTAACCTTGAATTTATCAGGTCGGCTAAGTGCCTGACTCCTCGCCAGGCTCGCTGGAATCTTTTCCTAAACCAATTTAATTTTGTCATTTCTTATAGACCAGGATCGCGCAATGGAAAGGCTGATGCACTCTCTAGGATTCATTCAGCAGAGACACGTCCACTTACTCCTCCTAAGACTATTCTTCCTGACTCTAGATTCCTGGGAGTGATTCATAATCAAGACCTACTTAAGGACATCAAGGAAGCATACCATGCGGATTCTTTGTTGGCTCAACCCCCAAGGGACGTAAGTCTTGTCTTTAAGAATGGTGTGTGGATTCAGGGACAACGTCTGTATATACCTGAAACAGTCAGATTGAGAGTATTGCAACTCATCCACGATTCCAAGATAGCCGGGCATAGGGGAATTCTAAAGACACAAGAATTTCTTTCTCGTTTCTTTTGGTGGCCCACTTACAGGAAAGATGTCTTAAACTATGTCACTTCATGTGAAGTCTGTGCAAGATGCAAAACACCTCGCTCCTCACCAACTGGTCTGTTGCAACCTCTTCCCACCCCGTCCCGCCCGTGGGGATCCATTTCTATGGACTTCATTGTGGAGTTACCAACCTCTCAAGGGAAGAACACCATTCTAGTGGTGGTTGACCGTCTAACAAAGGCAGCTCATTTTATCCCTTGTGTCGGCTTACCCACTGCAAAACAGACATCAGACTTGATGATTAAGAATGTGTTTCGCTTACATGGAGTACCGGATGAGGTCATTTCGGATCGAGGGGTGCAATTCACTTCAAAGTTTTGGCAAAATTTCTGTGCAGCATTGGACATTAAAGTAAACCTTTCTTCTGCTTTTCATCCCCAGACTAATGGACAGACAGAACGAACCAATCAGACCCTGGAGCAGTATCTCCGCTGTTTTATCTGCCACCTACAGGATGATTGGGTGGATCTACTTCCACTGGCTGAGTTCTCTTATAACAACTCTCAGAGCGCCTCCACTAAGCAGTCTCCTTTTTACTCCAATCTAGGTTATCACCTAACATTCTTCCTCGATTTCCCATAGATACGCCCTTGCCGGCAGTGGCTGAAAGAATCACTTCTTTACAAAAGAATATGGATCTTCTAAAGGAAAATCTAGAATTGGCTCAGGAAAGGTACAAGAAAGCAGCAGATAAATTTCGTAAACCTGCACCAGCTTTCAAGGTAGGAGATTTGGTCTGGCTGTCAACCAAAAATCTTAAATTAAAGATTCCATCGTCTAAATTGGGACATAAGTACATTGGACCTTATAAGATCAATAAGATTATAAGTGCTGTTGCTTGTCGTCTTCAACTGCCCAGAACTATGAGAATCCACCCTGTCTTTCATGTATCCCTACTAAAGGCTGCAACACCCAATACGTTTCCTGGACGTTCTTCTCCTTGCCATGACCCAGTGCTGGTCGATGGTCAGGAAGAATTTATGGTGGAAAGGATTCTAGATTCCAGGTTGTACAGAAATCAGTTGCAATATTTGATTAAATGGCAGGGCTACCCAGTGGAGGACAACTCATGGGAACCAGTCAATAATGTAAATGCTCCTCACCTGCTCCGCCAGTTTCATCAGAGGTACCCTGACAAGCCTGGTCTGAGGTCATCCGGAGGTTGTCCCTAAGGGGGGAGTAATGTAAGGTTCTTTGTCTCTGTTGACATGTTCCTTGAAACTCAGTTTTCCGTCGGCCATTTTGCTTTCTGTCTTTCTGCAGCTCTTGCCCTCAGTTAATATGGAGTTTCCAGTTTTCATGTTCCCGCCCTGATTCTTCCCTCTTGCTTCTTAAGCAGCCTCAGCTGAACAATCAGTGCTCCTGAATCAAGCCTCAGTCAGTCTGTGACCTGACTCCTGGAAGCCTTGGACTTGTACTCCAGCTATTCCCTACTGAGGAACTTTGGAACACTTTTGGACTCTGGAAACCTGCTGTTTGGTGAATCCATGTTTGCAGAGGAATTACGGTACAGAGAAGAGATCCTGAACCTGATTTGGAGATTTATTGTAGTGCTTGAAGTTACTCTGGCCTGCTTGTCTCCTGTCGCTGTTCCTGCAAACTGTGTGAACTTTTCAGCATGCTTGTATGAAGTAATACAAGTCATTTCATTTCAACCTATGTCTCCTGTGTTTTCCTCGCACCCAAGCACAAGACGCTATAGGAACTGTACACTATACATGACAATGGCACTGTTGGGTTTACTGGTAGATATATTCTAGCGGCAAACCCAACAGTGTCATCTGGTTCAACAGTGACTGACCTGTATATTGTATTGCTTTTTTATGCTGCATTCACTCTTGTTCCAGATGGCACTGATGGGTTTACTGTTAGATATATTCTAACGGCAAACCCAACAGTGTCATCTGGTTCAACAGTGACTGCCCTGTGTATTGTATTGCCTATGCTGCATTCACTTTTGTTCCTGATCGCACTGTTGGGTTTACTGGTAGATATATTCTAGCAGCAAACCCAACAGTATCATCTGGTTCAACAGTGACTGCACTGTGCATTGTATTGCTTTTTTATGCTGCATTGACTGTTTGCCATGTTCACTCATGTGTGTGTGTGATGAGACAGATTTTTCCCTGAGTGCATTGTATAATATTTTTTTTTTTCCAACAGTGAACAAAGTCCGCACACGTTGGCGCTCGATGAAGGACCGCTTCAACACTGATGTTCGTGCAGAGTGACAGGTTCGCAGTGGTTCAGCGGCAATGACCAGAAGAAAATATCGCTACTATCTCGAGTTGGCGTTCCTGAGACCGGACCTTGCCAGCAGAGCGTAAATTTTTTTTTGTTTTTTGTTTTTTTAAATCAGTGCTTTTCTATTCCACAGCTGATGCTTCTTGTAAATGCATGATATAATGTTTTTCTTTTCTTTCCACAGCATCTGGAGCAGCACCATGCAGCCTGTCCCTGAAGCGGTCCTTCATCAGACGACCTCGGACCTGTCCCAGCCATCCCACAGCCTGGAAGCAACTTGCAGGTCAGCAACACAGACAGCTGGTGACCAGGAAGCTGGTCAGTCAGGTGTTCCCATGTCCCAGGTCTCTGCCACTGGTTATGCGGGCACTTCCCGCCAGCGGCAGGAATGTCTTGCCGAGTTCATGCACTTGAGCGAGGCCTTTCATGCCAGTATGAAGTCGATGTCCAACAGAGTGGAAAGCGGTTTTTCACTCATGGAACGCGGTTTTACCCACATGGAACACCGCTTCCACTCTGTCTACCAGCCTATATTCCGGCAGAAAAAATCCCCAGATCTACGTACTTCTAAAGAACCTAATAACTGTAAGATACAATATTGTTACACTCCAGAAAGACATCCAGGCCTCTCTTGAACCCCTCGACTGAGTTCGCCATCACCACCTCCTCAGGCAAGGAATTCCAGATTCTCACTGCCCTAACAATAAAGAATCCTCTTCTATGTTGGTGGAAAA
>JARQOD010000005.1:316675316-316842411 GCA_033576555.1 Oophaga sylvatica | reverse complement strand
TCGGACCCGGTGTCCGGTAGTGCAGAGTAGAGGTAAGCTATCAATGCTGTTTCAACCTCCGTTACTCTCTTATTATCTTCCACTCGCCTTTCGTCCTACTCCGACCCTTAACATAAGCACACTAGCAGTAGATAGCTGATTCTTCCTTCTCTTGACCGCTCTCAAAGCGTCGGCACGCTTGCTCACTGAAACTACACCCAGTTGACTCAGTTCTGACCAGGCTGAAGTGGCTATCTTCCTCCACTATTACTGGCCTCCACACAGTGAACTAAGCCCAAGCTGTAGTCTTCAGGTTCTCTCAGCTAGACTAGACTGAACACTCTGTCTCTCTGAGGTAATCTGCTCTCCTCTCGTCTGAGGTGTTCTGACGTGTTCTGAGGAGATCTGATCTCGTCTCTCAGGCTAATCTGAGGTAACTGCTGTGCCTTCACTACCCTATATATACTGCAAAAGGGCTCCCTCTGGTGGATCTAGGGAATAGTGCAAGTGTGTTGTGTGCATATCAGGTCTCCGTGGGTTTACCTTTAGTGCATCCTCCTGGGTAATGTGGCTCCAAGCGCAGCTGGGCTACACATCCCCCCCTAGTTAACATCAGCACTCCCGGGCTGAAAGAAATAATTTTTTATATTAACATCAACATTAACTCTTCCCTTGCGGGAGGTGAGGACTCTTTAACGTTACAATAAATACACTTTTAATACAAATATAAAAGTAGAAAATACTTCAAAGTGCAAATACACAGTATTCTTGTGGAGGACCCGTGCAAAACCTCCCACGGTGGTCCTGGGTGGGCTGCAGGACTTCCCTTTTTGCAGACCCCACTTTCGGCCACACCACACGGGTTTTGTCTTCAGAGGTAGTAGTGGTTTCACGTAAAACCAAGATGAGGCACCAAGTGCCAACTATTTACAACAAGAGTCTTTGTGCTGCAAGAGTCCTCAGCACCAGTCCATATCAAAAAAGCATTATCACATTATCACACACTTTACCCAACTGGGGTATACTATGCATCATAACTATGCAAACATTTTCAAAACTTCACATAAACTTTCTACAGTGCAGTAAACCCTGTCCGGGTCCTACTGGTCTTCATCAGTAAACATTGCAGCATCTTCCATACCTGGGGCTGGAAGCACACTGGTGTTCTAAACCGTAATACCATAAGATCATGTCCTGCTACCGGGGTTTGGGTAGCCACAGTTCTCTTTTCAGTTTTCTTCATGCGATTGCCTGGAGGCCTGACAGGTGCCTCTCCTAGGCTTGCGCTCTGCAGGGTGCGCAGGCATGGCTCAGCAGGGGGCGCTCTGGCAGTCGCTGCGCTCTGCAGCGTTTCAGAAGATGATGCAGGTGCGCGGACTGGCGCCGGGGTGGCTGGGGCCTGGGACACTGAGACGCGGGGTGCGTTTCCTGCTTCAGGGACCGGGGTGCTGACTCTGGAGACGTTCAGGGCATACCACCCTTTAAGCCCCCAATGCCGCGTGTAGGTGACTACATCCCCTATCAGCAGGTCCCAGTCCGGGTGCCCCTCAGGCAGGTGAGACTCCACATCCCTCTGGTTTACGAAGACTTCCTGGTACAGGCCGGGTTCGTGGATGAACCCCCAGTCTCCCTGGAGTTTGAAGTCCCGTATTGCCCCCTGGCGCCGCGGTTCCCGGAGCGTACCTTTATCTCGCCGGACGATCTCCTTGTCCGCAAGATCCTTCTCCCGGTACCTCTGGTGAAGCCGCTGCGCCTCACGCTGCTCCCGCTGCTGCCGCTTCTCCTGTTCACGGCGTCTCCATTCGTTCTCCTTCTGGGTGGCGTACTCCACGTCGTCCAGGAGCTCCATTTCCTCCCAGTCGATCTCCATAGCTCCAGGCAGGATCACGCTGGGTTCACTCCCTTCCTTCGTCCCTGCCGGGGGACAGTACTCCGCTGCTACCGGTGCGGCCTCTGGTTCCAGGCCTGGCTGGCGTTCCGGTCCGGGCAAGGCCTCCTCAGCCTCCTCTCCTCCCGCCGCGTCCTCGGCGGGGTCAGGTACAGCTCTTCCGGGGCCGGCCTCCGGTTCCTCCTCAGCCGCTGGTTCCAGTGGTGGCGCGGGTGGTAGTCGCGCATCCAGGGGGGAGAGCAGCTGGTCCCACTGCAGCCGCAGTTTCAGGGCATGCCAGCTCCACTCCATTGCCTCCATCTCTGCGCGGTGTCGGGCCAGATCCCGCAGCGCCGCATCCACCTCCTCCATACGATAGGGCTCTCCATCGCTCTCCCGACCTGGGGATGGTTCCGGCACAGGATGCACCTCTTCAGGGGAACGGGTCTGCGCGCCGCCATTCCCCCACACAGTGACTCCTGTCCTTCAGCCATCTCTCTCCAGGCCAGACTGTGCTTTCCATCCGGAACGCTCTGGTCTTTTCCGTGGAGGCGGGACTTTCGCTTTCTCTTCCTTGCACTGAGGATGAAGAGGAGGTGGATCTCCTTTGCAGTGGGGCACGATCTGACATTGTAGAAGCACTTGGATAGGACGGCCATAACTTTCGCGCCACAGGGGGGGCACGCCCACGAATGCACGCCCTCCTTCTTCACCAGCGCCTCAGGGCGCGAACATGGTGGCAAAATGGCGGCAAATGGCACCAAAAATCACAAAAACAGCAACACAGTCTCTTGCACAAAAACAGTCCATTCAGGCACACAGGACTCACATTTCCACGAGCTTCGTATCCTGTTCGAGATGCCAAAAGATGAGTCGCTCAGCCAGGGCCTATGGGGTACTCTGCATCGAGCCCGTTCACTTCAATGGGGGATGTCACGGGTAGCACAGCTCGGTCCGTGGCCCTGGGGCTCACCTGAATAAAAGGGGGGATATTTACAGGGGAATAAAGTATGTACAGTTTGTTTGTGACGCCACCTGTGGGACCTGGTCAGTGCGACCAGCGCTGCAGGGTAGATCCTCTGAGGGGTTGTTTCTGGGCAGCAAGGTGTTAAGTCTTCCACAGGCAAGACTGGGTCCCTCAGGGTAGATGGCGGTGTAGGGGTGCAGGATGGAGAAGGGGCTTTTCAGCCGCAGGAGCAATAATGCAGACACACACACAAAAGTCTCTTTCTGTACCTTTACTGATGGTAGTTGCAGGCACGTCCCAGGAAGCTGGTAGGGTGGAGGATGCATGTCCAGTATTCCCACTGAGTAGGTGTAGGGCCTCCTTACTCCTGTTGTGTGAGTTTCTGACCTGTATGAAACAAAGTCTTACTCTGTCTTCAATTTTACGCCGGGCTGACTTTGTGGTGAGGCCTTCTCTAGGATAGAACAGTATCTCTGTATGCAGGGTCCTGCTAGACTCCGTCTTCCTGACCCCAGTTACGTATCAGCACTTGTGAGCCCCTGCGACTTGAAGTCCCACAGGGTCTCCGTATCTCCTACTAGTCGTGTAGATGCTAGCAAGCTCGGACCCGGTGTCCGGTAGTGCAGAGTAGAGGTAAGCTATCAATGCTGTTTCAACCTCCGTTACTCTCTTATTATCTTCCACTTGCCTTTCGTCCTACTCCGACCCTTAACATAAGCACACTAGCAGTAGATAGCTGATTCTTCCTTCACCGCTCTCAAAGCGTCGGCACGCTTGCTCACTGAAACTACACTCAGTTGACTCAGTTCTGACCAAGCTGAAGTAGCTATCTTCCTCCACTATTACTGGCCTCCACACAGTGAACTAAGCTCAAGCTGTAGTCTTCAGGTTCTCTCAGCTCTCAGCTAGACTAGACTGAACACTCTGTCTCTCTGAGGTAATCTGCTCTCCTCTCGTCTGAGGTGTTCTGACGTGTTCTGAGGAGATCTGATCTCGTCTCTCAGGCTAATCTGAGGTAACTGCTGTGCCTTCACTACCCTATATATACTGCAAAAGGGCTCCCTCTGGTGGATCTAGGGAATAGTGCAGGTGTGTTGTGTGCATATCAGGTCTCCGTGGGTTTACCTTTAGTGCATCCTCCTGGGTAATGTGGCTCCAAGCGCAGCTGGGCTACACAGATACAACCAATGATGGAAGGGAGATGGATGTTCTAACATGTTTTCCCTAAGTCCAGTATTTCTCATATGATTGTGAATATTTTACATTATGTATCTGGATCGCCCGCCAGGGCAGTGGGGTACTCGGTACCGGGCCGCTTCTTAAAGGGGAAGTATCACAGCGGCAGTGACCTGGGCATCCCATAAAAGGGGAATATTTACAGGGATGATAGAGTTTGCAGTAAAGTGTTCGTGACACCACCTGTGTGTCAGAGGTGACCAGCGCTGCAATGCAGATCCTCTGGGACTGGTGGTGCGATGCAGCAGAGTTGGAATAGCTCTCCACAGGCAGAGCTTGCTGTCCCAGGCAGATGTAATGTAAAGTAGATGGTAAAGATGTAGTATTTAGCAAGGGAAGTAGCAGTGTTGAGTGGGTGTTGCAGGAAGAACTTGAGAGGACACAGATACAGTTTCCAAAGCTTTACTCACAGTTCTGCAGGCAAAGTGTCCAGGGATCAGGTTACAGATGGTGCTGGGGTCGGTCAGCTTGAAAGCAATTTGGGAATCTCCTTGTTTCAGGTGAGTTGTGAGGCCTCCTTTCTAGCGCTATTCTTAGAGGTTCTTACTGCTGTAAGCTCTGTTCAAGTTCCTCTCTCTCTCTGTGACTTAAGTAGAACTTCACTCTCATAACAGGCAGTTGTAGCCGGCTTCAGGGATCGCTCCACACTGGAGTCTCTGGCTCCCATGTGCTGCTGTGTAGTCGAGTATCAGTTGGGGCAGAGAACCTGCTGTCTTCTGCCCTCTGGATTCTGCTGCTGGGGCTTTAATTTACCGACTCAGCCTCGGATTCCGGGGTCCGGTTTCTGGCGCTCAGACCTGGGGGTGAGCTCAGCTTTAGCTCCAGTCCCCCAGCTTGTCTCCAACACGTCCTTCCTCAACTGCTGCTCAGCCACTAACTAACTAACTCCTCCCCAGCCAGATTATTCCTGGGAAGCTCCCCTGAAATCAGGTGTTAGAGCTCCCCCTTCTGGTCTGGAGTAGGAAAAGTGTTGTATGCTGTGTGTTACTTGTTAAGGGGATCCTTCCTTGCTTCCAGGCATGACATCACCCCCCCTGGAGTGAGGCAAGGACACTGTGGCAACCGAACTCCTGGGGTGCCAGATATCATACTCCATCCCACCTACATCCAGTGTTTCCAATGACTTAAGGTTCAGACTGCAGAAACTGCAGGACAGTGTACTGTACAATAACTTACATGGGCTAACAAGGAGCAGAACTGACCAATATACTTATGAAGATCCTCTGACTGTGCTAGACACCCTGGGTCCACAAATGGTCATCATTTCTTCATTCACAAGAAAAGAAACGGGTGCTCCCATGTGTGAGCCCACTCGGACTGACATAGCAGAGCCAAATGATGGATAGGTTCACTTGGACAAGTTGGGCAATCACAGGCACAACTCTGGTAAAGCAGACTGCAGCAGGCACAACTCTGGTAAAGGCAGACTGAACAGGCATAACTCTGGTAAAGGCAGACTGCAGCACAACTCTGATAAAGGCAGACTGCAGCAGGCATAAATCTGGTAAAGGCATACTGCAGCACAACTCTAATAAAGGCAGACTGCAGCAGGCATAACTCTGGTAAAGGCAGACTGCAGCAGGCACAACTCTGGTAAAGGCAGACTGCAGCAGGCATAACTCTGGTAAAGGCAGACTGCAGCAGGCACAACTCTGGTAAAGGCAGACTGAACAGGCACAACTCTGGTAAAGGCAGACTGCAGCAGGCACAACTCTGGAAAAGGCAGACTGCAGCAGGCATAACTCTGGTAAAGGCAAACTGCAGCAGGCACAACTCTGGTAAAGGCAGATTGCAGCAGGCATAACTCTGGTAAAGGCAGACTGCAGCAGGCACAACTCTGGAAAAGGCAGACTGCAGCAGGCATAACTCTGGTAAAGGCAGACTGCAGCAGGCACAACTCTGGTAAAGGCAGATTGCAGCAGGCATAACTCTGGTAAAGGCAGACTGCAGCAGGCACAACTCTGGTAAAGGCAGACTGAACAGGCACAACTCTAATAAAGGCAAACTGCAGCAGGCATAACTTGGTAAAGGCAGACTGCAGCACAACTCTGATAAAGGCAGACTGCAGCTGGCACAACTCTGGTAAAGGCAGACTGAACAGGCACAACTCTGGTAAAGGCAGACTGCAGCAGGTACAACTCTGGTAAAGGCAGACTGCAGCTGGCACAACTCTGGTAAAGGCAGACTGCAACAGGCACAACTCTGGTAAAGGCAGATTGCAGCACAACTCTGATAAAGGCAGACTGAACAGGCACAACTCTAATAAAGGCAAACTGCAGCAGGCATAACTCTGGTAAAGAAAATACAAGAGAAAAACGGAGCTAAACAGCGTTTTTATAAATTTATAAAACATGAAATTTTATTTTATTACTCAAACAAGTCAAAAAACATCAATCAGGACACAGTAAATCAGGTAACAATTGCAAAAAACACCACCTCACACCGCACTCTGGTGCCTCAAATATAAATTCAATGGATGGTAAGTATGGGTAACAACTGGCAAGTTATAGTACATAAATAGCAGCATATAATATGTATCCATAGGGTACCAAAGAAAAAGGATTCATAGTGAAGCCAAAATTGCATGTGCAACTAAGGACCCAAGATGTCATATAGTGATACATACAATGCCTAGTAGGTGCATAAAGCCAGTCTTACCAGAATATAGAGGTAGCAGAGGGTATCAGGGGATGGTGAGCGCCCCGACGCGCATTTCGCAACAACACAGTGTCGCTTCCTCAAGGGGATTAGTATAGTGAGTGCAAAAGGGTCTTTAAAAGCCCCATAGTTCCGGTCATGTGTTTACTCACAGCCAATCACGTTGCGCGTAGTTCGCGCATGGGTAATAGAGGACAACAAGTCCTCAGCTGTTCGGGAATCCCCTTCACCTGTGAGTATAGAGCCGGGAGCTGTGGAGCGATGGAATGCTTGGGCATGCGCACCGGGCCCACACAGTCCTGGACGGCGGAGAGACGTCAACTATGACGCCCCTACGCCGACCAGCCACTAGGGGGCGCGGGGCTATGTGCTCAACCATCGCTACACAGCGATACTTATGCAGTGTAGAAAAGGAGAGCGAAAAAAAGTCAAGACATATACATATAACAGTTGTTCCCCGTAATAGACAAGGGGAAAATGTCTCAAAATGTGCTAATCACCGTTACCTCATAAATATACAGAATATATAATTCATAAGTATCAAAATACATAGCATAAATAGATCGTATATATTAGAACATCATAAATAGAATCCAAAGGGATGATCACAGTGAAGATAGCAGCCTGGTACGATCCAAAAAAGGTTCTTCTTCATCCATATCTCCATTTCAAATGTCAGTTTCTAGAAGCAATTCTGTATGAGCCCCAGGAGCCAAAAAAGACCCAAAAACAGCCACCCTAATTACTGAGTAGAAAAATAACATAAAAAACATAATTAAAAACAATAGAATTAAAAAGCAAACCATCCCAAGAATACAAGGGAAGGTGGTGGAAGGTCTATGAGGAGGGAGAACAAAGGAGAAATGGAGGAAAAGTATATATTGTAAGGCGGCGGTGTTCACACCGTGCAGTAACTGAGGCAGTGACCCAAGCAAGTCCAAATTAAACAGCTTTTATTCAGCAACTCACGGGTTAAACAGGAAAAAGTCCTCTGGTACGCAGCCGGGGTAACATCAGTCCATAAACAATGGTTGCCGGGGACAACGGCCGCGCCGGGCCGAACAGAGCCTGACAGGTGCAGAGCCGTCCCAGGCGTGGGTTCAGCTACACACAATCCTGTGGAGCTTTCCTGCTATGCTCCTAGCAGGGTCCAAACATAGAACAACACTAATCCTTAGTGCAGGAGTTTTAAAGACCTGTGGCAAAAGCCACTGTAAAACCCGGGTTGGAGGGAGGAGGCCGCCCCACTGGCTCCTTTGACCTCCTCCAAGAAATGAAGGCCCTGCCGGATTTTACTTAATCTGCCTTAGCCAGGTAGTCTGACTAGGTCATTGCTCACCTTCATTCCTGCATTGCAGCCGCAGCTGTGTGTGTGACTGCAATGCACTCCAATGGCTTTAATAGGTCTCTGTACACATTCTGGGGGAAATATAACGTCCCTCGTAAACAATCCCGGTCACTGCCTCACATATCCCCCCCCTCCATTCAAACTTGGGGGGTTGAACATTTGCCACCATACAGGGTGCCCGGGACAGGGCATCCGCGTTTGCTTGCAACTTCCCAGGGCGATGTTCTACAGAGAAACTGAAATTTTGCAGTGACAGGAACCACCTGGTGACTCGCGCATTCCTCTCCTTGGCATTCCTCATCCATACCAAGGGTGAGTGGTCCGTCACCAAGCGGAACTGACGCCTGAGTAAATAATAACGTAGTGATTCCAAGGCCCACTTAATAGCCAAACACTCCTTCTCTACCACGCTATAGTTTTTCTCTGCCGGGACAAGTTTTCTACTCAAGTAGGTGACCGGGTGCTCTTCACCATTCACTTTTTGTGACAACACCACCCCTAGTCATACCTCCGAGGCATCTGTCTGTACAATGAAGGTTTCATTGAAGCTGGGGCTGATGAGGACGGCTTTCCACACAGGGCCAACTTCATGGACTGAAAGGCTTCTTCTGCCTGAGGGTTCCACTGAACCATTACCGTTTTTTTTCCTTTCAAGAGATCGGTCAGGGCCGCCGTTCGCCCGGCAAAATTAGGTATAAACCGGCGGTAATACCCAAGGATGCCAAGGAACGCCCTCACCTGTTTTGTACTCGATGGTTTAGGCCAGTTTTTTATGGCCTCAACTTTATTGATTTGGGGCTTGATAGCTCCTCGGCCTATCACATACCCCAAATATCGAGCTTCCTCCAGCCCTATCGCACATTTTTTTGGGTTTGTCGTTAACCCCAAAACAGCACCGCTTGTACGTGTGTTAGGTGCGTTTGCCAGTCGGTGCTAAATATGATGATATCATCTAGATACGCGGACGCGTATTCCTGATGAGGCTTGAGCACTATGTCCATCAATCTCTGAAATGTAGCCGGGGCCCCATGTAACCCAAAAGGTAAGACCACATAGTGAAATAGACCCTCCGGAGTTACGAAGGCGGTCTTTTCCTTCGCCGAATCTGTGAGAGGTACCTGCCAGTAACCCTTGGTGAGATCGAGCGTGGTAAAGTACTGGGCCTGGCCCAGTCTCTCAATCAGCTCGTCCACCCAGGGCATTGGATAAAGGTCGAACTTTGACACTTCATTCAATTTCCGGAAATCATTACAGAAGCGTAATGATCCGTCTGGTTTTGGAATCAGTACAATGGTGCTAGCCCACTCACTCCGTGATTCCTCTATGACGCCTAACTGAAGCATTTGTTTTACCTCAGCCGTGATGGCTTGCCTCCGGGCTTCGGGCACCCGGTACGGTCTTATTCGCACCCTTACCCCAGGTTCGGTGACAATGTCATGTTGGATAACCGAAGTCCTACCTGGTAGCTCTGAGAACACGTCGGTATTGTTTTGCACCAGGGAGCAAGCCTCCCGTCGCTGCTGTTTAGTGAGGGCATCACTTATCCTGACCTCCCCCTTGGATGCTTCCCTGGCTGAAGGTAGAGAACTCTCTGGTGATATGCCCGGGGTGATGTCTGTAACTAAACACTCTCGATCTTTCCAAGGCTTTAGCAGGTTTACATGGTAATTTACCTCCCCCACCTTTTCTCGAATCTCATATGGCCCTTGCCACTTGGCCATGAGCTTACTCTCGGCTGTGGGTACCAGTACTAATACCCGATCGCCCTTGTTAAAAGACCTGACTCGGGCTCTTTTATTATATGTGCGCCTCTGGGTTGCCTGGGCATCTAACAGATGTTCTTTCACGATGGGCATGACCGCCGCGATCCGGTCCTGCATACTAGCCACGTGTTCAATTATACTCTTATGTGGAGTCGGCTCTTGCTCCTATGTCTCTTTGGCTACGTCCAACAGACCCCTAGGGTGTCTGCCGTACAATAACTCAAAGGGAGAGAACCCCGTGGAAGCCTGGGGTACCTCACGGACAGCGAACATCAAATAGGGTAGTAACATGTCCCAATCCCTTCCATCCTTAGAAACCACCTTTTTTAACATGGACTTGAGGGTTCTATTGAACCGTTCTACTAACCCGTCGGTTTGAGGGTGGTACACCGAGGTGCGCAATTGTTTAATTTTTAGCAGTTTGCACAGTTCTCTTGTCACCTTGGACATAAAGGGGGTCCCCTGATCCGTCAGGATCTCCTTAGGTAGTCCCAGGCGACAGAACATGGCAAACAGTTCTCGGGCAATAAGTTTTGCCGAGGTGTGGCGTAGTGGTATAGCCTCCGGGTACCGGGTGGCATAGTCGACGACCACCAGTATGTGTTGGTGGCCACGGGCGGATTTTACAATGGGCCCTACCAAATCCATTGCAATCCGTTCAAAAGGTACCTCTATTACTGGCAGGGGTACCAATGGACTACGGAAACTTGCAGTGGGTGAGGTCAACTGACATTCGGGGCAGGATTCACAGTACCTTTTGACCTCCGCGTAAACTCCAGGCCAAAAGAACCGCTGCAAGATACGTTCTAGAGGTTTTTTTTCCCCTAAGTGGCCACCCAGCAAGTGTGAGTGTGCCAAATCTAGAATCACCCGACGATACGACTGAGGTGCTACCAACTGTCCCACAACCTCGTCCCTGATTTTATCTATCCTATAAAGCAACTCACCACTGACTACCATGCGTGGAAATACCGTATCTGCATTGGGCTGTTGGGCTACGCCGTTTACCTCTAGCACCCTTTCCCGCGCCTGAGTCAGGGTGGGATCTTGTAGCTGAGCTGTCCCAAACGTGGCCCTGGACACTTCCAGCTCGGGAATCGATGCGGTCTCCTCCACCTCTCCTGGCAGCACCTCTAAGGGAAACCTATCGGGGTCACACTCTATCCCTATGTGGGACACCCCTACGGCAGGTTCGTCGGGTACAGCATCTGTAATACATTTTACCAGGGGAGAATGGATTTTGTTTTTCCACAGAGTACAGAACAGGGGCAAGTCTCTTCCCAACACAGATCCATAGGGAAGATTTTTTACCACTCCCACCACATGTTTTATGTCTCCACATGGCGTGGACAAAACTACCTCCGTAGTTGGATACTCTCGGAGGTCCCCATGGATACATACAACCCCGACCTGCCGTCCGCTGGGGTTGTCTCCTGCCACCAGTGACCCATGTACCAGAGTCACGAGGCTCCCTGAGTCCAGGAGAGCCTCCGTAGGGTACCCATTAACCAGTACCTGGCATATTTGGAGTTCACTGTCCTGGGGGTCGAGGATTGCTGTGCAGACGGTCTGGGCATACATTGAGACCCGGCGGCTATATCCGCAGTCCATGGGTTCCGTAGTCAGGGGACAATTAGCCATCACATGTCCCGGCCCCTGACACCGCCAGCACCTAAGGGTGGAGGTACTGTTAGGTCTTATGACAGTTTGGGAGGGAACCGGTCTCCTGCCACTCTCACTCCGGGGTTCCCCTTCAGCACGGGTACGGTGCTGACTGTCCCCAGCAGAGGAACGCGACCCCTTTCCCGATTCCTGGGTTGGCAGGGATCGGCGTGACAGCAGAGGGGGCGGAGTCTCGAATAAAGTCTTGAGTGGCCGAGTAGCGCTCGATCAAACTGACTACCTGGTCAAGTGTGCCGGGGTCGCCTTGCCCCACCCAACGTTGGATAGCAGCCGGCAGAGTTCTTACCAGCCGGTCAACCACCACCCTCTCCACCATCTGGGCTGGAGACAAAGTCTCTGGCTGGAGCCACTTCTTTACCAGCTGCAGGAGGTCATAAGCCTGAGACCGCGCGGGTCGTGTCTCCACATAGGCCCATGAAAATACACGCTGAGCCCTCACGTATGTATTAACCCCCAGTCGGGCAAGGATCTCACCTTTGAGCCTCTGGTAGTCCTGGGCGTCCTCCCGACTGAGATCGAAGTAGGCCTTTTGTGCATCACTGACCAGAAACGGAGCTACTACTTCTGCCCACTGGCCGGCGGGTAGGTTTTCCCGCTCCGCTGTGCGCTCATAAATTGTCAGGAAAGCTTCCACGTCGTCCTCCGGTCCCATCTTCCTCAACGCTGAGCAAACCCTGTCTCGGGCCTCGCGACGTTCAGGGGCTGGTGCCGTCGAGGTCTCCCGCAGTGCAGAAATCTGTTGCAGCAACAGTTCGTTTGTTTTTTGCTGCTGCTGGTACAATAGCTGCTGTTGCTCATTGTGCTGTTGCTGTTGTCGCTGAGACTGCAGCTGCTGCTGTTGTGTAATTACCAGCTGCTTTACCAACTCCTCCATTTTGTCCACGGGGTGAGGCTGAAAAGTGGCCGGCCAGATTGGGGTCATGAAGCTGCCGGTGGGGGTATACCTCAGTCACAATGCTTTTCACAACTGTAAGCCTCACAGGGTTAAAACAGCAAAAAAGTCCTCCGGTACGCAGCCGGGGTAACATCAGTCCATAAACAATGGTTGCCGGGGACAACGGCCGCGCCGGGCTGAACAGAGCCTGACAGGTGCAGAGCCATCCCAGGCGTGGGTTCAGCTACACACAATCCTGTGGAGCTTTCCTGCTATGCTCCTAGCAGGGTCCAAACATAGAACAACACTAATCCTTAGTGCAGGAGTTTTAAAGACCTGTGGCAAAAGCCACTGGAAAACCCGGGTTGGAGGGAGGAGGCCGCCCCACTGCCTCCTGTGACCTCCTCCAAGAAATGAAGGCCCTGCCGGATTTTACTTAATCTGCCTTAGCCAGGTAGTCTGACTAGGTCATTGCTCACCTTCATTCCTGCATTGCAGCCGCAGCTGTGTGTGTGACTGCAATGCACTCCAATGGCTTTAATAGGTCTCTGTACACATTCTGGGGGAAATATAACGTCCCTCGTAAACGATCCCGGTCACTGCCTCACAATATATATATATACATATTTTAAGCATAATGAAACAGGAAGGACCTGAGTAGAACTACAGAAATGGGGCAAAACTTAGGGACTCATTAAGGCCCTTTGGCGTGACAGTATCCAGAAGCACAATCCACCTTGTTTCCATCTGTGCGAGGAGTTTTTTGTTGTTACCACCCCTAATCCCAAGGTGGAGTGCATCAATCCCTCTAATTTTCAAAAGTCCAGCATCACAGTTATGATGTGACAGGAAATGACGAGGGATTGTTTTAAGATCAACTGGATCTGTCACTGTCTTGGCTGCGCCAATGTCCCGCACATGCTCTCTTACCCTTATTCTCAACTCCCTGGTGGTAAGGCCTACGTATATCTTGGGACATGGACATGTCGCATAGTATATTACATTTGAAGTACCACAAGATATACGTTGTCTGATGGTAAAGTCTTTTAGTCCATCAGCAGTGGTAAAGGAAGAGCAGGCAGGACATTGGCGCAAGCCAAGCAATGTCCACAAGGGAAGGAGCCTACCTGGGGGCTACCACTACCAAAAGGATTGCTAGGAGCCGGGACGTAATGGCTTCTAACTAGGAGATCTGAAAGATTCCTGGATCTCCTAGAAGTCATCAGGGGGAAACCGCCCACAGACGTTCTCAGGTAGGGTCCAATTGAAGAATAGACCAATGTTTTTGTAGGATGGCACGCATATCGTGCCAAACATGATTGTATGTTGTAATAAAACGTATTGGTCCATAATAATCAGGGGATTTTTGGGTTTGACACCCTCTAATAGTTGGCGACATGGAGTTCTCCTTGCTCGATCATAACCATGTCTGACGCATCTGCGGCTGTAGCCACGCTTATAAAAACTATCCTTAAGATCTAATGCTTGTGCCTCAAACTTGGAGTCAGTAGAGCAAATTCGCCTCATCCTGAGGAACTGTCCGACCGGGACGGCCCTCACAGTAGAAGAAACATGTGCTGATGATGCATGTAATAATGCATTTACCGACGTCGGTTTCCTGAAAACGTCCGTCTGGATGAGACGATCTAGGTCGACCTCCAGGCGGACGTCCAGGAAATCGACGCTATCAGGATGGAACACATATGTCAAACGTATATTAAATTTGTTCTTATTAAGAGTCTTCATAAAATCCCCGAGTTGGCAGGCCGTTCCATCCCACAAAAAGAAAATATCGTCTATGTAACGATACCAGCACAGCACATGGGAAGCGGCCTGTGGGCCCCGTCGCCAAAAATTAATCTCTCCCAGGCCCCCAGAAAGAGATTTGCATACGAGGGCGCACAGGCCGCGCCCATGGCTGTGCCACACTGCTGTAAGTAAAAATGATCTTTAAAGATGAAAAAGTTGTGGGTAAGAGCATAGTCTACCAACTCGAGGATTAAGTCACATAGAGGGCCGTCCAGGTCGGAGGCCCCCAGGAAGAGGCGAATTGCATCAATGCCATGATTATGACTGATGCAGTTATATAGACTCTCCACGTCTGCTGTAACCAAGAGGTGCCAGGATCCGCAAGAACGCCATCGACACGAGCCAGGACGTCCGTCGTGTCACGGATATAGGAGGGTAATGTCTCAACAAGAGGTTTTAAATAAAAGTCAATGAATTGACATATGGGGTCACACATACCTCCGATTCCGGACACGATAGGACGACCTGGGGGGTCGAGGGGGTTCTTGTGGATTTTCGGTAATAAATAAAAAGTCGGAATTTTAGAGGACTTGACCACTAAACCATCAAACACTTTTTTTGTAATAATGTTTTCTTCAACAGCCCTGATTAGGATCTCCTGTAGTTTGCTCATGAAAGAGGACATGGGGCTGGAAGGCAACCTAGAGTAAGTGTTAGAGTCTCTCAACTGACGAAAGGCTTCCTTCTCATATTTTATATTAGGCCAAATGACTATGTTCCCCCCCTTGTCTGCCGACTTAAATACCACGTCTTTCCAGGACTGTAATTGTTCGATCGCTTGACGCTCTCTATGAGTTAGATTGTCATATTTACGTCTAGATGTTAATTTCTTAAAATCCTCACTCACCAACCTGGTAAAAATTTCGACATTAGGGCACAATGACAGGGGGGGAATTTTGTCGATTTAGGCATAATAGAGGAGGGAAACTTACTTGTTGAAGCTAAATCCTGTTCCTCAAGGAGACTCTCTAAGTCATGCAAAGTTTGCCTTTCAATCTCTGTCATCGATTAAGATGTTTGATTTCTATTATGGAGCTTTTTGAGAATCAGCTTACGGGAAAAGAGATGGAGATCCTTCAGGGCTGTGAAGTAATTAAAGCAATTAGTGGGTACAAAGGTCAAGCCCCTTGCCAAAACATCCCTTTGTATGTTAGTCAGAGTATGAGATGAAAGATTAACTACCAAGGATTCACCCTGAGAACTAACCTGTGTCAATTTAACCCCTGTAGATTTGTTTTTATTAAACTGTCTGGTAGCAATCCTTTTGCTGGACGACTCCATGGTTGAAGTATTCCCAATGAACGGACCTGTAGATATTGTCTCTTCCTCAAAATTGGATCTATTAGACCATGTAGATGTAGATCTGGACCGTGACTGTGATCCATTTCTAAATTGGGAGCGGGAGTGTCCAGATGGGTTTCGCCATCTATAAGTTCTGAACGTTTGTTTGTCTTCGGTATCCCTTCTAAATTATTTTGCCTTAAGCCCCAGTCTCACACAGCAATCTCGCTAGCGAGATCGCTGCTGAGTCACTAGTTTTGTGATGCAGCAGTGGGCTCACCAGCGATATCGCTGTGTGTGACATTCAGCGACGATCAGCCCCCCTGCCGGGTATCGCTGATCGTCGCTGAAAGCCAGGACATTTTTTTGATCGCTGGTCTCCCACTGACAGGCACGAATCGCTGCGTGTGACAGGCGGGAGATCAGCGATCCGCTGGTAACCAAGGTACACAGCGGGTTTCCAGGCGCGGGGCTGTGCCTAGAAACCTGCTGTGTACCTTGGATACCAGCTCCCTGAAGCAGGGAGCTGGTAACCAAGGTACACAGCGTGTTTCCAGGCACCGCGCAGCGCCTGGAAACCCGATGTGTACCTTGGTTACCAGCTCCCTGCATCAGGGCGCTGGTATCCAAGGTACACTGCGGGTAACTAAGCGATGTTACCCGCAGTGTCGCTTGTACTGATCGCTGCCTGAGCTGCCTGTTTGGCAGCTCAGCAGCGATAATGTAGCGATACACCAGCGATCCTGATCGTTGTCGGGATCGCTGGTGTATCGCTATGTGAGACCCGGGCTTTAGTGGCCTGAATATCAGAAGCCCACTTCTGAAGCTCTATGTCCACCTGTTCATTAAACTTTTTCAGAGAATCTCCAATCATGTCCTTGCGCAAACGGACTTGTATATCATCAATTTCAGCTTTTTAATTCTATTGTTTTTAATTATGTTTTTTATCTTATTTTTCTACTCAGTAATTAGGGTGGCTGTTTTTGGGTCTTTTTTGGCTCCTGGGGCTCATACAGAATTGCTTCTAGAAACTGACATTTAAAATGGAGATATGGATGAAGAAAAACCTTTTTTGGATCATACCAGGCTGCTATCTTCACTGTGATCATCCCTTTGGATTCTATTTATGATGTTCTAATATATACAATCTATTTATGCTATGTATTTTGATACTTATGAATTATATATTCTGTATATTTATGAGGTAACGGTGATTAGCACATTTTGAGACATTTTCCCCTTGTCTATTACGGGGAACAACTGTTATATGTATATGTCTTGACTTTTTTTCGCTCTCCTTTTCTACACTGCATAAGTATCCCCTCTGCATATCTGTGTAGCGATGGTTGAGCGCATCGCCCCACGTCCCCTAGTGGCTGGTCGGCGTAGGGGCGTCATAGTTGACGTCTCTCCGCCGTCCAGGACTGTGTGGGCCCGGTGCGCATGCAACAAGCATTCCATCGCTCCACAGCTCCCGGCTCTTACTCACAGGTGACGGGGATTCCCCGCACAGCTGAGGACTTGTTGTCCTCTATTACCCATGCGCGAACTACGCACAACGTGATTGCTGTGAGTAAACACATGACCGGAACTATGGGGCTTTTTAAAGACCCTTTTGCACTCACTATACTAATCCCCTTGAGGAAGCGACACTGTGTTGTTGCGAAACGCGCGTCGGGGCGCTCACCATCCCCTGATACCCTCTGCTACCTCTATATTCTGGTAAGACTGGCTTTATGCACCTACTAGACATTGTATGTATCACTATATGACATTTTGGGTCCTTAGTTGCACATGCAATTTTGGCTTCACTATGAATCCTTTTTCTTTGATACCCTATGGATACATATTATATGCTGCTATTTATGTACTATAACTTGCCAGTTGTTACCCATACTTACCATCCATCGAATTTATATTTGAGGCAGCAGTGTGCGGTGTGAGGTGGTGTTTTTTGCAATTGTTACCTGATTTACTGTGTCCTGATTGATGTTTTTTGACTTGTTTGAGTAATAAAATAAAATTTCATGTTTAGTAAATTTATAAAAACGCTGTTTAGCTCCGTTTTTCTCTTGTATTTTCTAGTCTTTTGGGAGCTGGTGTATTTTACCCTGATGTGGTATCATTGTATATCCCGACTGGGTTTCTCTAAATATAGATATTTGGGATTATATGTATTATAACTCTGGTAAAGGCAGACTGCAGCACAACTCTGATAAAGGCAGACTGCAGCTGGCACAACTCTGGTAAAGGCAGACTGAACAGGTACAACTCTGATAAAGGCAGACTGCAGCTGGCACAACTCTGGTAAAGGCAGACTGAACAGGCACAACTCTGGTAAAGGCAGACTGCAGCTGGCACAACTCTGGTAAAGGCAGATTGCTGTAGGCACAATTCTGGAAAAGGCAGACTGCAGCAGGCATAACCCTGGTAAAGGCAGACTGCAGCAGGCATAACCCTGGTAAAGGCAGACTGCAGCAGGCATAACCCTGGTAAAGGCAGACTGCAGCAGGCATAACTGGTAAAGGCAGACTGCAGCAGGCACAACTCTGGTAAAGGCAGACTGCAGCAGGCATAACTGGTAAAGACAGACTGCAGCAGGTGAGTCGCACAGCCAGGGCCTGTGGGGTACTCGGCACCGAGCCCGTTCACTTCAATGGGGGATGTCACGGGTAGCACAGCTCGGTCCGTGGCCCTGGGCGCTCACTAAAAGGGGGGTATTTACAGGGGATTAAAGTATATACAGTTTGTTCGTGATGCCACCTGTGGTACCTGGTCAGGGTGACCAGCGCTGCAGGGTAGATCCGCTGAGGGGTTGTTACTGGGCAGCAAGGTGTTAAGTCTTCCACAGGTAAGACTGGATCCCTCAGGGTATATGGCGGTGTAGGGGTGCAGGATGGAGAAGGGGCTTTCAGCAGCAGGAGCAATAAGGCAGACACACTCATGAAAGTCTCTTTCTGTACCTTTACTGATGGTATAGTTGCAGGCACGTCCCGGGAAGCTGGCAGGGTGGAGGATGCACGTCCAGTAATCCCACTGAGCGTCCAGTAATCCCACTGAGTAGGTGTAGGGCCTCCGTACTCCTGTATGTGTGAGTTTCTGACCTGTATGAAACGAAGTCTAACTCTGTCTTCTCGTATATGCCCGGCTGACTTTGTGGTGGAGCCTTCTCTTGGATAGAACTTAGTCTCTAATGGTTGCGCTGACCAGACTCCTGTTCTTCCTGACCCCGGTTACGTATCAGCACTTGTGGGCCCCTGCGACTTGAAGTCCCACAGGGTCTCCGGTATCTCCTACTAGTCGTGTAGATGCTAGCAAGCTCGGACCCGGTGTCCGGTTGTTCAGAGTAGAGGTAAGCGATCAATGCTGTTTCAACCTCTGTCACTCTCTTTTCCCTTCCACTCGCCTTTCGTCCTACTCCGACCCTTAACATAAGCACACTAGCAGTAGATAGCTGATTCTCCTTTCTCTTCACCGCTCTCAAAGCGTGGCACGCTTGCTCACTGAAACTACGCTCAGTTGACTCAGTTCTGACCAGACTGAAGTGGCTATCTTCCTCCACTATTACTGGCCTCCACACAGTGAACTAAGCTCAAGCTGTAGTCTTCAGTCTTTCAGTCACTGCTGTTCCCTTTCCTTCTTTTCCTTCTGACGCTCAGTCTGAAGCAGCTATCAGGACCTTCCGTCTAACTGATCTATGCACACTTCTTTGAGCTAACCTTCCACCTTCCAAGGGAATTAACAGTCTTTCAACGTTCTGAGGTAACTCTCCCTCTCAGCTCATCTGAGGTAAAACTAACAACTAACTGCTGTGCCTCCACTACCCTTATATATATATACATACTCTTCAAGGGCTCCCTCTGGTGGCTTTTCGGGATTGGTGAAGCTGTGAATGAATATCAGGTGCGTGTGGGTTTACCTTCGGTGCATCCTCCTGGGTAAATGTGGCTCCAAGCGCAGCTGGGCTACACATAGGCATAACTTGGTAAAGGCAGACTGCAGCAGGCATAACTCTGGTAAAGGCAGACTGCAGCAGGCACAACTCTGGTAAAGGCAGACTGCAGCAGGTACAACTCTGGTAAAGGCAGACTGCAGCAGGCACAATTCTGGAAAAGGCAGACTGCAGCAGGCATAACTGGTAAAGGCAGACTGCAGCAGGCATAACTGGTAAAGGCAGACTGCAGTAGGCACAACTCTGGTAAAGGCAGACTGCAGCAGGCACAACTCTGGTAAAGGCAGACTGCAGCAGGCATAACTCTGGTAAAGGCAGACTGTAGTACTCAGATATTAAACAGAGTGATTAGCAATAACAAACACATATTAATATATCAATACTCAGTCTATATGGTTTATATATTCATTCAATCCATCTGGAACTAATGTGGACAATTTAAAAATCCAGAAACCTTCCCTATTCACCAATCTTTGATATCAATTAGTAGGGCTAGCCGATATTCGTTCTATTATAATAAGTTCTAGATTGGCGGGGTTCCTTTCATGCACATGAAAAAAAATGGCTCTACTAACTATGGTTCTTAATTCCATTTTTTATTAGACCTGTGTTTATTCATCCTGAGATGTATTGGCATAGTGGTTTGTCCCACATATTGCAATTTACATTGACACTGCAATACATAAATGACATATATAAACCATTTGTAAAATAAAGTGAGACCCATCGGCAGGAGGGACAGGGCGATATGCAACGATTCGGACAAGCTCATAAACAGGTTTGCAGTCTTTTGCTCCTCAATTGCTGATAGGTCACACCCTCAATTGTTAATAAATTGTGATTGATTATGAAATCAATGCCATCCAAAATAAAATTATTTTTGGTGGTTTGGAAATGAGGTATCTCTGCTTAAATAATAATTAACAGCAATCATCATACTAATAGATATCAAAGATTGGTGAATAGGGAAAGTTTCTGGCTTTTTAAATTGTCCACATTAGTTTCTGAAACTATGCAGGCTAAATGGGAATACATTGATATCTGTTTGCTATTTCTAATCGCTTTGTTTATATCGCGGGTGTGTCAGAGGCTGCAGACAGTCGCACAGCATCTGGCTGCAGAAGGTCGCTGTGGTTGGCTTTGCAGACGCCTTCCTAGTCCTTCTGACTCTTGGACCCAGTGGCAACCTCCCCCAGCTCTAATTGAAACACCTGAACCTGGGTGTTTATAGACTTCCTGGCTGCTTTGGGAATGACAGGTGATATTTCCATTTCCCCCTGTTGAGGCTTGGAGCTATATCAGTCTGCTATCTTCCTATTTGTTGCTGTTGGAGGACGTCTGTGTTTTCTCTGTGAGTCAACTCAAGATAAGTGTTCCCCTCGTTTGTCTATTCCATATGTCTATAGTTGTAGTGGGGATTGACTAGTTTTTTCCCATCCTTCCCTAATCAGGGCTTATTGCTAGGGTCAGGCAGGGATTAGGTTCCTGCTTGGCGATAGGTGCAGAATCTATATAGGGATGTTTAGGGAAGACAGGGTTACTTTAGATGTGCCTAGGGGGTCTCCACTCCCCTCTTCCCTAGTGTTGGGCTCCCTACCCCTCATCCCTTCATGTTGCACTTAGTCTTTCCCACTGTGCTTGACAGTTTAATATCTGGGGGTATATGTTTATATTGATATGTGATTACATGGTAGGGGTTAAATATTTAATGCATTTAAATAATTAAAACTGCTTTATGGGCTTATAAAAATGCAATTCACTCTGTATGTTTTTATTTTTATTTGTACCTGATGAAGATAGTGGTCAGCTATAGAAACGCGTTGTTTTATTAGTAAAAATGGTAACATAGCGCCTTCAGATCATTTTTTTCTTCCCTGTTCTTTAAATTTCTTCATTTAATCACCAATGTGACAAAGCTGACAAAATCAGTAAAAGTGACAGAATACCACAGACTATGGCTCCGATTCATTAAATGAAACCTGACAGCTGATACATGCTGCCTGATACACGAACAGTATGTATCAGACTGTGTCTCTGTAATTCCAGACACCCATTCTTAACTCTGAAATTCTGAAATATTTCAAAACCGCACAAGAGACTAAATGGGACAGTCGAATCCCTGGCAGCATCTCCCTGCCTGCCTCCCTAGAGTGATAGGTTTCTCCCTACATGAGCTTGTAGGGCAATATCTATCACTCCAGTAAGATTTCTGGCGTAAGGTATGCCATGTCTGGTCAAGAATTAGATGAATCGGCTTTGCTACCCTCACTCCGTCCCCTGCTCCGCTCAATTTGGTGGAGCTGGCCAGTACTTGTGTGAAAACACAAAAAAATTGAACATTTTTGCAAAACTCCACATTGTGCAAAAAATGTGCAACTTTTCCCAATGGTTTACACCAGAAAAGTGGCGTAAACACTTTGATGTATGGGTTGCATTGATTGTGTTTCTATGCCTACAACTACTTCTTTCTGATCAATATTGTACTCATTTTAATGGTCTGCACTCTGCAGTGCTAGGTTAAGCGATTAGACAAAGTTCACTGAAAAATAGGAAACTATTGAATGAGTGAGGTGTAATTTGTGGATTTAAAATAATAATTCTACTCTTCCATTGTTTTTCCCTCAAGAGCCAATTGCGAAGTCACATTGGCTGATAATGCTGTGTGATGCAACTTTACACACACTACTAGTACAATGGTTTTCCTTGTTCTTATTGGAATGTGACCATTGTAAATTAAGACCAAAGGCAGCAAGACCACAAAAAAACACATAAGAAGTAAACAAACACCTTTGACTCAAACCAGAATATGCGTTAAACTTTAGATTTATCAAAGTACTCCCTTTTTTCCCCTGATGGTAGCATTACACTCACTTTGAATTATCTCAAGCAGCTTCATGTGGACATCACCTATAGTAACTTCCAACAGTCTTGAAGGAGATCCCAGAGGTGCTGAGCACTTGTTGACTGCTTTGCTTCATTGTGCAGTCCAACTTATCCCAAACCATATGCTAAGGCCATTTAATTGTGGAGGCCATATCATCTGACTTTGCAATCCATCCCTCTTCTTTATGAGGCTGTGCCCACAAAGTTGTTTGGTTAAACCAGGGTGAGACAACCCAGTCACCTGGCCACATACCTCGCTGTGCTTGGTCAGCTTCCTTAGCTTGCTGCTACCTCCTCTCTGTGGGTAAGCACCAAATGCGAGGTGCTGCTGATTGGGGTAGTTGGCTCTTGATGTCCTGAAGTAGGGGAAGTTTTATTCACCTGTGAGCCACCGGAAGGGTGAGATTCTATCACCTGCACCATCTTGTGTCCTTGCTGGGAATGTAATATATGCTTGTAACTGCTAGTGACCCAGTAAATTCTTACCGGATTCTGGTACGCTCATCCTATATTTTCTGTTAGTAGTATTCTGCCCATGGGGAAGGAGTATAGGCGTTCAGTGGGATGAGCCCTGGCCCGTGCTGTCTTTCTAAACACAGCTGGACCAGCTGTAGCATTACCTCTTCTTTTGCAACATTTATGTAAAGTAGTATATAAGCATAAATTATAACTTACATAAAACTTATGTAGAGTATTATACAAATATGACATGTAATGCATGTATACCCATAATAATTCATTCTCTACAGTAATATGCATGTTTTAGGCAAGCATGGAAAAAGAAATTTCAAAAGTAGGAATGCTTTAACCCCTGTATGACCTTGGATGTATAGGTACTCTATGTCCAAGGTCGTGTCCCTGCATTTGATGTGGGCTCCAGCATTGAACCTGCATCTTTCCCTGCACATGCCTGATCAGCTGTCATGTGCCTCTAAAAGCCACGGGTCAATCTGAGATCCACCCACCACTGTTAACAAGTTAAATACCACTGTCACTCTGACAGCAGCATTTAACTCGTGCCAGGTGGAAGCGCATTACAAGACCTGCCCATCGGTTCCCCTGTAACACCAATGGGTTGTCATGACAGGTGGGGATCTGAAGAAAACCCGTGTGCCTGTCATTGTAAATCTACTATGAATGCTGGCCCATGATCATTGTTCATAGGAGAACATGATTTATGTTACACATACTGTAGCTGTGCTGAAGCCTTGCTATGTGTAGCCCAGGCGATCGGATGACCGCAGCTCCTAAGGAAGCTATTGAAGCCAGTAAAAAGTAAAAAAAGAAAGGTTTTAAAACCTTAAAAAGATTAAAAAACTTCCATTTTTCCAAAAGGGTTACAGTTAGGCTAAAGTTAGAGTTGGGCTAAAGTTAGCATTATAGTTGGGTGTTATGTTTAGGTAGCTGAGGAGAAAAAGCAAAAACGGCAATACACCAGTGAGGCTGGAACCTATTGGATTGCAGTAACCTGAACTAACCACACAACTAGAGGTAGCCGTGGAGCGTTCCCACGTTGATCCTAGACGCCTCGTCACAGCCTGAGAGATAACTACACCTAAAGGCAGAAAGATGAAAGCTATCTGCCCCGGAGCAGATCCCCAAAGAAAATAGGAAGCCCCCAAACATGTAATGGCGGTTAGACAAGAAGAAGCACGGACACAGACAGAAAATAGAATGAGCAAACGCTGGGGCCCAATCTGTCTAGACAGAAAAGTACAGGAAAGAATTCTGACTGCAATCCAACAAAAAACCCTAAAAAATACCAACTCTTCTGATTGCAAAAACACCTGAGATCACACGATCTCCACCACCGAAATCAGATCTCTGGTGTAACAAAACTAAGCCGCAGCCACTGAAAAAACAGGAAAAAGCAAATGAACAAATAATAGTGGCTACAGATAAACTGAGAGTAGCACAGGCCCCAGGAGGGGACCAGGCTAACCTCACAAAAATGCAGAAAATTATGCAAAAAGCAAGCACAAAAAGAAAAGCAGAAAATATCTTATCTGAAAGCAGCAGATGCATTCAAGACTCCAGCAACCTTCCAAATGAACCAGGAACCACAATTGAGACAAGAACAATAGATCACCGGCGACCATCATGGGAGGGAACCTCCCTTATATCAGTCCAGTCCATGATCCCAGATTATCATTCCTCACTGTTAGGTTCAGTACTGTCTGCAACCACCAGAGGGAGCCTCTGCTCAGAAACCATCTCCAGCACATTCATAATAGTACCCCCCCTTGAGGAGGGGTCACCGAACCCTCACTTGTGCAACCAGGCCGATCAGGATGATAGGCATGGATCAGTCTCCTAGCATGGATGTCCGAAGCAAACACCCAAGAATTGTCCTCCTGACCATAACCTCTCCACTTAACCAAATACTGGAGTTTCTGTCTAGAAAAACGAGAATCCAATATTTCTCAACCACATACTCCAGATTGCCCTCAACCAAAACAGGGTCAGGAGGCGCAGGCATAGGAACCACTGGCTCGACAAACCTCTTCAATAAGTACTTGTGGAACACGTTATGGATCTTAAATGTCCCTGGAAGTAGCAAATGGAAGGAAACAGGATTAAGACTCTCCATGATCTTATAAGGTCCAATGAATCTAGGCTTAAACTTAGGAGATGCAACTCTCATAGGGATATTTCTTGAGGACAACCAGACCAAGTCCCCCACTTCAAACCGAGGACCATCAATCCTATGCCGGTTGGCAAACCGCTGGGCCCTTTCCTGAGAGAGGGACAACCTCTCCACTACCTGGTCCCAAATCTGCTGCATACGCTCCACAACAGAGTCAACACCCGGACAGACAGAAGCCTCCGCCTGTCCCGAAGAAAATTGAGGGTGAAACCGAGAATTGCAGAAAAATGGAGACATCAAGGTGGCAGAGCTAGCCCTATTATTAAGAGCAAACTCAGCCAAATACAAAAAAGAGACCCAGTCATCTTGATCAGCAGACACAAAACATCTCAAATAAGTCTCCAAGGTCTGGTTTGTTCTCTCGGTTTGTCCATTGGTCTGAGGATGAAATGCAGAGGAGAAAGATAATTGAACACCAAGTTTAGAACAAAATGTCCTCCAAAATCTGGAAACAAACTGGACTCCTCTGTTAGACACAATGTTCTCCGGAATGCCATGTAACCGAACCACGTGCTGAAGGAATAAAGGCACCAATTCGGAGGAGGAAGGTAACTTAGGTAATGGCACAAGATGTATCATCTTGGAAAACCTATCACAGATTACCCAGATAATGGTAATTTTCTGAGAAACAGGGAGGTCGGAAATAAAATCCATAGAGATATGGGTCCATGGCCTCTTGGGCACAGGTGATGGCATTAACAAACCACTAGAGCGAGAGCAAGGCTTGGAACGAGAGCAAGTCCCACAGGACTGCACAAATTCCCTGACGTCACGAGACAAAGTAGGCCACCAAAAGGACCAACTCACCAAGTCTCTGGTACCAAAAATCCCAGGATGACCAGCCAACTGGAACAATGAATCTCAGACATCACACTCTTCTTCCACTGGTCTGGTACAAACAATTTCCCAATAGGGCAGCGCTCAGGTTTATCCTCCTGACACCCTTCCAGAGCCAGTCTCAAATTGGGCGAGATGACGGAAAGTACTACACCCTCTTTCAAAATAACAGCAGGATCAGATAACTCAGGAGAGTCCACAAAGAAACTCCTCGAGAGGGCATCCGCCTTAACATTCTTAGTGCCAGGAAGAAAAGAAACCACAACATTAAAACGTGTGAAAAACAAGGCACACCTGGCCTGTCTAGGATTAAGTCGCTTGGCTGATTCGAGATGAACCAGGTTCTTATGGTCCGTGAGGATCACCACCTGATCTTTGGCTCCTTCCAGCCAATGTCTCCACTCTTCAAAGGCCCACTTCATGGCCAATAACTCCTGATTACCCACGTCATAATTACGTTCAGTTGGAGAAAATTTTCGAGAGAAAAAGGCACAAGGGTTACTCTTAGAGGTCTCTGGATCTCATTGGGACAAAACGGCACCTGCCCCAATTTCAGAGGCATCAACCTCCACCTGAAACGGTAGAGAAACATCAGGCTACCGTAGAACAGGAGCAGAAGTGAATCTCTGCTTAAGTTCCTGAAACGCAGAAACTGCCTCAGGAGGCCAATTCACCACATCAGAACCCTTTTTGGTCAAATCAGTCAATGGTTTAACAATATCAGAGAAATTACCAATAAATTAACGATGAAAATTGGCAAAACCCAAAAATTTCTGAAGAGCCTTTAATGAAGTAGGTTGGACCCAATCACAGATGGCTTGAACCTTGACCGGGTCCATTTCAATAACAGACGGAGACAAAATGAATCCCAGAAATGAGACCTTCTGTACGCCAAAAAGACACTTTGATCCCTTCACATACAGTGCATTCTCTCTCAAAATCTGGAACACAGTCCGAACATGTTTCACATGAGAGTCCCAGTCATTGGAAAAAATCAAGATATCATCCAAATAAACAATCAGAAATTTATCCACAAAATCCTTGAAAATATCATTCATGAAGGATTGGAAGACTGAAGAAGCATTAGTGAGCCCAAAGGGCATCACTAGGTACTCAAAATGCCCCTCTGGGGTATTAAACACCGACTTCCATTCATCCCCGTGCTTAATGCGAATAAGGTTATACGCCCCCCTGAGGTCAAGCTTGGTAAACCAAATAGCACTTTTCACTCTGGAAAACAGGTCAGAAATCAAGGGTAACGGATATTGATACTTCACAGTGATCTTATTCAAGAGACGATAATCAATACACGGCCTCAATGAACCATCCTTTTTGGCCACAAAGAAAAAAACGGCGCCCAAGGGTGAAGAGGATGGTCTGATATGACCCTTCTCCAATGACTCCTTGATAAAAGATCGCATAGCATCGTGTTCAGGTACAGACAAGTTAAAAAGGCGACCTGTAGGAAATTTACCACCAGGCACTAATTCAATAGCGCAATCATAGCTCCTGTGAGGGGGCAAGGATGCAGATTTACTTTCACTAAATACATCCGAAAAATCAGTCAAAAAGTCAGGAACATCCTGAGACTGGGGAGAGGCAGAAAAAACAGGAGTGTCAGTATTAACACATTGGCAGCCCCAACTGGTCATAGACACAGATTTCCAATACAAAACAGGATTATGAGACTGTAATCAAGGGAAACCTAGTACAATAATGTCATGCAGATTATGCAGCACCAGAAATTTGCAACTCTCCTGATGATCTGGTTCAACCCTCATTATCACCTGAGTAGAAAACTGGGGTTTATTCTCCGCCAAAGGGGTAGAATCAATGCCCAGTAGGGGAATAGACTTCCACAGGGGTATCATGGGAAACCCACAACGTTTGGCAAAGTCAAAATCCATCAAGTTAATAGCTGCTCCTGAATCAACAAAAGCCTGAGCAGAAAATGTGGACAGGGAGCAAATCAGGGTAACCGTCAACAGAAATTTAGTCTGAACACTACCCAAGACAACTGAGCGTGCAAAACATCTTCCCCGCTTAGGGCAGACGGAAAGAGCATGAGAGGCTTCACCACAGTAGAAACATAACCCATTGCGCTTTCGAAACTCATGACGCTGAGCCCAAGGAGTCAATCCATCACACTGCATTGGCCCAGGGGCTGGCTCACAAGGCAACACCATCTCATTCATACCTCTGCACTCACGCAAACGTCTGTCAACTTGAATAGCCAATGACATAGAATTATTGAGACCAGAGGGACAGGGAATCCCACCATAACATCCTTTACATTCTCTGACAGCCCCTTCCGAAAAAGGGCTGCCAAAGCATCATCATTCCATTTGGTCAGGACTGACCACTTTCGGAATTTCTGACTGTACAACTTAGCGTCTTCAAGACCCTGATTTAATGCCAGCAAGATTTTTTCAGCTTGATCAGTGACATTAGGTTCATCGTACAATAACCCCAGAGCCAGAAAAAATACATCAATATCATTCAAAACAGGATCCCCAGGTGTCAGGGAAAAAGCCCAATCCTGAGGGTCGCCGCACAGGAGAGAGATGACAATCTGAACCTGCTGTGCTGCGCTCCCCGAGGACTTAGGTTTTAAGGCAAAAAACAACTTACAGTTATTTTTGAAACTCAGAAATTTAGCCTGATCCCCCAAAAACAAATTTGGCATGGGAATCCTAGGTTCCACAACCGGCAACCCAGCAAGATAGGTAGCAATACTCCGAACCTCAGCGGCAAGCTGATCCACACTGCCAGACAACTGTGCAAACTCCATTGAGAGAAAAAAAAATCCTCCTCAGCACCCAGAGAAAAAGAGGAAAAAAATGCAACAAACAGAAAAAAAAATCTCTGACAACTCTGACAACTTTTTTTTTTCTTCTTTCCACACTATTTTTCCCTTCTGTGAGTACCATATAATTTTCAGTTTGTTCCGGTGATAATGTTATGTTTAGGTAGCTGAGGGAAAAAGCAAAAACGGCAATACACCAGTGAGGCTGGAACCTATTGGATTGCAGTAACCTGAACTAACCACACAACTAGAGGTAGCCGTGGAGCGTTCCCACGTTGATCCTAGACGCCTCGTCACAGCCTGAGAGATAACTACACCTAAAGGCAGAAAGATGAAAGCTATCTGCCCCGGAGCAGATCCCCAAAGAAAATAGGAAGCCCCCAAACATGTAATGGCGGTTAGACAAGAAGAAGCACGGACACAGACAGAAAATAGAATGAGCAAACGCTGGGGCCCAATCTGTCTAGACAGAAAAGTACAGGAAAGAATTCTGACTGCAATCCAACAAAAAACCCTAAAAAATATTGCTACCTATCTTGCTGGGTTGCCGGTTGTGGAACCTAGGATTCCCATGCCAAATTTGTTTTTGGGGGATCGGGCTAAATTTCTGAGTTTCAAAAATAACTGTAAGTTGTTTTTTGCCTTAAAACCTAAGTCCTCGGGGAGCGCAGCACAGCAGGTTCAGATTGTCATCTCTCTCCTGTGCGGCGACCCTCAGGATTGGGCTTTTTCCCTGACACCTGGGGATCCTGTTTTGAATGATATTGATGTATTATTGCCCTCTACTCCTCTTTGGTCAGACCTCATCTGGAATACTGTGTCCAGTTTTGGGCACCACATTTTAAAAAAGACATCAACAAACTGGAGCAAGTTCAGAGAAGAGCCACCAGAATGGTGACCGGTCTGCAAATCATGTCCTATGAGGAACGGTTGCAGGATTTGGGAATGTTTAGCTTGCAAAAAAGAAGACTGAGAGGAGACTTAATAGCTGTCTACAAATATCTCAAGGGCTGTCACATTGTAGAAGGATCATCTTTATTCTCATTTGCACAAGGAAAGACTAGAAGCAATGGGATGAAACTGAATGGGAGGAGACACAGATTAGATATTAGAAAAAACTTTTTGACAGTTAGGGTGATCAATGAGTGGAACAGGCTGCCACAAGAGGTGGTGAGTTTTCCTTCAATGGAAGTCTTCAAACAGAGGCTGGATAGACATCTGTCTGGGATGATTTAGAGAATCCTGCTTTGAGCAGGGGGTTGGACCAGAAGGCCCAGGAGGTCCCTTCCAACTCTACCATTCTATGATTCTATGAAATACCAACTCTTCTGATTGCAAAAACACCTGAGATCACACGATCTCCACCACCTAAATCATATCTCTGGTGTAACAAAACTAAGCCGCAGCCACTGAAAAAACAGGAAAAAGCAAATGAACAAATAACAATGGCTACAGATAAACTGAGAGGAGCACAGGCCCCAGGAGCGGACCAGGCTAACCTCAGAAAAATGCAGAAAATTATGCAAAAAGCAAGCACAAAAAGAAAAGCAGAAAATATCTCATCTGAAAGCAGCAGATGCATGCAAGACTCCGGCAACCTTCCAAATGAACCAGGAACCACAATTGAGACAAGAACAATTGATCACCGGCGACCATCATGGGAGGGAACCTCCCTTATATCAGTCCAGTCCGTGATCCCAGATTGCCATTCCTCACTGTAAGGTTCAGTACTGTCTGCAACCACCAGAAGGAGCCTTGTTGTGAATGTGTTAGAAATGAATTCTGAGCAGAAGCTCCCTCTGGTGTTTACAAACAGTACTGAACTATTCAATGAAGATTGTGAAGATTGGCAATCAGGAGTTACAGACTGGTCTTATATAAGGGAGGTTCCCTCCCATCAAGGTTGCCGGTGATCAATTGTTCTTGTCTCAACTGTGGTTCCTGGTTCACTTGGAAGCTTGCTGAGTCTTGCCTGCTCTCCTCAGCTACCAAATCATAACAGTATCACCGGCCTAACTGAAAATTATATGGTACTCACAGAAGGGAAAAATAGTGTGGAAAGAAAAAAAAGTCAGAGTTGTCAGAGATTTTTTTTTTTTTTTTCTGTTTGTTGCATTTTTTTTCCCTCTTTTTCTCTGGGTGCTGAGGATTTTTTTTTTCTCTCTCAATGGAGTTTGCACAGTTGTCTGGCCATGTGGATCAGCTTGCCACTGAGGTTTGGAGTATTGCTACCTATCTTGCTAGGTAGCCAGTTGTGGAACCTAGGATCCCCATGCCAGATTTATTTTTGGGGGATCGAGCTAAATTTCTGAATTTCAAAAATAACTGTAAGTTGTTTTTTGCCTTAAAACCTAAGTCCTCAGGGAACGCAGCACAGCAGGTTCAAATTGTCATCTCTCTCCTGCGCGGCGATCCTCAGGATTGGGCTTTTCCCTGACACCTGGGGACCCTGTTTTGAGTAATGTTGATGCATTTTTTCTGACTCTGGGGTTATTGTACGATGAACCTAATGTCACTGATCAAGCTGAAAAAACCTTGTTGGCATTAAATCAGGGGCTTGAGGACGCTGAGTTATACTGTCAGAAATTTCGAAAGTGGGCAGTCCTGACCAAATGGAATGATGATGCTTTGGCAGCCCTTTTTCAGAAGGGTCTGTCAGAGAATGTAAAGGATGTTATGGTGGGTTTCCCTGCTCCCTCTGGTCTCAATGATTCTATGTCATTAGCGATTCAAATTGACAGACGTTTGCGTGAGCGTAGAGGTATGCGTGGAATAGTGTTGCCTTGTGAACCAGCTTCTGAACCCATGCAGTGTAATAGAGTGGCTTCTGGGGCACAGCGTCATGAGTTTCGAAAACGCAATGGGTTATGTTTCTACTGTGGTGAATTGGCCTCCTGAGGCAGTCTCTGTGTTTCAGGAACTTAAGCGGAGATTCACTTCTGCTCCTGTTCTACGGCAGCCTGATGTTTCTCTGCCATTTCAGGTGGAGGTTGATGCCTCTGAAATTGGGGCAGGTGCCGTTTTGTCCCAAAGAGATCCAGAGACCTCTAAAAGTAACCCTTGTGCCTTTTTCTCTCGAAAATTTTCTCCAACTGAACGTAATTATGACGTGGGTAATCGGGAGTTATTGGCCATGAAGTGGGCTTTTGAAGAGTGGAGACATTGGCTGGAGGGAGCCAAACATCAGGTGGTGGTCCTCACGGACCATAAGAATCTGGTTTATCTGGAATCAGCCAAGCGACTTAATCCTAGACAGGCCAGGTGGGCCTTGTTTTTCACACGTTTTAATTTTGTGGTTTCCTTTCTTCCTGGCACTAAGAATGTTAAGGCGGATGCCCTCTCGAGGAGTTTCCTTGCGGACTCTCCTGAGTTATCTGATCCTGCTGTTATTTTGAAAGAGGGTGTAGTTCTTTCCGCCATCTCGCCCAATTTGAGACTGGCTCTGGAAGGGTGTCAGGAGGATAAACCCGAGCACTGCCCTATTGGGAAATTGTTTGTCCCAGACCGGTGGAAAAAGAGTGTGATGTCTGAGATTCATTGTACCGCGTTGGCCGGTCATCCCGGAATTTTTGGTACCAAAGACTTGGTTAGTCGGTCCTTTTGGTGGCCTACTTTGTCTCATGACGTCAGGGAATTTGTGCAGTCCTGCGGGACTTGCTCTCGCTCCAAGCCTTGCTCTCGCTCTAGTGGTTTGTTGATGCCATTGCCTGTGCCCAAGAGACCATGGACCCATATCTCTATGGATTTAATTTCCGACCTCCCTGTTTCTCAGAGAATGACCGTTATCTGGGTGATTTGTGATAGGTTTTCCAAAATGATACATCTTGTGCCATTACCTAAGTTGCCTTCCTCCTCCGAATTGGTGCCTTTGTTCCTTCAGCACGTGGTTCGGTTACATGGCATTCCGGAGAACATTGTGTCTGACAGAGGAGTCCAGTTTGTTTCCAGATTTTGGAGGACTTTTTGTTCTAAACTTGGTGTTCAATGGTCTTTCTCCTCGGCTTTTCATCCTCAGACCAATGGACAAACTGAGAGAACAAACCAGACATTGGAGACTTATCTGAGATGCTTTGTGTCTGCTGATCAAGATGACTGGGTCTCTTTTTTGCCTTTGGCTGAGTTTGCTCTTAATAATAGGGCTAGCTCTGCCACTTTGATGTCTCCATTTTTCTGCAATTTTGGGTTTCACCCTCGATTTTCTTCAGGACAGACGGAGGCTTCTGTCTGTCCAGGTGTTGACTCTGTTGTGGAGCGTGTGCAGCAGATTTGGGACCAGGTAGTGGAGAGGTTGTCCCTCTCTCAGGAGAGGGCCCAGCGGTTTGCTAACTGGCATAGGACTGATGGTCCTCGGTTTGAAGTGGGGTACTTGGTCTGGTTATCCTCAAGAAATATCCCTATGAGAGTTGCATCTCCTAAGTTTAAGCCTAGGTTCATTGGACCTTATAAGATCATGGAGATACTTAATCCTGTTTCCTTTCGTTTACTTCTTCCAGGGACATTTAAGATCCATAACGTGTTCCACAAGTCCTTATTGAAGAGGTTTGTCGAGCCAGTGGTTCCTATGGCTGCGCCTCCTGACCCTGTTTTAGTTGAGGGCAATCTGGAGTATGTGGTTGAGAAAATATTGGATTCTCGTTTTTCTAGTTGGAAACTCCAGTATTTGGTTAAGTGGAGAGGTTATGGTCAGGAGGACAATTCTTGGGTGTTTGCTTCGGACATCCATGCTAGGAGACTGATCCGTGCGTATCACAGAGCTCATCCTGACCAACCTGGTTGCCCAAATGAGGGTTCGGTGACCCCTCCTCAAGGGTGGGTACTGTTGTGAATGTGTTAGAAATGAATTCTGAGCAGACGCTCCCTCTGGTGGTTACAAACAGTACTGAACTATTCAATGAAGATTGTGAAGATTGGCAATCAGGAGTTACTGACTGGTCTTATATAAGGGAGGTTCCCTCCCATCAAGGTTGCCAGTGATCAATTGTTCTTGTCTCAACTGTGGTTCCTGGTTCACTTGGAAGCTTGCTGAGTCTTGCCTGTATCCTCTGCTAACAGATAAGATATTTTCTGCTTTTATTTTTGTGCTTGCTTTTTGCATTTTTCCCTTCACTTCTGTGGAGGTCAGCCAGGTCCCCTCCGGGGGCTTGTGCTCCTCTCAGTTTATCTGAGCCACTGTTATTTGTTCATTTGCCTTTTCCAGTTTTTTCAGTGGCTGCGGCTTAGTTTTGTTACACCAGAGAACTAATTTAGGTGGTAGAGGTCGTGTGATCTCAGGTGTTTTTGCAATTAGTAGAGTTGGTATTTTTTTAGGGTTTTTGGGATTGCAGTAAGTGTCCTTCCTATCCTTTTCTTTCTAGGAAGATTGGGCCCCAACGTTTGCTCATACTATTTTCTGTCTGTGTCTGTATTTCCTCTTGTCTAACCGCCATTACATGTTTGGGGGCTTTCTATGTTCTTTGGGGATCTGCTCTGGGGCAGATAGCTTTCCTCTTTCTATCTTTAGGTGTAATATCCTCTCAGGCTGTGACGAGGCGTCTAGGATCAACTTAGGAACGCTCCACGGCTGCCTTTAGTTGTAGTTGTGGTGGTTAGTCAGGGTACTGCAATCCAGTAGATTCCAACCTCTCTGGTGTATTGCCGTTTTTGCCTGCTCTCCTCAGCTACCAAATCATAACAGAGCCTCTGCTCAGAAACCATCTCCAGCACATTCATAACAGTTGGGCTAAAGTTAGGGTTAGGTTTGGGCTAAAGGATTAGAGTTGGGGCTAGGGTTAGGCTAGGGATAGGGTTGGGCTAGGGTTAGAGTTGGGGCTAGGGTTAGGGTTGGGCTAAAGTTAGAGTTTGGCTAAAGTAAGGGTCTAATGTTAGGGTTGTGGTTAGGGTTGGGATTACGGTTAAGGTTGAGATTAAGGTTAGGGGTGTGTTAGGATTAGGTTTGTGGTTAGTGTTATGATAGGGTTGGGATTATGGTTAGTGGTGTGTTGGGGTGAGAGTTGGAATTAGAATTGGGCGGTTCCACTGTATAGGTTCATCAGGGGGTCTACAAAGGCGACATGGCGCCACCATTAATTCCAGCCAATTTTGCATTCAAAAAGTCAAACGGTGCTCCCTCCCTTCTGAGCCCTGCCATGCACCCAAACAGTGGCTTTCTCCCATATATGGGGAATCGGCATACTCAGGATAAATTGCACAACAAATTTTGTTCTCGTGAAGCACCTAAGGGTTAATAAACTTCTTGAATGTGGTTTTAAGCACCTTGAGGGGTGCTGTTTTTAGAATGGTGTCACTTTTGGGTATTTTCTGTTATATTGACCCCCCCAAACTCACTTCAAATGTGAGGTGGTCCCTAAGCAAATAGTTTTGTAAATTTTGTTAGAAAAATGGGAAATCGGTGGTCAACTTTTAACCCTTATAACATCCTAACAAAAAAAAATATTTCCAAAATTGTGCTGATGTAAAGTTGACATGTGGGAAATGTTATTTAGTAACTATTTTGTGTGACACCACTCTCTGATTTAAGGGTACAAAAATTAAAAGTTTAAAAATTTAAAAATTTTCAACATTTTTGCCAAATTTCCATTTTTTTCATAACTAAACGCAAGTTTTATCGAATAAATGTTACCACTAACATGACATGCAGTATGTCACTAAAAAACATTCTCAGAATCAGTGGGATATGTTGAAGCGTTACAGAGCTATAATCTCATAAAGTGACAGTGGTCAGAATTGTAAAAATTGGCTTCGTCATTAAGTGCAAAATTGTCTCTGTCACTAAGGGGTTAATGCTATTGGCTTTATGTTTTGGTTCATTGTCCTGCTTTAAAACAAATTTGAAGTCAATCAGGTGCCTCCCTACAGATATTGCATGATGTATAATTATCTGCTTGAACTTTTCAAAATTGAGCACAGCATAAATCTTGACCAAATTCCCAACTCCAAATTCCCAACCCCAAACTTGAAAGGACTCTTCACCATGCTTCACTATTGCCTGCAGACACTCATTATTGTACTATGCCTTCAACAAAAAATTGCCTTCTGTTACAGCAAAATATTTCAAATTTTGACTCAACAGTATAAAGCACCTACTGTCATTTTTCTGCACCCAAGTTTCTGTTTTCATTGTTGAGTTACTTGGCCTTGTTTCTATAACAAAAAATATGGTTCTCGATCAAAATTCTTCTGCACATACTTCCCTGAAACAATAGATGGGTGTAGCTATGTCTCAATGGTTGCTGCCAGTTCTGAACTAATGGCACTGCTTCACATCTTCTGATTTCAAAAGAACGTAAGCATTTGCTGCGCTAAGTTTCCTTGTCTGATCACTGCATGTGTGGTTCTCAACAATGCCTTGATTCCTTTGTGCCTTCAGAACTTAGAAATACAGATAGATACTTATCCATCATACAGCATCATGAGGGGAGTATTTGATTAGATGTAAGGTGAGTATAATGGTTGTTTATTATTTTCTGTCTTTTACCGTGGACAACGGCTTCATTGGAATAGGCAGAAGGTGAGTATAACTTTGTTTTTTATTTTGAAATAAATGTGTAAAATAGGATGATATTTTTTTTATTTCAAATAAAGGATTATATTCATGCTGTGTGCTTCTTTCCAAACTTACTATGGGGTTAGTAATGGGCTTACCACCGATCAGAGCCCATGTTTGCAGCACTGTCATACAGATGACAGTGTGGCAAACAATGGATATTGGGTCCCCCCATTCATCTGAATGGGGTTTGGGTTCGGCTACCATTCTTTTACCTGAACCGAACCGTTTTTAGATGTTCGGCCGAACCTGAGCATTCACAGGTTCACCCATCAACATTCCTGACTAATCCCTCTGTGACCATTTTCATAAAGTATTTTGATTTTTTTAATATTTTATTACAGCATTAATATTGTATCTGACAGACAACTTTCCACTACTATAGCTGGGATTTGGTATCAGCCAGTGTTGTTGTTTGTTGACCAAGGGCTGTCCACCCAAACACTATTATTTAACTCCTCAACAAAGGGATATTAAGAGGAGCCGGGTAACCCTCGAAATTGAACCATGCAATTTCACAGGCCACCTCTGGAGTGACTGCTGTCTAGTGTTTTTAAGATGTGAAAGGACCGATATCTATGGACCTTCCCATTAAAATAGTATCAGTTTCCGGTTGTTATTTTTACCTTGGTTGGTTACGTAGAATGAGAATAACCCATGTTATTTTTGTTTTCTAACTATTTATATATGCAGAATTGAGCAGTCTGTATCCACTATACTAGGGCCATTAATTTTAATGTCTTTAGAATAGAAGCAGGTAATTTTTGCCTTCTTCAGTCCCTGGCTATGTTTTAAAGCACAGGATAAAGCTTACAATCTAATTTATTTATTCATTAGTTTTCATAAGTAGACAATGCAAAACCAACACCAGCAAACTGATGTTCTTAGGATTGGAAGGTTCTTAGATACTGGTTACTTTACTAATCTAAAAATAATAGCCTACAGCCATCACAGACACACACTATTACATTAGATGGTCTGTTTCTGGGAGTAATCAACTCCTTCCTTAATTCTCCCGGTACATTAGCCAGTGAATTAATAGTGAGGAGGTGTCCATTTTGAGGCAACAAAACAATGCTGGCTGACTCTGAGACCCAGTGATGATAATTTAAACATATCTGTCATATACCTTCATACCTAATGCTATAATAAAGTAAAAAAAATACTATGTTTAAAAAAACAAAGGAAAGAGCAACACTACCCTACACCATCCCCCTTTGATTATTCTATTAACAACTAGATCCCATTATGGTCCAACGTAGTCCTTCAAACCCAATGTAGTCCAAATAGTGGCAGAAAAAATGAAAAATCTCTAATACATTTGGTCTCACATGCTTCATCTTAATGTAAAGATTACCATCCTCCTTTCTGTTGCAGACTTTCTCCTTTCCTATTTTTGTATTACTGAATAGTGAGCACCAAAAATTATTTTCTCTGGTGGGCCCTGTGTTATTTAGTTCGACACTGATTGAGTGTAACTAGAAGTATCGATGTTTTGGTGCTTTTCTGAAGGTAATGAGTGGCTGTAAAGGAGAAGACCGGGCTGTGGGTGCTGACAAGGCACGGGTCTGGAACTGCTGTCGCCGGGCCTTCTGTGGCAGGGGTAAAGGAGATTGAGGACGGAGAAGACCCTTGACCTGCGTAGAGGGTGGGGTGGTGAGCCAGGGAAGTATAAGAGGGTTTGCGCGGGAAGAGAGAGGGGCTACCTGCCAGAGAGAGGGTCAGTGAGCACCTGCGCTGGGCCACGGGTAGAGATAAGCCACGCAACAGAGATTACGGTCGGGAGCAGCAAGGACTCTCAAACCTCATCGGGCGTGTGTAGGAACGTACGCCAAGTGGAGGAACGCAGTGGATGACTCCCTGCTGCACTACAGCATAATGGACTAAGGGCTCAGAGGGTAAGACTAGTAACCACCCGCTGCCGTGAGAAGTGAGACCATCTTGAGTTATTTTCCCCTTTGTACTCCTCAGCTTTCACCTTGTTTATTCCCTGTTGCTCCCTGCGAGGTTTTCCCTTTACCTATTAAACAAGTAATTGTTTTCCTCTGTTACCCATTGCTCTGTGCCTCTGTGTCACTGCATCCTCGTACCTGTGTTTGATGGTCACACCAAATATTTATTCGATTTCTATTTCCCTTCTATTTATTCACTTCGTATTTTGTTAATTGATAAAAATAGATGATTAACAATTCTAATATAAAACTACAGTGCACGCACAGACATGAGTGTTCAGCAAAATCATACCTGCCAAGCCAGACTCTCAGCTGAAGAACTCACTTTGTTCCATTTGCCCCTCCTGTGCAATGATTGCTGAGAGTTCCAGTTCCAAGAGAGGCCTGGATGTCTTCCTGGAGTGTAACTATATTGTATCTTACAGTTATTAGCTTCTTTAGCCAGGCAGGTGGAAGACCACCTGCCTGGTGCCGGTTCCTAAGACCAATTTTCCAACTTCCCTACAAGACTATCGTCCAGTGGCCTTAACATCGCATGCTATGAAGTCCTTGGAGAGAATAATACTCACCTACTTGTGCCCGAGGGTGAGGGCCTACACTGACCCCCTGCAGTTTGCGTACCAGCAGAGATTGGGGGTGGATGATGCTGTAGCTTCTCTGCTACATACAATGCATTTGTTCTTGGACAATGATGGAACTGCAGTGCGCGCCATGTTCTTTGACTTCTCTAGTGCTTTCAATACCCTACAGCCGCTCCTACTACGTAATAAGTTGACTGATATGGCGGTAGATGAGGGGATGGTGAACTGGATAAGTGACTACCTGACAGACAGGCCGCAGTTTGTAAGGATGGGGGAGGTGGTATCTGGCAGTGTACGGAGCAGTGTTGGAGCCCCTCAGGGTACAGTGCTGTCACCCTTCCTCTTCTCATTGTATACAGCTGACTTTCAGTATAAATCTGATTTTTGTCACCTCCAAAAATTCTCAGATGACTCCGTGATTGTAGGGGGCATTGTGGGGGGCCGGGGGGAGGAGGAATATAGAAGGGTGGTTTCTGACTTTGTGGATTGGTGTCAGACTAACTGTCTAGAACTAAATGTAAAGAAAACCAAGGAGATGGTGGTGAGTTATAGAAGGAAAAAGGAGGATTACTTACCATTCACCATTGCTGGCCAGGAGGTGGAGATGGTTGAGAGCTACAAATATTTGGGGGTTCACCTTGACAGTAAACTCGATTGGAGGTGTCATACAGAAAAGGTTTACAAGAAGGGAAAGAGCAGACTGTACTTTCTGCGGAAGCTCAGGTCGTTCAATGTGTGCAGTAAAATGCTGGAGATGTTCTACCAGTCCGTTGTAGCAAGCACCATCTTTTTTGCTATCATTTGCTGGGACAGTAGTGTGCGAGTAGCTGACGCTAATAAGCTCAACAAACTTATCAAGAAGGCAAGTGCAGCTGTTGGCCTCCATCTTGACTCTTTTGAGGAGGTATTGAAGGATAGAATTCAGAAGAAGTGTAGGGCTATAATGAACAATAATACACACCCCCTATACGAGCTGTTCTTGAAGCAGAAGAGCACATTCAGCAGCCGTCTAATCCTACTAAGGTGCAAGAAGGAGAAATTCAGGAAATCGTTTGTACCTACTGCTATGGGGATGTATAATTATTTCCTAAGGGTGGTAGAAAATAATGACTGATGGTTGGTGTACTAATGTCAATTAACATTGTCTTATATACACCTGAACTACACACTTTTATTATTTATTTATTATGTAATGTTGGTATACCTGTGCAAGATTTGTGTCCTAATATTTTATGTACTGCTGTTTGTATTGCTGCTGTAATACTGTAATTTCCCCCCGGGATCAATAAAGTGTATCGTATCGTATCGTAGAAGGACGTAGATCTGGGGATTTCTTCTGACGGAATATAGGCTGAACTAGATGGACAAATTTCTTTTTTCGGCCTTGCTAACTATGTTACTATGTTACAATGTCCTGTGCTGACTGCATGTATATAAACACATGTTACATTTATGTAATATTTAATTAAAGGAAACCTGTCACCACTTTTTTGGCCTACCAGCTAAAAATATCATTTAATTGAGTGTCAGCTATGCGTTCCAAACTAGTTCTGAAACCCTCTGACTCCCCATGTATCACCCATAAAAACCTTTTTTATTTGTCCTGCACTCTATGTTAATCTGTTCGGTCCGGTCCGATAAGCGTTGCCTCTGTTCCGTCACTCCACCCCTCCTCAGCTTGCTGTACGCACTCTTCGCTGTGAAGATCGCGTACAGATTTTGCGCGTGCACATTGAAATATGACCTTGCGCGTGCGCAGTATGCTTTGCCCAACCGAGGGCAAAGCCGAAAATTAGTAGTGGGCATGGCCACAAAATACTTTCGGGACATAAGAAACAACTGCGTATGCTGGAGCATGCGCACTACTGATTTTTGGCTTTGCCCTCAGCTGGGCAAAGCATACTGCGCACACGCGAGGTCACGTTTCAATGCGCACACGCAAAATCTGTACGCTATCTGCGATCTTCACAGCGAAGAATGAGTACAGCAAGCCGAGGAGGGGTGGAGTGACGGAACAGGGGCAATGCCTATCGGACCAGACCAAACAGATTAACATACAGTGTGGGTCAAATTAAAAAGGTTTTTATGGGTGATACATGGGGAGTCAGGAGGTTTCAGAACTAGTTGTGGAACGCATAGCTGACACTCAATTAAATTATATTTTTAGCTGGTAGGCCAAAAAAGTGGTGACAGGTTTCCTTTAAATAAAACAGTTTTATTTTTAATACTGTAAACCATTATTTCCTTCTCAACTCTAAGCATGCCTAGAGTAATTTTCTGAAGTTGGGGGGAAATCAGTATATAGCAAGTGATTTAAAATTTAGCTTCAAATATAGTAGAGTAATTATTATACTCATACCTAATAAAATCACTATAGAATACCAAACCCATCGGCACTCCACTGTAGCTGAAATGGACGAGGAGGGTAATAAGTGCAAAATCAGAAAATTCCAGGCGCTCGTGGAAGGTGTAATTGTATATCTTTATTACATCGCACTGATCCAGTTACTGCTGTGGAAAGCTTGGGACCGGCTGAAACGTTCAGTTTGATCAGTGTGATACAATAAAGATATAAGGTTATACCTTAGGTGAGTGCTAGGACTTCTCTGACTTTGTAATAAAATCACTAGACTTTAGACCAGAAATATGTCTGACATTAGTAATCTAACAATAACACTGTTAACCATAAAGATGCGATTGCATTTTCTATGTCGGTGTCATACCTATAATATAATGAATCTCATACAGAAGTTGTTTCATGGTCGTTTTACAACTTTACACATCTTATATAAATTATGGGCAAAATGGTGATTTCTCTACTGATTACCTTTGTATTTAGCCTGAGCAGAATAGATTTTATTTGTTTTATACAAATATTATTTTAGAATATATACATAAACCAAACCGGATAGAAAGCAGTGATTCCTGGGTGCCAGTAATAACAATGGATATGCATTCCTTGGATCTTTATTCATACAATGCGTTTCGGAATCAGGCTGACTCTTCGGGTATCACCAGGAATCATTGTTCTATTTACTGTTTGGCTTATGCACGTCTTTCCCCACTTGTGTGGGTCAGTGGCCGTAGCAGTAGTCTTTCCATTATTTTTATGAGTTACGGAGTTGTGCCGGACCACAAACCTATTAGGTGCACGATTCATTGTTTTTGCTATCTGTGCATACTTCTGGAAATAACACACTTGGACCACCATTTTCTTTCTCTGTTTACCACATCTTAGAATATATGTCATCCAAAAAAGGTCTGATTAATAAAATTATTTAAACTATATATGGTAATCAAAGTTATGAGACAGAATTATCTCTCCATTTTCATGAGGCTGTATTGGTGGCACTCAATTATTGAACTTTTCCTTGTTTCATCACATATAAGTCTTAAATCCCAGTGGAGGTTAATTCATTTATTAAGGCTAAGGATTCAAGCATCACAGCTGGAGGCATCGAAATACACGGAGATAAGTGAAAGTCACGTGGAGAACTTGTGGAAGGAAAAAGATAAAGTGTAAAAGTAACATCGGCTATTAAAGTGTCATATGACAAAAGTATTTACAGGCCTGGCCGCATAAAACACCAAATGATTGGTCATAATTGTATATTCCTTTCTTCTTTAAAGAGAGTGTTTATGTGCCGGGGGTTAAAAAATCCATTTTTTTCAGTAATTATGATAGGGAATGTCAAAAATAAAACCTAATTTGAAAGATGCTAATTTTTGAGGGACTTTGAAACTTTCAAACAGGTTGATGACACGCATATAGAAACCAATTATCAACACTCTGATGTTGTGAATGGGTTTGAGATGAGTTCTGAGCAGAGGCTCCCTCTGGTGGTTACAAGCGGTACTAGTGAGATTGGGAATCAGGTGTTACTGATTGGTCTTATTTAAGGGAATCATTTTCCCATCAGGGTTGCCGGTGATCAATTGTTCTGGTCTGAATCCTTCTTTCCAGTTTCCCTTGTAGCCTGCTGTGTCGTGTCTGCATCTCCTGCTATCAGATAAGACAATTTCTTATTTTGTGTTTTTGCTATATTTTTGCATTTTGTCCTGCACTTCTGTGGGGGCCTTCTGGGTCCCCTCCGGGGGCTTTTGCCCTCTCAGTTTAGTCCAGCCACTGTGTTTTGTACTTTTGCTTTTTGCAGTTTTTTCAGTGGCTGCTGTTTTTTTACACCAGAGAACTAATTTAGGTGGTAGAGGTCGTGTGATCTCAGGTGATTTTGAAATTAGTAGAGTTGGTGTTTTTCAGGGTTTTCTGGGATTGCAGTAAGTACCCTTCCTGTCCTTTTCTATTTAGATAGTTTGGGCCCCAGCGTTTGCTCATACTATTTTCTTTCTGTGTCAGTATTTCCTCTTGTCTAACCGCCATTACATGTTTGGGGGCTTTCTATTATCTTTGGGGTTCTGCTCCGGGGCAGATAGCTTTCCTATTTCTATCTTTAGGTGTAGTTAGTTTCTCAGGCTGTGACGAGGCGTCTAGGACCATCGTAGGAACGCTCCACGGCTGCCTCTAGTTGCGGTGGTTAGTCAGGGTACTGCAATCTCATAGATTCCAACTGCTCTGGTGTATTGCCTTTTTTGCCTGCACTCCTCAGCTACCGTAACATAACAGTATCACCGGCCATAAAAATTGTATGGTACTCACAGAAGGGAAAAAATATTTTGAAGGAAGAAAAGTTGTCAGAGATATTTTTCTGTTTGTTGCATTTTTTTTTTTTTTTCCCTCTGTATCTCTGGGTGCTGGGGAGGATCTTTTCTCCCAATGGAGTTTGCACAGTTGTCTGGCCGTGTGGATCAGCTTGCCACTGAGGTTCGAGTATTGCTGCATATCTTGCTAGGTTGCCTGTTGTGGAACCTAGGATCCCCATGCCAGATTTGTTTTCAGGGGATCGAGCTAAGTTTCAGAATTTCAAAAATAATTGTAAATTGTTTCTTGCCTTAAAATCTAAGTCCTCAGGAAACGCAGCGCAGCAGGTTCAAATTATCATCTCTCTCCTGCGCGGCGATCCTCAGGATTGGGCTTTTTCCCTGATACCTGGGGATCCTGTTTTGAGTGATGTTGATGCATTTTTTCAGGCTTTGGGGTTATTGTACGATGAGCCTAATGTCACTGATCAAGCTGAAAAAGCCTTGTTGGCATTAAATCAGGGCTTGATGACGCTGAGTTATACTGTCAGAGATTCCGTAGGTGGGCAGTCCTGACCAAATGGAATGACGACGCTTTGGCGGCCCTTTTCCGGAAGGGTCTGTCGGATAATGTAAAGGATGTTATGGTGGGATTCCCTGTCCCCTCTGGTCTCAATGATTCTATGTCATTAGCGATTCAAATTGACAGACGTTTGCGTGAGCGGAGAAGTATGCGTGGAGTGGTGTTGCCTTGTGAGCCAGCTGCTGAGCCCATGCAGTGTGATGGAGTGGTGTCTGGGGCACAGCGTCATGAGTTTCGAAAGCGCAATGGGTTATGTTTCTACTGTGGTGATGCCTCTCATGCTATTTCAGTCTGCCCTAAGCGGGGAAGACGTTTTGCACGCTCAGTTGTCTTGGGTAGTGTTCAGACTAAGTTTTTATTAACTGTCACTCTGATATGCTCTCTGTCCTCATTTTCTGCTCAGGCTTTCGTTGATTCTGGAGCAGCTATTAACCTGATGGATTATGATTTTGCTAAACGTTGTGGATTTCCCTTGATACCCCTACAGAAGTCTATTCCCCTACTGGGGATCGATTCTACCCCTTTGGCTGAGAATAAACCCAGTTTTCTACTCAGGTGATAATGAGGGTTGAACCTGATCACCAGGAGTGCTGCAAATTTTTGGTTCTATATAATCTGCATGACATTATCGTGCTGGGTTTCCCTTGGTTACAGTCTCATAATCCTGTTTTGGATTGGAAATCTGTGTCTGTAACCAGTTGGGGCTGCCAATGTGTTAATACCAACACTCCTGTTTTTTCTGCCTCCCCCCAGGCTGAGGATGTTCCTGACTTTTTGTTTGATTTTTCTGATGTGTTTAGCGAAAGTAAATCTGCATCCTTACCTCCCCATAGGAGCTATGACTGCGCTATTGAATTAGTGCCAGGTAGTAAATTCCCTAAGGGTCGCCTTTTTAACTTGTCTGTACCTGAACATGACGCTATGCGGTCTTATATCAAGGAATCATTGGAGAAGGGTCATATCAGACCATCCTCTTCACCTTAGGTGCCGGTTTTTTCTTTGTGGCCAAAAAAGATGGTTCATTAAGGCCGTGTATTGATTATCGTCTCTTGAACAATATTACTGTGAAATATCAATACCCGTTACCCTTGATTTCTGACCTGTTTTCCAGGGTGAAAAACGCTACTTGGTTTACCAAGCTTGACCTCAGGGGGGCGTATAACCTTATTCGCATTAAGCACGGGATGAATGGAAGACGGCATTTAACACCCTGAAGGGCATTTTGAGTACCTTGTGATGCCCTTTGGGCTCACTAATGCTCCTTCCGTCTTCCAGTCCTTCATGAATGACATTTTCAGGGATTTTGTGGACAAGTTTCTGATTGTTTATTTGGATGATATCTTGATTTTTTCTAATGACTGGGACTCTCATGTGAAACATGTTCGAACTGTATTCCAGATTTTGAGAGAGAATGCTCTGTATGTGAAGGGATCAAAGTGTCTTTTTGGCGTACAGAAGATCTCATTTCTGGGATTCATTTTGTCCCCATCTGTTATTGAAATGGACCCGGTCAAGGTTCAGGCCATCTGTGATTGGGTCCAACCTACTTCATTAAAGGCTCTTCAGAGATTTTTGGGTTTTGCCAATTTTTATCGTAAATTTATTGGTAATTTCTCTGTTATTGTTAAACCATTAACTGATTTGACCAGAAAGGGTTCTGATGTGGTGAATTGGCCTCCTGAGGCAGTCTCTGCGTTTCAGGAACTTAAGCAGAGATTCACTTCTGCTCCTGTTCTACGGCAGCCTGATGTTTCTCTGCCATTTCAGGTGGAGGTTGATGCCTCTGAAATTGGGGCAGGTGCCGTTTTGTCCCAAAAAGATCCAGAGACCTCTAAAAGTAACCCTTGTGCCTTTTTCTCTCGAAAATTTTCTCCTACTGAACGTAATTATGACGTGGGTAATCGGGAGTTATTGGCCATGAAGTGGGCTTTGAAGAGTGGAGACATTGGCTGGAGGGAGCCAAACATCAGGTGGTGGTCCTTACGGACCATAAGAATCTGGTCTATCTGGAATCTGCCAAGCGACTCAATCCTAGACAGGCCAGGTGGGCCTTGTTTTTCACACGTTTTAATTTGTGGTTTCCTTTCTTCCTGGCACTAAGAATGTTAAGGCGGATGCCCTCTCGAGGAGTTTCCTTGCGGACTCTCCTGAGCTATCTGATCCCTCTGTTATTTTGAAGGAGGGTGTAGTTCTTTCCGCCATCTCGCCTAATTTGAGACTTGCTCTGGAGGGGTGTCAGGAGGATAGGCCCGAGCGCTGCCCTGTTGGAAAATTGTTTGTCCCGGACCAATGGAAAAAGAGTGTGATGTCTGAGATTCATTGTTCCGCATTGGCTGGGCATCCCGGAATTTTTGGTACCAGAGACTTGGTTAGTCGGTCCTTTTGGTGGCCTACCTTGTCTCGCGATGTCAGGGAATTTGTGCAGTCCTGCGGGACTTGCTCTCGCTCCAAGCCTTGCTCTCGCTCTAGTGGTTTGTTGATGCCATTGCCTGTGCCCAAGAGACCATGGACCCATATCTCTATGGATTTCATTTCCGATCTTCCTGTTTCTCAGAGAATGACCACCATCTGGGTAATTTGTGATAGGTTTTCCAAAATGATACATCTTGTGCCATTACCTAAGTTGCCTTCCTCCTCTGAATTGGTGCCGTTGTTCCTTCAGCACGTGGTTCGTTTACACGGCATTCCTGAGAACATTGTGTCTGACAGAGGAGTCCAGTTTGTTTCCAGATTTTGGAGGACTTTTTGTTCTAAACTGGGTGTTCAATTGTCTTTCTCCTCGCATTTCATCCTCAGACCAATGGTCAAACTGAGAGAACAAACCAGACATTGGAGACTTATCTAAGATGCTTTGTGTCTGCTGATCAGGATGACTGGGTCTCTTTTTTGCCTTTGGCTGAGTTTGCTCTTAATAATAGGGCTAGCTCTGCCACTTTGATGTCTCCGTTTTTCTGTAATTCTGGGTTTCACCCTCGATTTTCTTCAGGACAGACGGAGGCTTCTGTCTGTCCAGGTGTTGACTCTGTTGTTGAGCGTATGCAGCAGATTTGGGACCAGGTAGTGGAGAGGTTGTCCCTCTCTCAGGAGAAGGCCCAGCGGTTTGCTAACCGGCATAGGACTGATGGTCCTCGGTTTAAAGTGGGGGACTTGGTCTGGTTGTCCTCAAAGAATATTCCTATGAGAGTAGCATCTCCTAAATTTAAGCCTAGGTTCATTGGACCTTATAAGATCATGGAGATTATTAATCCTGTTTCTTTTCGTTTGCTTCTTCCAGGGACATTTAAGATCCATAACGTGTTCCACAAGTCCTTGTTGAAGAGGTTTGTTGAGCCAGTGGTTCCTGCTGCTGTGCCTCCTGACCCTGTTTTGGTTGAGGGCAATCTGGAGTATGTGGTTGAGAAAATATTGGATTCTCGTTTTTCTAGACGAAGACTCCAGTATTTGGTTAAATGGAGAGGTTATGGTCAGGAAGATAATTCTTGGGTGTTTGCTTCGGACATCCATGCTAGGAGACTTATCCGTGCGTATCATAGAACTCATCCTGACCGACCTGGTTGCTCAAATGAGGGTTCGGTGACCCCTCCTCAAGGGGGGGTACTGTTGTGAATGGGTTTGAGATGAGTTCTGAGCAGAGGCTCCCTCTGGTGGTTACAAGCGGTACTAGTGAGGATTGGAATCAGGTGTTACTGATTGGTCTTATTTAAGGGAATCATTTTCCCATCAGGGTTGCCGGTGATCAATTGTTCTGGTCTGAATCCTTCTTTCCAGTTTCCCTTGTAGCCTGCTGTGTCGTGTCTGCATCTCCTGCTATCAGATAAGACAATTTCTTATTTTGTGTTTTTGCTATATTTTTGCATTTTGTCCTGCACTTCTGTGGGGGCCTTCTGGGTCCCCTCCGGGGGCTTTTGCCCTCTCAGTTTAGTCCAGCCACTGTGTTTTGTACTTTTGCTTTTTGCAGTTTTTTCAGTGGCTGCTGTTTTTTTTACACCAGAGAACTAATTTAGGTGGTAGAGGTCGTGTGATCTCAGGTGATTTTGAAATTAGTAGAGTTGGTGTTTTTCAGGGTTTTCTGGGATTGCAGTAAGTACCCTTCCTGTCCTTTTCTATTTAGATAGTTTGGGCCCCAGCGTTTGCTCATACTATTTTCTTTCTGTGTCAGTATTTCCTCTTGTCTAACCGCCATTACATGTTTGGGGGCTTTCTATTATCTTTGGGGTTCTGCTCCGGGGCAGATAGCTTTCCTATTTCTATCTTTAGGTGTAGTTAGTTTCTCAGGCTGTGACGAGGCGTCTAGGACCATCGTAGGAACGCTCCACGGCTGCCTCTAGTTGCGGTGGTTAGTCAGGGTACTGCAATCTCATAGATTCCAACTGCTCTGGTGTATTGCCTTTTTTGCCTGCACTCCTCAGCTACCGTAACATAACACTCTGACATGAGAGTACTATCTGAAAGCCCACATTGTGAATGCTAGCATGCATGAGAGTCCACGTCAATCATGTGATGATCTGTCCAGGATGCACACTACATTAATGGTCACTATGAAGAAAAGATTATTGTTAATTGTTGTATTCTTGTTATACAGATTCCTTTATTTTAGCATTCCATAGTAGAACATGTGCCCAAATTTATACCAAGGAAAATCAGGTTTAAGGCATGTTAGACAGACCATTAATTAGAATCAAAGTGAAAAGAAAGTACACCTAAGAAAAACTATTTTTTATGTGCTTATGAAGCAAACAATGTAACTGTGCACGCTGACACATAAAATATAAAGGGTATAGCTATGAAAGTTCAGTGGTAGCAATTGTACATGGGCTGTGTGGCTTGACAGGGATCATATGCCTCTTTGTAAAATAAGAGGCAGGCCCGGCTTTAGAATGGGGAAAACTGAACAATTGACTGAGGTCAACATCCCCAAAAGTATCTCCAACCTTTACCAACCAGAAACTGCACTGATCATGGCAGTCCTGTATGGGGTCAGAGTGACTATTAGAACTCTACAGATTTTTTTTTAAACACTAGTTGTTTGAGCCAAGGCTAAAGATAGGAATCCACATTAAATGGCTGTCAACTGAGCGATGCGTCAACCAATCATTTGGCTAACGGCTATGCCAGCCGACTCTCCAAGCACAGGACCGCTCGTTCGGTTGAGTGCTTCTGTATTTTCTAAGGGAAACTACTGACTAATACGTTGGCATCAGACTTATCTTAAGCAAAATAATGTCAGCAGTCAGAAATTGCACATGCCTGATCCAGTCATTCTTGACATCTGTAGGCCAGCGTCTCCATATACATTAGACCACCATCAGAACCCGCCGACAATAGTCTAATGTGTATGGAGGATTTAAGAGTGGATTCATTAAAAAAGAGGACGTATAAATCCTTCATTTACATTTCTATTTTCTTTTGAATACAATTTTGGTTTTACCAAAATAAAATATTCCAAAAACTACGCTATTTTTTTCAAAAACCAATGTGTGTGAAACCATCCTTGCATGTTCTATCACATCTGTTAAATTGCAAGTCTGTGTGTATCCCGAGTGTTACTATTAGTATTTTAAATTGTTTTATGTTTAACATTTTCAGGACTGGAATTTACCAGCTATCTCATCCTCTGCTTCGGCACATAACATTGTAAGTATCTCTCCAGTATTAAATGATATTAATTTTGGATAGAAGTTGTTTTGTTCATTGTTTCAATTATTTTGAAATTATGCGTAGTAGTAGTAGTTCTCCTGAATAATAAATTGCCCTTATAAAAAAAGCCATTCTTGTTCATTTCTGCCATTTATAACCTGGTAAAAAATCTACAAACACTATCACCGATGAGGCATTTTACTGTACTATTGTCAATATTTCGTGAAATTTAGTATATTGAAATAAGTCTCTTCAGTTTGGGAGAATACGGTGGAAGCCAAAACAGTATAAAAATAGTACATGTACAACACACTTCACCATACCATGTAGGCACACAGGCTGCTTGTACATGGACCCATGCACACAGTACAGTTTTGGTACTGTCACGGGGATACCGCGACAGTGTGGAGCCAGAAGACCGCAGCATCTGATTGCTCCAACTCTGGCGCTGTGAAGAAGCACTTCTCCTTCATTTTAAATATGTTTATTCCTTCTGGCAAAACCGGGGTTAATCGGCCATGTTGGAAATCCCTGTGCTCACAGCTGAGCTCGGTTAGGCCTCTTTCACATTTCCGGCGGGCGCCTGGCGCGCCCCCGGCTTTTTGCCGCAGCGCCGCATCTGAAAATCTGATGCGCCGCATGCGGCTTTTTTCGCATTGACATGCATTAGCGCCGGATGGCGCCGCATGTCAATGCGTTGCATGCAGTTTTGTCCGGATGCGGCGCAAATGTACATTGCGGCGTCCGGAAAAAACGCTGCATGTAACGTTTTTTGTTTTTGCCGGATGGTTTCTTATCTCTCCAAGCATCAGAAACCATCCGGCAAAAAAACGCATTTTGGCCGCCGGAAGTGTGAAAGGTTTTCACATGCGGCGCTGCGGCAAAATGCCGGGGGCGCCGCCAGGCGCCCGCCGGAAATGTGAAAGAGGCCTTAGCCACTCCTTTCCCCTTTATAATCTGGTCTCTGTTGCAAATCCTTGTCAGAGCTAGCATTTGCTGCATGGCTAATGGAGGGAGAGGAGTTCATATGAGAAGGAGAGTTAGACGAGTTGTTAATGACTGTTGTTTGGTTTGTATGTGTGGTAATTCCCTATCCTTCTCTATTTTGGTTTATTCCCCTACCTCCACACCCTGATGAATTCCTCTGTTATATGTTAGTTAATATTTTGTATGCCTGGAGTTTTCTATTAACCCTTATTTGTGTTGCCTTGTTTGTCGTGTTGGTGTACTACGTTGCACAGTAGCGCCCATCTTCCCTGGGTGGGGGAAGAAAACAGACGAAGGGCTAACCCAGGAAATAAGGCAAGGGTGGAGTCCCTGGCATCTTCACCTTCAGAAGTATTCTGGGGAGTACAGCGAGCTAGGGCGCCCCCTAGTGTTAGGGACAGGGAAGGAGCCCCTGGTCCCGGGTCACCCGACAACCGTGTCATGACAGGTGCTCTTTTTACATGTGTCCTTGTAGAAATTTAGGAGTAGATGATGAAGGAAGGCAAAATATAAAGACAGTAACTGGCAATTTTAGTTTTGGCTATTAACACTGTGCCATAACTGCACTCTGCGCACACATTTTAAGAGTAACACCACTGTTGGGATATCATATATTAATATTTAAAATTGTTGTATTACTGCTGAGATTATCTATTCTACTGAGCTGTATCATCTTGTTCAGAATACACTTTCTTTAGTAAGCCAAGATGATACATTATAGCTGTCATGGCAAGTGGCCATTAGGGAGCTTCTGTGGTCACACATTTGAATTATGTAACATCTGGGCAGAAAAAAAGTGTTTGTTGGAATAATGACATAACGGGGGTCATGTATAAAAATGTTACTTGTACACACTGGATTGTCGGTTGTAAACATAATGAGACGTGTTTTAAAAAAGGTAATTCTGGCATATTAGAAATGCTGGAAAGTTCTGATTCATCATAACTACAGTGTATTATATAAGGTCTTATTCACACAAGATTATCCTGAATATGAACCTTATATTCGCTGCTGGCTTTAATTTTCTATTACAAATTTGCATGTTATATCACATTTTCTGCTTTGGTTTTAGAGCAGAGATCTCTTCGTTCTCACTTATGGTGCTTTTGTGGCACAATTGTGCAAAGATTTTGACAGTGACGAGGAAGTTAACAAATGCTTGGATACAATGTAAGTATTTGGTATCTGGCATTTTTTATAGATTTTGCTTTGAGGAACAAATGTTTTAATATAATTATGGTAATGTTATAATACCAAACATCATTGTTTTCTTTCTTTCTAGCATCTATTAGTTTTCATTAAAGGGATTATTAAAGACTCTTAATTTGTTTTTACTATGTGCCTAAAAACTAATGGGAACTACACAGCACCGATCTCTGCTGGCACAGAGCAGTCACAAACCAATCCTGTTGGTGATTCAGTGGCTTCCACTGACATCACATAGACAGACCAACGGCTTCTCTTCCTCTCTGTTCTGTTGACTGGGCGTTACCTGCCAATGTCATGGTAACTGACAGCCAGCTCCTCGCCAGCCAAGTGCAGGAATCCATGTGTCAATCAGCATGACGTTGGCAGTCAAGCTCCATCGACAGAGTAGCCTGGAAGAAGAAGAGCTGCTCTGTTGATGTGGAGCAGCTGAATCGCTGGTAGGAGCAGTCAGTGACCGCTCTGAGCCGGAGCCAGCTACAACATTCAGATACGTAGTTGCCGATATTTGCAACTACCATTCTGTTACTTTTTAGGCCCATAGTAAAATAAGTGACCATGTTATACTGATTTATTTTTTACAATTTTGTCATTACAAGCCTCACCATACAACAGAACAGCCTCCACAGACCTACGCAGTGCTAAGCTACCCCTGTGTTAGGATGCTATGTTCTTTGACAATGCTTTTTATGATGAAATAATTAGTATGTGTTAGCGGATTTCAGTGCTAGACATCACTCTTTATTATTGGATTGTTTGGGTGGTTCTGACACATCACTACATGGATCTATAATCCATGATGGTCTTCAGAAGATGATAGGCTGATTCCGATTCCTGATTTCACATTTATATAATGTACAGTTCTGTCTTTAATGTATTGTCACCTATTAATATCATCAAACAATATTTATCCTATTTTAGGGGATATAACATTGGAGTACGTCTAGTAGAAGACTTTTTGGCTAACTCTGGAATAAAGAAGTGTCGCAGCTATAGTGAAACAGTGGATATAATTGCAAAGGTACAATATGCACATGCTTATGCAATGTATTTCAGACATTTTAGCCTCTACTTTAGGCTATGATCACCTGCAGCAAGTGCATGGATTTCTGTATCCCCTTTCCAGATAAATGGGACAGATTGGAAATTTAGGAGACATATCTGCTGCATGTGAACATACCCCTTACAGCTGCGCCTCAAAGACCCCATGTTTGGTTCTATTAAACAGTACTTAGATCATCATAGGAATCTATAGGGATTTAAGTTCGCATCATTAATACTGTGAATGGTCCTCCACTTACATGTGAAACCAACGTAAATGAGAAAAAATAATGAGACATTAAAAAGTAAATCAAAAAATATATATTCTATTGTTCTATGCATTCTAGTACTCCTTGTATAGAATATGTACTTCTTTAGATTTATATGGCCATTGCAGGAAGTATTAAGTATGCATAATACTGGGATATTGCATCAGTGATATTGCATCAATGAGTGTGGATAAAACACAAGATTAACAATTTAGCTGCTTATCTTTATGTGAATAATCACCAATCTTTTCTGATCTCAGATTTTTTTTTAAAGCTGCTTAGCAATATTAATGACATATATGCTATTTTGATGTTGTAAGTGCAAGTAAAACATAGTATGTAGCATATTTACTGGAGGGACTTTAAGAGCACCTATCAATTTGAGAAAAATGCAAGAAATCAGTACAGTCATGACCAAAAGTTTTGAGAATGACACAAATATTATATTTTCACATGATCTGCTGCCCTCTGGTTTTTGTGTGTGTTTGACAGATGTTTTTATCACAGACAGAAATATAATTGCAAACATATGAGTAACAAAAGCTTATATTGACAGTTAGAATGAGTTAATGCAGCAAGTCAATATTTGCAGTGTTGACCCTTCTTCTTCAGGACCTCTGCAATTCTCCCTGGCATGCTCTCAATCAACTTCTGGACCAAATCCTGACTGATAGCAGTCCATTCTTGCACAATCAATGCTTTCATTTTGTCAGAATTTTTAGGTTTTTGTTTGTCCACCCGTCTCTTGATGATTGACCACAAGTTCTCAATGGGATTAAGATCTGGGGAGTTTCCAGGCCATGGACCCAAAATCTCTATGTTTTGTTCCCTGAGCCATTTAGTTATCACCTTTGCTTTATGGCAAGGTGCTCCATCATGCTGGAAAAGGCATTGTTGATCGCCAAACTGCTCTTGGAGGGTTGGGAGAAGTTGCTCTTGGAGGACATTCTGGTACCATTCTTTATTCATGGCTGTGTTTTTAGGCAAGACTGTGAGAGAGCCGATTCCCTTGGCTGAGAAGCAACCCCACACATGAATGGTTTCAGGATGGCATGAGACAAGACTGGTGGTAGCGCTCACCTTGTCTTCTCCGAATGAGGCGTTTTCCTGATGTCCCAAACAATCGAAAAGGGGATTCATCAGAGAAAATAACTTTACCCCAGTCCTCAGCAGACAACTGCCTGTACCTTTTTCAGAATATCAGTCTGTCCATGATGTTTTTTCTGGAGAGAAGTGGCTTCTTTGCTGCCCTCCTTGAGACCAGGCCTTGCTCCAAGAGTCTCCGCCTCACAGTGCATGCAGATGCACTCACACCTGCCTGCTGCCATTCCTGAGCAAGCTCTGCACTGCTGGTAGCCCGATCTCACAGCTGAAACACTTTTAAGAGACGGTCCTGGCGCTTGCTGGTCTTTCTTGGGAGCCCTGGAGCCTTTTTGGCAACAATGGAACCTCTCTCCTTGAAGTTCTTGATGATGCGATAGATTGTTGACTGAGGTGCAATCTTTCTAGCTGCGATACTCTTCCCTGTTAGGCCATTTTTGTGCATTGCAATGATGACTGCACGTGTTTCTTTAGAGATAACCATGGTTAACAGAAGAGAAACAATGATGCCAAGCACCAGCCTCCTTTTAAAGTGTCCAGTGGTGTCATTCTTACTTAATTATGACAGATTGATCTCCAGCCATGTCCTCATCAACACCCACACCTGTGTTAATGGAGCAATCACTGAAAAGAGGTTAGCTGGTCCTTTTAAGGCAGGGCTGCAATGATGTTGAAATGTGTTTTGGGGGATAAAGTTCATTTTCTAGCCAAATATTGACTTTGCAAGTAATTGCTGTTAAGCTGATCACTCTTTATAACATTCTGGAGTATATGCAAATTGCCATTAGAAAAAGTGAAGCAGTAGACTTTGTAAAAATTAATATTTGTGTCATTCTCAAAACTTTTGGCCATGACTGTACGTGGAATTCTAAGGCTTTACCTCTGCTGCTGCTTCCATTATCCATTATCCTTGTCCTGCTGTTTTATGATAAGCAGGAATCCATATATTGCTTCATATATTCCTACATCCAGCATGATGTAGCACAGCAGCACAGACCTCCCCCGTGTTTAGAAGAAATTCGGATTACAATGGATGCATATAAAATCAATAATGCTTTATTCCATATGGTTAAAAATGATTATAAATATCCATGATGGTGAAAGATAAGATTGCTCTGACGTATTTCTGATTTTACCACGTTTAGTCATAAAGTACAACAAAGAATCATGGGATATCCAATTGAAAAAAAAAAGTCTTTACTCATTATTTTACACAATGTATGATATATACACTCCCTGACAGAAGTTATGTCTCATCCATGTTATGTAAATAAAAGCTTATAAGCTGAAGTTAAATTTATTCAATGGTTTGATAAATTATTCTTTTGAAAGCTGAAACCCTCCGAAATGTGGTTTAGGTTAAGAAAATAAATTTTCATCAATGCTGAAATATTGATCATTTAATGGACCCAAATGGTCAGATTTTGGCAAGACAAAAGTTTTGTCGCCTGGTCATATAATGCACCCATTTCTAGTTTACATCCTCACCTGTGCTCAGTAAATGATCGGTTAATTAGTGGGTGTGTATAAAAAGAAACCCAGCACCCCAGACCTTCACTTGAACTGCAACTTGAGCTCTGACAACATGCCAAAAATCCACCCTGCAACCAAATCCTTGATTATCAAGAGGCTGAAGACCAGATCCACTGCAGAGGTGGCTGGCACCTTTAATGTGTCTCAGCGTCAAGTACAAAGAACTAAAAAAAGATTTGAAGAGAATGGAGATGGGTTTGACAAGCCCAGGTCCGGCAGACCCCGCAAGACAACTGCTCAGGAGGAACGTTTGTTGGTTAGAAAATCCAAAGCAAGCCCCTCTTCCACAGCAGCAGAGCTCCAACAGGCCTGGTCACCTCAAGTCCCTGTGTCAAGTAGAACAGTTTGTAGGATTCTGTCTCGAAATGGCCTCCATGGTCGAATCAGTGCCCAGAAGCCAGCACTAAACAAAAGGCAAATAAAAAAACGTGTGGCATTTGCAAAGTCCCACAGCCTGCTAAAAAGATGGACGCTGGAAAAGTGGCAGAAAGTGGATTTCTCTGATGAATCTTCAGTAGAATTACACCACAGCCGCCGCAAATACTGCAGGAGACTTACTGGAGCCCATATGGATCCAAAATACACCCAGAAAACAGTTAAATTTGGTGGTGGAAAGATCATGGTCTGGGGTTACATTCAGTATGGGGGTGTGAGAAACATTTGCAAGGTGGAAGGCAATATCAATAGCCTAAAATATCAAGAAGTATTAGCTACCTCTTATATTCCAAATCATAAAAGGGGACAAATTCTGCAGCAGGATGGTGCTCCATCTCATACATCCATCTCTACAACAAAGTTCCTCCAGGCAAAAAAGATCACGGTGCTCAAGGACTGGCCAGCCCAGTCACCAGACATGAACATCATTGAGCATGTTTGGGGTAGGATGAAAGAGGAAGCTTGGAAGACAAAACCAAAGAATCTAGATGAACTCTGGGAGGCATGTAAGAGTGCATTCTTTGCTATTCCTGATTACTTCATTAATAAATTGTATGAATCATTGTTGAACCGCATGGATGCAGTCCTTTAAGCTCATGGAAGTCACACAAAATATTAAATATGACTCTAATAGCACCACAACTTCATTCAGCAATGTTATGCAACATATAATTGTATTTTAAGTTAATTATTTGCTTGAATATCTTATTACTTTCTGTGGGCGACAAAACTTTTGTCTTCCCAAAATCTGACCATTCTGTGTCCATTAAATGATCAATATTTCTGCATTGATGCCAATTTATTTTCTTAACCTAAACCACATTTCGGAGGGTTTCAGCTTTCAAAAGAATAATTTATACAACCAATGGATGAATTTAACGTCGGGTTATAAGCTTTTATTTACATAACATGGATAAGCGACATAACTTCTGTCAGGGAGTGTATTGAAACTAGACCAAACATATATCATACAAGAATAAAAAATAACAGGTGGTAAATACTAATAAATAAGCATAGTATAATTTCTGAAATTCATCCCCTTGGTATCCAATTTAATTATTCAGAACGCCTTTTCTTAATAACAGCTTTTTTAGTCAATCCTCTCCTCTATTGAGAGGGTTAAATTTCTTAATTACAAAGAATGAAAGAGTTCGTATTCCCATTCCTCATTTCCAAAAAGGGCTTTGTGACACCCAAATATGTTTTATTTTTATGATTGATGTTTTGTAAATGTTCTGATATTCTTTTTTTTAATTTACGGTTGGTACAACCTATGTAGTTATTATTGCAATATTTACATTGCATGCAGGACACATCATATTTGGTATTGCAGTTAATAAAAGCATTGATATTTATGTTGCCATATTTTTTTGTGTTTTACATGCAAATTGACAAATGTTGCATTTTGCACCAGCGCACTTTAAAGGGAATCTGTCACCCCATTTTAGCCCTATGAGATAAAGATATCACTGCATAGTGCGTCCCATAACTAATCTATGGGTACCTATGCTATCTCCGGACACCCCAGTTTTCATGTAAAAATACCTTAGTAAAGTTAGTTTTTCTGTATGCAAATTCGTGCGGTCCAATCCGGAGGGGGCGTTTTCTTTCTTCTCCCCCCCGCTCCTCGGCTTCTCTTGCGTTTCGCCGTCTGTGAATAGCACAGACGGCGTTCGGCTTCCCACGATTGCGCTTTTCAAAATACCCTCGCGCTTGCGCAGTGTGCTTTGCCCACCAGTGGGCAAAGCATAAAATCATTACAGCGCATGCGCAACTATTTCCTTGCCCCGGAAATGACTGCTTGCCTTGGACGACTTCCGGGGCAAGGAAAGTGGAGGAAAATAGTTGCGCATGCGCTGTAATGATTTTATGCTTTGCCCACTGGTGGGCAAAGCACACTGCGCAAGCGCGAGGGGAGTTTGAAAAGCGCAATCGCGGGAAGCCGAACGCCGTCTGTGCTATTCACAGACGGCGATACGCAAGAGAAGCCGAGGAGCGGGGGGGTGAAGAAAGAAAATGCCGCACTCCGGACCGGACAGCAAGAATTTGCATACAGAAATACGAACTTTACTAAGGTATTTTTACATGAAAACTTGGGTGTCCAGAGTTAGCATAGATACCCATAGATTAGTTATGGGACGCACTATGCAATGATATCTTTATCTCATAGGGCTAAAATGGGGTGACAGATTCCCTTTAAAAAATAAAAACATTAATCGAAAGCCAAGTTTTAGTAGATTGTTCTTTATGAAAAATGCTAGGTCAAAGTTGCCAAGAGACACTCTTTTAGCTGCTGTATACACTTATGTCCTCCTGACAATATCTGATTAACCCCTTTATCCCCAAGGGTGGTTTGCATGTTAATGACCAGGCCAATTTTTACAATTCTGACCACTGTCCCTTTATGAGGTAATAACTCTGGAATGCTTCCATGGATACCGGTGATTCTGTCAATTTTTTCTCGTGACACATTGCACTTCATAATAGTGGTAAAATTTCTTTGATATGATTTGTGTTTATTTGTGAAAAAACGGAAATTTGGCAAAAATTTTGAAAATTTCGCAATTTTCCAACTTTGAGTTTTCATGCCCTTAAATCAGAGATATTTCACATAAAATACTTATTAAGTAACAATTCCCACATGTTTACATCAGCACAATTTTGGAACCAACATTTTTTTTGTCAGGAAGTTAAGGGTTAAAAATTAAACAGCAATTTCTCATTTTTACACCATTTTTTTTAGAGATCACATCACATTTGAAGACACTTTGACGGGTCTGTATGATATAAAATACCCAAAAGTGACACCATTTTAAAAACTGCACCCATGAAGGTGCTCAAAACCAGATTCAAGAAGTTTATTAACCTTTCAGGTGCTTCACAAGAATTTTTGGAATGTTTAAAAAAAAAAATGAACATTTAACTTTTTTCACAAAATTATTTGAGATCCAATTTTTTTTATTTTACCAAGGGTAAGAGGAGAAATAGGACCCCAAAATTCCTATTGGGCGCATGGCAGAGTTTGGAAGGGAAGGAGCGCCGTTTGACATTTCAAAGCAAAATTGGAAACTGGAATTGAGATCTGACTCCATGTCGTGTTTGGAGAGCCCCTGATGTGCCTAAACAGTGGAAACCCCCCACAAGTGACACCATTTTGGAAAGTAAACCCCCTAAGGAAATTATCTAGATGTGTGATGAGCACTATGAACTCCCAAGTGCTCCACAGATGTTTATAACGTAGAGCTGTAAAAATAAAAAATCATATTTTTTTTCACAAAATTATCTTTGCCCCCAATTTTTTTATTTTCCCAAGGGTAACAGGATAAATTAGACCCCAAAAGTTGTTGTGCAATTTGTCCTGAGTATGCTGATACCCCATATGTTGGAGTAAACCACTGTTTGGACGCATGGCAGAGCTTGGAAGGAAAGGAGCACCGTTTGACTTTTTCAACGCAGAATTGGCTGAAATTGAGATCAGACGCCATGTCGCCTTTGGAAAGCCCCTGATATGCCTAAACAGTGGAAACCCCCCAATTCTAACTCCAACTCTAACCCCAACACACCCTTAACCCTAATTCCACAAACGTAACCCTAACACACCCCTAACCTTAATCTCAATCCCAACCTGAATCCCAATCATAATCCAAACCCTAGCCCCAACTTTAGCCCAAACCCTACCTCTAACTTTAGCCCCAACCCTAACAATAACTTTAGCCCCAACCCCAACAATAACTTTAGCCCTAACCCTAACTTTAGCCCCAACCCTAACCCTAACTTTAGCCCAACTCACTTTAGCCCAACTCTAACCCTAATGGGAAAATGGAAATAAATACATTTTTTATTTTATTATTTTTCCCTAACTAAGAATGTGATAAAGGAGGGTGTGATATACTATTTTTTTTATTTTGATCACTGTGATAGAGTCTCTCACAGTGATCAAAACCCGTTATAGCGGGTTTTTATGTTTTGCAGCTGTCATAAATAGTTTTTGCATCACCACATTTTGAGAGCTATAATTTTTACATATTTTGGCCCACAGAGTCATGTGAGGTCTTGTTTTTTGTGGGACGAGACGATTTTATTGGTACCATTTTCGGGCGCATGACATTTTTTGATCACTTTCTATCCCGATTTTTGGAAGACAGAATGAGCAAAAACCAGCAATTCATTATTTTCTTTTGGGGGCCTTTACACCATTCTTCATGTGGTAAAATTGATAAGGCAGTTTTATTCTTCTGGTCAGTATGATTACAGCGATACCTCATTTATTTTTTTAATGTTTTGGTGCTTTTATATAATAAAAACTGTTATAGAAAAAAATAATTGTTTGTGCATCACTTTATTCTGACAGCTATAACTTTTTTATTTTTTCGCTGATGACGCTGTATGGTGGCTTATTAATAACTGTCTTTTTGATCGCGTATTATTCCACTTTTTGTTCGGTGGTGTTATGATAAAGCATTGTTTTTTTGCTTTTTTATGGTGTTCACTTTAAGTGGTAAACTAGTGGGACAGTTTTATAGGTCGGGTCGTTACAAACGCGGCGATACTAAATGTGTACGTTTATTGTTTAGATTTTTTTTCATTCAAATATTTATTTAGTGATAGAATACAGTGGGTTCAGAAAGTATTCAGACCCCTTTAAATTTTTCACTCTGTTTCATTGCAGCCATTTGGTAAATGCAAAAAAGGTCATTTTTTCTCATTAATGTATACTCTGCCCCCCATCTTTACTGATAAAAACAGAAATGTTGAAATTTGTGCAAATTTATTAAAAAAGAAAAACTGAAATATCACATGGTCATAAGTATTCAGACCCTTTGCTCAGACACTCATATTTAAGTCACATGCTGTCCATTTCCTTGTGATCCTCTTTGAGATGGTTCTACTCCTTCATTGGAGTCCAGCTGTGTTTAATTAAACTGATAGGACTTGATTTGTAAAGGCACACACCTGTCTATATAGACCTCACAGCTCACAGTACATGTCAGACCAAATGAGAATCATGAGGTCAAAGGAACTTCCCAAGGAGCTCAGAGACAGAATTGTAGCAAGGCACAGATCTGGCCAAGGTTACAAAAGAATTACAAGGTTACAAAATATGGAGAAAGTTCCACAAAGTCAACTATCACAGCAGGCCTCCACCAGTCGGGCCTTTATGGCAGAGTGGCCCGACGGAAACCTGTCCTTAATGCAAGACATAAGAAATCCCACATATAGTTTGCTAAAAAATCACTTGAAGGACTCCCAGACTATGAGAAATAAGATTCTCTATGCTGATGAGATGAAGATAGAACTTTTTGGTGATATATATAAGCGGTATGTGTGGAGAAAACCAGGCACTTCTCATCACTTTCCCAATACAATCCCAACAGTGAAACGTGATGGCAGCATCATGCTATGGGGGTGTTTTTCAGCTGCAGGGACAGGATGACTGGTTGCAATTGAAGGAAACATGAATGCGGCCAAGTACAGAGATATCTTGGATGAAAACCTCTTCCAGAATGCTCTGGACCTCAGACTTGGCCGAAGGTTCACTTTCCAGCAAGACAATGACCTCAAGAACACAGCTAAAATAACAAAGGAGTGGCTTCAGAACAACTCTGTGACCATTCTTGACTGGCCCAGCCAAAGCCCTGACTTAAACCCAATTGAGCATCTATGTAGAGACCTGAAAATGGCTGTTCACCAACGTTCTCCATCCAACCTAACAGAACTGGAGAGGATCTGCAAGGAAGAATGGCAGAGGATCCCCAAATCCAGCTGTGAAAAACTTATTGCATCATTCATAAGAATACTCATGACTGTACTAGCTCAAAAGGGTGCTTCTACTCAATACTGAGCAAAGGATCTGAATACTTATGACCATGTGATATTTCAGTTTTTCTTTTATAAATTTGCAAACATTTCTACATTTCTGTTTTTTTCAGTAAGGGTGGGGTGCAGAATGTACATTAATGTGAAAAAAATTACCGTAACTATTTTGCATTTACCAAATGGCTACAATGAAACAAAGAGTCAACAATTTAAAGGGGTCTGAATACTTTCTGAACCCACTGTAAATATTGATTTTTTATTATTATTATTTTATTTAAAATATTTTTACAATTTTTTTTTTATTTCATTCTAAGTTTTACATTTTGTCCCACTATGCGAGAATCATTTTTTGCAGCCTGATCGCTTCGATAGCATGCAGATGAACCAGCATCTGCATGTTATAGAAGTTGTCAGCGCTGCACTCAGTGCACATTGACCTGAGAGACATCCTGACATGCACTGCGCATGACAGAAACTTTCCTAGCTCTGTTGACCCCAATGTCGTTATGACGACATTGGGTCTCCATGGCAGCGATCGGTACTCTCTGATCCAAAGGCAGAGGGGCTATCAGCCCTCTGCCTGCTCCTGGAATGCTGCGATCTTGTTTGATCTCAGTGTTTCGGGGGTTAAAGTGCCGGGAGCAGTCGTGGCCATACCTGACACTTAGTGCCAGGTGTCAGCTGTGAGAATCAGCAGACACCCAGCCGCAATTGGCCACAGTCCACCCATGAGCGCTGCCGATCGCCGATGACGTACTATTCCATCCATGGGAATTAAGTCCTAGGTCACATGGACAGAATAGTACGTCTGATGGCAGAAAGGGGTTAAAAATCTGTTCCTGGAATGTATTTGGAAATAATGTTTCTGATATTATTAAATTGCAGACTATTAGAAGTGTTAAATGCTAAATTTTCTTTCTGTCAAAACATTATAATAATTATTATTATTATTATTATTACTGTTCTTTTTATTTAATTTGAAGCTGCTATTCTTTTCGGCCTTAGTTTTATTAATGGTACATAACTTGTCGCATCTAGTAATTTCTTGCTCCTTATTATGGGAATTATAAATAGATCGTTCTTTATAACCCCTACATTTCAATCTGTTGCTAATGGTAATACATTACTCATGGAAACTTTCTCATCTGAGCAAATCTGTGTGGCCCTAATGAATTCTCCGCAAGTAAGAGAATTGACACTGTGGGTGAAGTGGCCGCTATTCGTACAAAGTATGATGTTACCAATTGCTACTTGCGGTGAATTGAACTGTGTATTTTGCCTGATCCAATATTACCTTCAGCATGAGGTCAAGAAATCTATCTTAATGCTTGGATGCGAAAAACTTCAAATTAGGATCATTGTGATTGAGATTATGCATGAAGTTGAAAATAAGTTATGTCTCCTGACCATATAATTAAGACATCATCTATATAACTACCATACCATATTATGCTACTAGAAAAAGGGTTATAATCAGAAAATATAAAACTTTCCTCCCACCATGAAGCATAGAGTATAGCTAAAGAAGGGGAAAAACGCGAGCCCATCAGAGCCCCCTTAATTTGAAAGAAATATTCAGAATTAAACATGAAAAAATGTGTTTGAGTAGCCATGACGATCATTTCTTTAATTTCTTCCTCATATGCACTTAACTTATTGAGATGATATTTGATAGACTGCAAAGCTAAATGGTGTTTAATGCACAAATATAAATTGACAATGTCGCATTTTAGAAGCTGGTACTAATCAGACCATGCAACATTGTCAAAAGTGGGGAAAACGGAAGAGCTGTCTTAAAGAAATCCTGGAATCCTCTTCACTAAACGATCAAGATGTTTATCCACCCAAATACTGAAACCTTCGTTCAAAGAACCAAATAATGATAGGAAGGGGTGGAGGAAATATTAGTTTATGCATTTTGGGGAGACCATGACATATGGGAATAGTAGGAAAATCGTTCAAAATTAATTTTTACATTTTTTTTTGTCAGAATATTAATTTTTTCACCTTTTTGCACTAGATGTGAACCCGTATTTTTGCAAGAATTGGAAGGATCAGATGGAATACACCTATATGTATCATTATTGTCAAGTATATCATATATTTGTTGTTCAATTAGTGCTGTGAATAATACAACTATGCAACATGCCCTATCAGGTTCTTAAACAAATATATTTGTGTTTTGTAAATTCTGAATCGCTTTTAATTCCCTGATGGAAAGATTTTAGGGTGGTTTTATCAGACATGACAATATCAACTGACAAATCTTTTTAATCTCTTTCCACCAGAGATTGAAATAAATCTAGTGCAGGAATAGGAGAGTCGGTGGGATATTAGGATAGTAGGATGGATTAACAAAATCAGACCAAACTTCTGAAATATTTATTAGTTCTATAGCATTACAGTATTTTCATAAAGAAGGCCTTCCAATGTTATCAATGAATTCTGTTCTTGAAATGTAAGGTTGGAAAACTTATTATTCTTTTCGTGAGTCAACACTGGTCAGAAAATTGATGAGGAAATATCAGAATTAAAAAAGTGTCTGTTCACAGTAAGGCTTCTTGCAATCCTAATGCAATCTGTCAAAGTTCGAAATAAAGTTCTCGAGAGGAGGGGATTGGCAAAAAACTGTTAAGAGAGGCGTTCTGGAGAATGAAATTGCATACTAAACAACCAATGGGGATGAATTTCAGAAATGATACTATGCTTATTTATTCATATTTACCATCTGTAAAAAAAAATAATAATAATAATCTTTATTTATATAGCGCCAACATATTCCGCAGCGCTTTACAGATAAAAACAGTTTCAAGCACAACAGTCAAAAGTAACAACTTTAACAATAATACAATGATTAAAGAAAAGTAAAACAACCCTGCTCGTGAGAGCTTACAATATACAATGACATGGGTGAGATACAAAGTACAGGTGTGTATATACAATGGTGTATTTACAATGATGGTCAATACATCACTGTAAATACACCTATACTTTGTATCTCCCCCACCTCAATTTTAACCCCTTCCCGACATGTGCCGTATATGTAGCGTGTATGGAGTGGCGTTCATATACTAGTTGATCACATGGGCTTACGCTAAGTTCTGCCTCTATCGAGTGGGGGTGTCTGCTATATATGAGGCAGGCCTGACACCCTGCAACAACACCCACGATTGGGGCTAGCACCGATTGAGGATGGTTAATCCCTCTGATGCCGCTGTCAGTAGTGACAGCGACATCGAGGAGCATGGCAGAGTGAGCTCCCTGCGATCATGTTGTGCTGATGGTCTCCATGGTGACTCCAGGCCACAAGGTGGCCATGGGGTCCTTCAGGGAATGTGGCCTGTAAGTGCCAGCTCAGAGCAGGCACTGACACGCCTCCTCCCTGCCTATCTGATGCTGAAGTATTGCAAAATATCAGATCAGTGTAAAGATGTCCCAATGTATTTTTGAAAAAAACAAAACAACTAAAGAATAAAAAAAATGAAAAAATATTATTCCAATAAATACATTTATGTAAAAAAAAAAGTACACATATTTGGTATCGCTACATCCGGAACTACCTGAAACTGTCCCGTTAGTTAACCCCTACTTTAAATACTGTAAAAAAATGAGGCAAAAATAATTCTTTATCATCATGCTGCCAAACAAAAAGTGCAATAAAACGCGATCAAAAACACGAATGTAAATAAAAATGGTACTGCTGAAAACGTCATCTTGTCCCACAAAAAACAAGCTGCCATACACCTCCATCAGTGAAAAAATACAAAAGTTAAAGCTCTCAGAATAAAATGATGTAAAAATAATTATTTTTTCTATAAAATAGTTTTTATTGTGTAAAAGCATCAAAACATAAAAAAATTATATAAATGGTGTATCGCTGTAGTCGTACTGACCCAAAGAATAAAGCTAGCTGCCTTATCAATTTTACCACACGAGGATTGGCATTAAAAAAAAAATCCTGAATTGCTGGTTTTTGTTCATTCTACCTCCCAAAAATCAGAATAGAAAGCGATCAAAAAATGTCATGGGCTCAAAAATGGTACCATTAAAAACATCAACTCATCCCACAAAAAAGAAGCTGTCACATGACTCTGTCAGCCGAAGTATGGAAAAATTATAACTGTCTAAATATGGGAATGCAAAAACTAGTTTTTACAATAAAAAGCATCTTTTAGTGTGTGTGATAGCTGCCAAACATATAAACCTGATATAAATCTGGTATTGCTGTAATCTCACCAACTTGTAGAATAAAGTCGTCTAATCGCTTATACTACATGAGGAGCGGCGTATAAATAAAACCAATTCTTCACCTTCTGTTGATTTGTTCATTCTGTCTCCCAAAGATTGCAGTAAGCCTTGGCTCACATTTATCCTGCGCACTGCTCTTGGACCAGATTTCCATGTAAATCTCTGAAATATACACTACCGGTCAAAAGTTTAGGGTCACTTAGAAATTTCCTTATTTTTGAAAGAAAAGCAGTTTTTTTCCAATGAAGCTAACATTAAATGATTCAGAAATACACTCTATACAGTGTTAATGTGGTAAATGACTATTCTAGCGGCAAATGTCTAGTTTGTAATGCAATATCTTCATAGGTGTATAGAGGCCCATTTCCAACAACCATCACTCCAGTGTACTTATGGTATTTTGTGTTCGCTAACTGTGTAAGAAGGCTAATAGATGGTTAAAATACCCTTTAAAACCCTTGTGCAAGTATGTTAACACAGCTGAAAACCGTTTGGTTGATTAGAGAAGCTATAAACCTGACCTTCCTTTGAGCTTGTTGAGAATCTGGAGCATTACATTTGTTGGTTCAATTAAACTCTCAAAATGGCCAAAAAAAAAGAACTTTCTTGTGAAACTCGACAGTCTATTCTTGTTCTTAGAAATGAAGGCTATTCCATGCGAAAAATTACCAAGAAACTGAAGAATTCATACAATGGTGTGTAGTACTCCCTTTAGAGGAGTGCACAAACAAGCTCTAACCAGAGAAGAAAGACAAGTGGGAGGCCCCGCTGCACAACTGAGCAACAAGACAAGTACATTAGAGTCTTTAGTTTGAAAAATTGACACCTCACAGGTCCTCAACTGGCAGCTTCATTAAACAGTACACATTAAACGCCAGTGTCAACATCTACAGTGAAGAGGCGATTTGGGGATGCTGGCCTTCAGGGCAGATTGGCAAAACAAAAGCCAATATTCCTCTGTCCAATGTCTGTGTTCTTTTGCCCATATTAATATTTTCCTTTCATTTAAGCCAGTCTTAAATATGGCTTTTGTTTTGCCAATCTGCCCTGAAAGCCAGCATCCCCAAATCGCCTCTTCACTGTAGATGTTGACACTGGCGTTTAATGTGTACTGTTTAATGAAGCTGCCAGTTGAGGACCTGTGAGGCGTCAATTTTTCAAACTAAAGACTCTAATGTACTTGTCTTGTTGCTCAGTTGTGCAGCGGGGCCTCCCACTTGTCTTTCTTCTCTGGTTAGAGCTTGTTTGTGCACTCCTCTAAAGGGAGTACTACACACCATTGTATGAATTCTTCAGTTTCTTGGTAATTTTTCGCATGGAATAGCCTTCATTTCTAAGAACAAGAATAGACTGTCGAGTTTCACAAGAAAGTTCTTTTTTTTTGGCCATTTTGAGAGTTTAATGGAACCAACAAATGTAATGCTCCAGATTCTCAACAAGCTCAAAGGAAGGTCAGGTTTATAGCTTCTCTAATCAACCAAACGGTTTTCAGCTGTGTTAACATACTTGCACAAGGGTTTTAAAGGGTATTTTAACCATCTATTAGCCTTCTTACACAGTTAGCGAACACAAAATACCATAAGTACACTGGAGTGATGGTTGTTGAAAATGGGCCTCTATACACCTATGAAGATATTGCATTACAAACTAGACGTTTGCCGCTAGAATAGTCATTTACCACATTAACACTGTATAGAGTGTATTTCTGAATCATTTAATGTTAGCTTCATTGGAAAAAAACTGCTTTTCTTTCAAAAATAAGGAAATTTCTAAGTGACCCTAAACTTTTGACCGGTAGTGTATGATACAGATAGAACCACCGGCAGACGATCCCCTATAATAAGGAAGATGAATGCACCATAAAAGCCATAGGACATGTAATCTGGCAGTGTGCGTTTTTTAGAATTGCATAAAAGCACAGTCAAACACAGTTTTGTGCACTTCTGAAAAGTTCACCGCTACACAAAGGACAGATGGAGCCCAGAGTAACTCTGTTGTCTCATTATAATGAATGGATCCATCGGGGGTTTCATCTGTCACATCACTCATAAATTTAAATGGAAACCCCAATGTAAGTGCTTAGTGTAGAGCGCTGGATAAATGTGATCCTAAATGTTATGTAAAATATTCCCAATAAAAGATTCAACTCAATCCACAACAAAAGCAAGTTCTCACTCAGGTCTGTCATCTGTTATCCCTTTTCTCACTTGAGACGTATCCATACGTCCCTGTGACCTGGGTCTTATTGACCTGGGACATCCTGGCGATTTTGCACATACGCGGGCTGTGCGCTCGCGATCATCTCTGGGTGTCAGCTGATTCTGACAGCTGACACCTGGGAATAAGTGCCAGGAGCGGTCCCGCACCACTCCCGTCACTTAAACCCCCTAAATAATGCAATCGAACTTGATCAAAGCATTCCGGGAGGAGGCAGAGGGATGACGGTCCCTCTGCCCTTGGATTGGAGACCCCGCAACGTCACGTAAGGTCCCGGTTGTTGCCATGGTGACCCAATGTTGTCATGATGACATCCGGGTCACCAGAGCTAGAAAAGTTGCTAGATCATGTTCAGAACATGATCAGCAACTTACCCTGTCAGTGCAGAGCTGACATTTTGCATAGCATAGGGATGCTGCTGCATCCCATGCAATACAAGCGATTAGCCTCCAAAAAATGATAGTCTCATAGTGGGACAAAATAAAAAAAGCTGAAAAGATGTTTTAAAATTGAAAAATATTTTTAAAAATCCCATGAATTAATATTTTATGAAAAAATAAACTATAAAAGTACACATATTTGGTATCGCCACATCCGAAATGACCCAATCTATGAAACTGTTCCACTAGTTAACCACTTTAGTGAACACCACAAAAAAAAGGCAAAAAACAAATGCTTTATCATCATGCCGCCGAACAAAAAGTGGAATAAAACGCGATCAAAAATACAAATATAAATAAATATAGTACCAATGAAATCGTCATCTTCTCCGACAAAAAACAAGGCGCCATACAGCTCCATCAGCAGAAAAATAAAAACCTATAGCTCTCAGAATAAAGCAATGCAAAAATAATTATTTTTTCTATAAAATAGTTTTTATTGTGTAAAAGCACAAAAACATAAAAAAGTTATAACTGTGGTATCAGTGTAATCATACTGTCCCGAAGAATAAAGCTGTTTATGTTTTAATTCATTCTGCCTCCCCAAAATTGGAATAGAATGTGATCAAAAAAGTCATGTGTCTGAAAATGGTACCAATAAAAACTTCAACTTGTCCCGCAAAAAACAAGTCCTCACATGACTCTGTTGTCTGAAATATGGAAAAATTATAGCTCTCAAAATATGGTCTTGCAAAAACAAGTTTTTGCAGTAAAAGCGTCTTTTAGTGTTTGACAGCAGCCAAATATAAAAAATATATAAATCTGGTATCGCTGTAATCGCACCGACCCAAAGAATAAAATCGGCTAATCACTTTTACCACATGAGTAATGGCTTTAAAATATATCAAGCCAATTCTTCACCTGCTGTTTTCTTCATTCTGCCTACCAAAGATCTCTACTCTGAGCACTTACCTTGTAAATCTATGAAACACGTGATTCAGACAGAACCCCGGTGGAAAATTCCCATTAATGAGAAAGATGAAGGCACTGTGGGTGCTATCGGACCTGTGATCCGGTGGATCCGGTGATGTCCATCTTTTTAGGATTGCATAAAAGTGCAGTCAGCCACAGTTTTGTGTACTTCTGAAAAGAACAGAGGCCAGACAGAGTCCAAAGGAAATCTACTGCCTCATTATAGTGAATGGATCCCTTGGGGGTTTTGTTATGTTTTGGTAGCTGAGGAGAGTAAGCAAGAAACGGCAATACACCAGAGAAGCTGGAACCTATTGGATTGCAGTAACCTGAACTAACCACACAACTAGAGGTAGCCGTGGAGCGTTCCTACGTTGATCCTAGACGTCTCGTCACAGCCTGAGAGATAACTACACTTAAAGGCAGAAAGATGAAAGCTATCTGCCCCAGAGCAGATCCCCAAAGAAAATAGGAAGCCCCCAAACATGTAATGGCGGTTAGACAAGAGGAAGCACGGACACAGACAGAAAATAGAATGAGCAAATCCTGGGGCCCAATCTGTCTAGACAGAAAAGTACAGGAAAGGATACTCACTGCAATCCAAAAAAACCCTAAAAAATACCAACACTGCTGATTGAAAAAACACCTGAGATCACACAACCTCTACCACCTAAATCAGTTCTCTGGTGTAACAAAACTAAGCCGCAGCCACTGAAAAAACAGGAAAAAGCAAATGAACTAACAACAGTGGCTCCAGACAAACTGAGAGGAGCACAAGCCCCCCGGAGGGGACCTGGCTGACCTCCACAGAAGTGCAGGGAACAAGGCAAAAAGCAAGCACAAAACACAAAAGCAGAAAATATCTTTTCTGATAGCAGAAGATGCAGGCAAGACTCAGAAAGCTTCCAAATGAACCAGGAACCACAATTGAGACAAGTACAATTGATCACCAGCAACCATCATGGGAGAGAACCTCCCTTATATCAGACCAATCCGTGATCCCAGATTGCCAATCCTCGCTGAAAGGTTCAGTACTGTCAGTAACCACCAGAGGGAGCCTCTGCTCAGAAACCATTTTTAGCACATTCACAACAGGGTTTCATCTGAATCATATCACTTGGAGATTTAGATGGAAACTTCAGAGCAAGTGCTCAGCATGGAGCACCGGATAAATGTGATTACAAACATTATGTAAAATGTCTCCAATAAAAGCTTCAAGTCAGTCCACAAAAAAACACGTTACTGGTATACAATGGCTCTGGAACAGAGCTGCAACTAAGAATTTCAAGGCCCCATACTGACAAAATTTTCAGGGCCCCCTTGAGACTCCACCCAGGCTTCACCCAGCCCAGCCTCCACCCCTCGAACTGTCCACAGTTCCACTGCTCTCTTGGAAAAACTCCACTTCTCATCGATCACACTTTAACAGTTTCCATCACCAGATCACACATATAGCTAGCAGCTTTTGTTTTGGCCAAAAGATTTTTTAAGCAGCCACCACGACAAAGTAGACTCTTTTGGCCGTGCCCTACTCTACTCTAACCTATTAAACATTTGTTAAAATATCCAAAACAATTTACGTATATTTTTATTTATTTTTCAATTTTTAAAATGACCAATAATATCACACACAAGAGACAACTAACAACCGCACCATGACCAGACACTATGTTACCAACACATAGTGACCTATAATACTACATACTAGGAACAAATACCGCCACACCGTGACCAGACCACATAATACCACCACATAGTTACCAAATAGCACATACAAGGAAAAAATACCGCCACACCATGACCAGACAACATATTACCACCACATAGTGACTGAATACTAGAATACTGATCATTAATAAAAAAAAAATACTAATATCACCATAAGTGCCATTATATACAGGAGGTCTGTACTCAGTATGCAGTGTCGGTGTACAGGTAATACAGTGATTACCAGTGACATTATACACAGGAGCCTTGTATACAGTATCCGTGTACAGGTAATACAGTGACATTATACACACGAGCGCTGTATATATTATACAGGTTATACAGTGATCAATGACATTGTACACAGGAGCTCTGTATATAGTGTCAGTGTAAAGGTAATACAGTGATCACTGGTAACATTGTATACAGGCCCGCTGTATATAGTATACAGTGTATAGTGTCAGTGTACAGGTAACACACCTACTCACCAGTGACATCTCTAGGTGAAGTCCTTCATCTTCGCTTTTCATCTTCATCCAGCACAGAATGCCATCGCTTCTTCCAGCCAGGGCTCGTCTCTGCAGGAAATAACACAATTATCTAGAGCACCGCTTGCAGAATAAATTACTTAATTTTTTCCCAACTTCCAAACTGCACCAGATGAAGAAAAAAAGGCGACATAGTGTTGCTCTGCACAGTAACAGGACCCCTCTTCCCCATTTAAAACAGTATCCTCAAAAAATAAAATAAATACATCCCTGCAGTAATATCATCCATTAATTAGCCCCTATTGTAATAATATCCCCATCCTGGCCCCCGTGTGTCTCATTCCTGGCTCCAGCCATATGTTCTCTCCTGGCCCATATTTCTCCTCCTGCCTGCATGAGTATCCATTCTGCCCATGTAATCTCCCATTCTACCCATATGATCTCCACATCTTTCCCCATCTGTCTCCATCCTGCCCTATCTGTCCTATGATCCTGCCCCATCAGTCCCATGATCCTGCCCATAAGTCTCTATCCTGCCCCATCTGTCCCATGATCCTTCCCCATCTGTCCCATGATCCTGCACCATAAGTCTCCATCCTGCCCATCTGTCTCCATCCTGCCCCATCTGTCCCATGATCCTGCACCATCTGTCCCATGATCCTGCACCATCTGTCCCATGATCCTGCACCATCTGTCTCCATACTGCCCCCTGTGTCTCCATCCTGCCCTTTGTCTCCATCCTGCCCCATGTCTCCATTCTGCCCCATGTCTCCATTCTGCCCCATGTCTCTATTCTGCCCAATGTCTCCATTCTGCCCCGTGTCTCCATCCTGCCCTGTGTCCCCATCCTGCTCCGTGTCTCCCAACCTGCTCCCATGCCTCCCATCATGCCCCTGTGTCTCCCATCCTGCCCCATCTGTCCCATAATCCTGCCCCATAAGTCTCCATCCTGCCCCATCTGTCCCATGATCCTGCCCATCTGTCCCATGATCCTGCACCATATGTCTCCATCCTGTCCAATCTGTCTCCATTCTGCCACATCTGTCCCATGATCCAGCCCCATCTGTCTCCATCCTGCCCTATATTCCTGCACCATCTGTCTCCATCCTGCCCCCTGTGTCTCCATCCTGTCCCGTGTCTCCCAGCCTGCCCCCATGCCTCCAATCCTGCCCCTGTGTCTCCATCCTGCCCATCTGTCTCCATCCTGTCCTATATTCCTGCACCATCTATCTCCATCTTGCCCCCTGTGTCTCCATCCTGCCCCATGTCTCAATTGTGCGCCATGTCTCCATTCTGCCCCATGTCTCCATCCTGCTCCATGTCTCCCAACCTGCCCCCGTGCCTCCTATCCTGCCCCCGTGTCTCTCATCCTGCCCCCTGTGTCTCTCATCCTGCCCCCCGTGTCTCTCATCCTGACCCCTTTGTCTCCCATCCTACCACCCTGTCTCCCATCCTGCCACAGTGCCTGCCATCCTGCCCCCATGTCTCCCATCCTGCCCCGTGTCTCCATTCTGCCCCATGACTCCATGGTCCATGTGTCTCCATCCTGCTGTCGAAACATATAGCGGCTTGCCACTTTCAATAAAAAAAAAAATTCTCCTTACCTTGCCGCATTCCTGTGGCGATGCTTCTTCCAGGCATTTCAAGCGTGTACTCGCAGGCGAATTATGTAATACGCCGGTGATGTGCGTGCTGACGTCAGCTGCCAGCCTCAGATTGGCTGGCGGCTTTAGAGTTAAACTGAACCTGCGTCTCAGACACAGGTTCAGTTTCTGCACTGGCAGAATCCTGCCGCTAGGCAGAGGTGTATCTAGGTTTTCTGGCTCCCGGGCAAGAATTTAGTTCGGCACCCCCCCAAGCACATTTGCAATTTGCACACATAAGGTACTGCCACACTAAACAATCCCGCTAGCGATAGCGATAAGACGCATACTAATGCGATCGCTAGCGGGATGTTTCTATATCGCTAAGTGCGGCTTAACTTAGCGATATAGTTAACGACGCTATCGCGGTTAGCGATCTTCTTAACGACTTTAGCGGTACAAAAGTACCGCTAAATCGCTAAGAAAAGGTGCCACACTTAGCGATATATACTTACCTGCGGGGCGCCGACGATCTAAATAGGGTCCGGAACGATGTCAGCGACGAGCGAGATCACAGCAGGGGCCTCGTCGCTGACAGATGCCGCACACAACAACATCGCTAACGGGATCGCTAAATAGTGACGTTTTTTAGCGATCCCGTTAGCGATGTTGTTTAGTGTGGCATACCCTTTAGTAATGTACTGACAAGCTACTCTCACTAATACTTTCAATGTTGAGTGAAAAACTGAGAGAAGTAGGAAGAGAAGCTCGTTGTCACAGGACCATAAGTATGAAAGTCGCATGAGTGAAGTGTCCATGTGATGACTACTGGAACCTGCAGAGCTGAATCCTGACATTGCAGCTTCTGAATTCTCACAACAAATGCACTGCACACTTTTAGGATTCTCCTTTACCGGTGGCAAGAGTGCACGGTCATGTCAGCACAAGCATGTGATTTATATACTTCTGGCCACATTCCGACTCAACTTGCTCGGCCTCGATCAGTTTATTTTCATTGAGTGAGGCCACACGTACCTAGATCACATGTATGTAAATCGCCGGCACAAGAAAATCCTGTCAGCACTCAGTGAGCACTGTGAGAATTCAGAAATCTGCAGTCACATAGAATGACTGCAGATTCATCACAAACCTGGACAACCCGTTTAATGCTCTTAACATAAATAAAAATATGAGAATTAGCCAGTATGACAAATAATATTTACATCCAGGTACCTTATAGATGACGTCATCTCTGGAGTCGTTCTTCTTCTTTTCTTCATCTTGTCCAGACCCCATGATGAGTTTTCTCATCCACAGCTCGTCTCTGCAGACCCCCATCTTCTCCAGTCTTCTGCAGCAAATCTCCACATGATGCCCTTAAAGATAGCAGTATTATTATAATGCTCCTGAATAAAAATATCTGCTGTACGCTGAGCCCCTGAATACATTATTGCCCCTCACTATATTGTCTGCACAAAATATGACCCCACGCTGTCCCTCTTATGGTACATTCTCTTCATACTGACCTCTCCTTTCTAGACTGGGACCCCTTTTCACACTGTCCTCTCACACTGTGTCCTCCCTATAGGGCCCAGTCTTTATACTGTACCCTTTCATCACACTCCCCCCTCCTTGGTATACTGTCCCCTCCTGGCTGTACCGTTACACTGTCCCCCCTTGCTACGCCTCCACTACTCAGTCTCTATTTTGTGCCCACTCACTTTTCTTCCCATACTGTCTCGTTACACTATTCCCCTCCATCCTCATACTGTCTCTTCTCACATCCCTCGTGTTCACCATACTTTCTCCTCATATATTTACCCCCTCACTCTCTACACTGCCTGCTCACACATACTCCCGCACCAAATACTGTCTGCACACATCCCGTCACCCTCACTCCCCATACTGTGTCCACATACATTTTTCCCATCACTACTCATACTGTGTCCGCATACATTCCCCTGTTTGCTCCCCATACTGTCTGAACCCATCCCCCCACTCACTATACTGTCTGCACCCATCACCCATACTGTTTCCTCATACATGCCTCCCATTCCCCCATACTGTTTCCTCGTCCATGCCCCCATTCCCCTATACTATTTCCTCATACATGCCTCCATACTGTTTCCTCGTCCACGGCCCCCATTCCCCTGTATTGTTTCCTCATACATTATTATTGTTATTATTTATTTATATAGCACCATTGATTCCATGGTGCTGTACATGAGAAGGGGTTACATACAAATTACAGATATCACTTACAGTAAACAAACTAACAATCACAGACTGGTACAGAGGGGGGAGAACCGGCCCTTCGGGCTTACATTCTACAGGATGGGGGCGGAGACAGCAGGTTGGGGGATTGCAGCAGTTCCGGTGTTGGTTGAGGCAATATCTCCGGTAGTGGTGAGGAGGCAGCGGGGTCATTGCAGGCTGTAGGCTTTCCTGAAGAGATGGGTTTTCAGGTTACGTCTGAAGGATCCGAGAGTGGTTGATAGTCGGACGTGTTGTGGCAAAGAATTCCAGAGGATGGGGGATATTCGGGAGAAGTCTTGGAGGCGGTTGGGTGAGGAGCGAATAAGTGTGGAGGAGAGAAGGAGGTCTTGGGAGGACCGGAGATTACGTGAGGGAAGGTATCGGGAGATTAGTTCAGAGACATATGGGGGAGACAGGTTATAGATGGCCTTGTAGGTCAGTATTAGTAATTTGAATTGGATTCGCTGAGGGAATGGGAGCCAGTGAAGAGATTTGCAGAGGGGAGATGCGGAGGAGTAGCGAAGAGAGAGATGAATTAGTCGGGCAGCAGAGTTAAGGATGGACTTGAGAGGTGCGAGGGTGTTAGCAGGGAGGCCAGAGAAAAGGATGTTGCAGTAGTCGAGGCGGGAGATGATGAGGGCATGCACAAGCATTTTAGTAGATTGAGGGTTGAGGAAGAGACGGATTCTGGAAATATTTTTGAGCTGGAGGCGACAGGAGGTAGAAAGAGCTTGGATGTGTTGTTTGAAGGACTGGGCACAGTCAAGGGTTACTCCGAGGCAGCAGACCTCCGGTACAGGGGAAAGCGTGGTGTTGTCAATTGTTATAGATAGGTCAGGTAAGGAAGATCTGTGAGATGGGGGAAAGATGATGAGTTCAGATTTGTCCACATTGAGTTTGAGGAAGCGGGAGGAGAAGAAGGAGGATATGACTGATAGACACTCAAGGGATTCTGGACAGCAGAGAGGTGATGTCTGGGCCAGAGAGGTAGATCTGAGTGTCATCAGCATAAAGGTGGTACTGGAATCCGTGGGACTTTATGAGTTGCCCCAGGTGAAGTGTATAGATTGAGAAGAGTAGGGGTCCTAGAACAGAGCCTTGGGGGACTCCAACAGAGAGAGGGTAGGACAAGGAGTTAGTGTGGGAGTGGGAGACGCTGAATGTGCGGTTGGAAAGGTATGAGGAGATCCAGGATAGGGCAAGGTCCTTGATGCCAAAGGAGGAGAGAATCTGTAGTAGAAGGCAGTGGTCAACTGTGTCGAAAGCAGAGGACAGGTCAAGAAGGAGGAGTATAGAGTATTGTCCGTTAGCTTTGGCTGTGAGTAGGTCGTTAGTAATTTTGGTCAGGGCTGTTTCAGTGGAATGATGGGGGCGGAAACCAGATTGTAGATTGTCAAAGAGCAAGTTAGATGAGAGATGGGAGGAAAGTTCAGCGTGGACGTGCTGTTCCAGGAGTTTGGAAGCGAGTGGGAGCAGCGATATTGGGCGATAACTGGACATAGCGGTTGGGTCGAGGGTTGGCTTTTTGAGAATAGGCGTGATTGTGGCATGTTTGAAAGCAGAAGGGAAGGTACCAGAAGTTAGTGATAGATTGAAGAGGTGGGTTAGTGACGGGATAAGAGTGGTGGCGAGGTTGGGGAGGAGGTGGGATGGGATGGGGTCGAGTGCACAAGTGGTGAGGTGTGATTTGGAGAGAAGATGAGCAAGCTTCCCTTCCGTGATGTTGGGTAAGGAGGTTATGGGGTTCGGGCATTGGTCAGATATACAAAGGGGTTGTGGTGGTTGAATAATAAAGACTTGCCGTGTTTGGTCTATCTTGTTTTTGAAGTTTATGGCGAAGTCCTCAGCAGAGATAAGGGAGGTAGGAGGGGGCAGTGGTGGGCGGAGGAGGGAGTTAAAAGTATTGAACAATTGTTTGGGGTTGTGAGATAAGGAAGATACAAGGGATGTAAAGTAGGCCTGTTTAGCAGAGGTGAGAGCTGATTTGAATGCAAGTGTTGCTTGTTTGAGTGCAGTGAAGTTGTCTTGTGAATGCGTTTTCTTCCAGCGCCGTTCAGCAATTCTGGATGCTTGCCGAAGCTTTTTTGTGGTGTTATTGTGCCAGGGTTGTCTATTGATTTGTCGCAGTCTGTTATGCATGACAGGGGCGACCGAGTCGATGGCTGATGCAAGAGTGGCATTGTAGAAACTAGTGGCAGTGTCTGTGTTGTGGAGTGAGGATATGGATGCCAGTGGTAGAATAGAGTCAGAGAGTTTGTGGGTGTCTAGGTGAGCAAGGTTTCTGCAGGGGTGCGCAAGTTGCTGGACATGGGTGACAGGTGAGGAGGACAGGGATGAGAAAGTGAGTAAATGGTGGTCAGATAGGGGGAGAGGGGAGGTTGTGAAGTTAGATAGGGAGTAGAGACGGGTGAAGACCAGGTCGAGTGTGTGCCCGTCTGTGTGCATGGCTGAGGAGGATCACTGGGTAAGTCCAAAAGATGATGTAAGGAATAGGAGTTTAGAGGCTGCCGACTGGTGGGTGTCAATGGGGATGTTGAAGTCACCCATGATTATGGTGGGAATGTCAGCAGAGAGAAAGTGGAGGAGCCAGGTGGAGAATTGGTCAATAAAGGCAGCGGTCGGGCCCGGAGGTCGGTATATGACAGCCACTTGGAAGTTGGAGGGAGAGTAGATGCGGACAGAGTGGAGTTCAAAAGAGGGGAGGATAAGGGAAGGAAGAGGTGGGATTGGGTTAAAGATACAGTTAGAAGAAAGGAGAATGCCCACACCTCCACCATGTCTGTTGCCGGGCAGGGAGTGTGGGTGAAGTGGAGGCCGCCATAACATAGCGCAGCAGGGGAGGCGTCTCGGAGGGTGTCAGCCATGTTTCAGTGAGGCCAAGGAAGGTAAAATTATGAGAGGTAAAGAGGTCGTGAATCACATGGAGTTTATTACAGACGGATTGGGCATTCCAGAGTGATCCAGAGAGAGGGAGCAGGGTGGTGGTCGTCAAGGGCACGGATTTGAGGTTGGAAGGATTTCGGGTGTTAATACTGGGTTGGGAGCGATAGGAGGGGGTAATAATGGGAGGTATGAGCTGTGGGGGTCCAGGATTGGGAGATATGTCACCATCAGTGAGGAGAAGCAGAGAGAGACAAAGTATGTGGGAGAAGGACAGTGGGCAGCTTGTTTTGTGTCTTATTAGGAGAGATCTGAGGTTGAGGAGCAGGTCAGCGGAGAAGGTTAGTTGTGGAGGCAAGAGGGAAGCAGAGATTAGTAGTTGGTTAGTGGGTGCTAGAGTTTGCGGATAGGGAAGGAGAGTGAGGATTAATGGAGGCAAAACTAGTAGAGCGTATGTCAGCATGGTGGGAGTAAGTGTGGAGGAAAGAGGAAGAAATATAGTACATTTAATAACAAAAGTTAGTTGTACCTTCTGTTCACTTCTGACTCATTTCTGACATATTTCTGTAGTCAGTTATCCTTAAAGAGACATCCTTATAGAGACAGACCAAGGTCCAGACAGACCTATGAGTCTGAATTTATAACAAGTTAACAGCACATGAAACAGGTCAAGTGTGATCAGGAGGGAGGGCCAGCAGGCAGATTGGTTACAGACACAGGAGGGGATTAATTAGAAGTCAGAAGACAAAATACAAGCCCCCCATCACCCCGTACTGATTCCTCATACAAGCCCCTCATACTGTTTCCTCATACATGCCTTGCATCTCCCTGTTTGCTCCTCATTTTGTGTCCTCAAATCTCCCCACACATTAAATCTTTTATCCCCACTTCAAATCTCCCCACACATTAAATCCCCCTATCCCCATTCCAAATCTCACCACACACATTAAATCCCCCCATCCCCTCTCCAAATCTCCCCACACATTAAATCCCCATCCCCACTCCAAATCTCCCCACATGCATTAAATCCCCCATCCCCACTCCAAATCTCCCCACATGCTTTAAATCCCCCCATCCCCACTCCAAATCCCCCCGCGCGCTTATTCTTCGGTGTCTTCCGCTCCACTGGAACACTTACCACCAATGTGCACCTCTGCAGCTCGGGCGAGTGACGTCAGCAGCGTGATGATCACATGATACAGAGAACTGCCGACTCCCAGTCCGGGGGCGGCAGAATGCCGCCGAGGGAGACACTGCGGACCGACGCATAAGGCGGCCCGACTGCACTCTCCTGCCAGCTGCGGCCAGATCATATGCCCCGGCCGCCCCCCCAGATACGCGTCTGCCGCTGGGGACCGATACGCCAGTCAGGGCAGTAATGCCCTGGTGGCAGCCCTGCTCTGGAAAAGTGAAATGGTTCCTCACCCCTCAAAAGAAATTCAGCAAATTCTGCACTCCCAAATCCAAAGACACCATATGGCACCATAACAGTAAAATCTGCACTATAGTATGGTTCTCCTTGCCTTCTGAGCTTTGCACTGTGCTTGAAAATTATTTCCCTATTACATGTAGGGTATTAGCACACTCAGGAAAAAATGGACCTCAGTTTGTTGTAAAAAAATTCTTATTAGCCCTTAGAAAAATTAAAAACTTGGGGCTAAAACAACATTTTAGTGGTAAAAATGTAATTTATTCTTTCTTCACCACTCAATGGATTAAAATTCTGTGAGGCACAGGTGGTTTCAATATGATCAATGCTCCTCTAGATGAATTCATTGGGAAGCGTAGTTTGTAAAATGGGTTCACATATGGGTGGTTTCTGTTATTCTAACACATCATTGGCTATGCCAATGTGACATGGCACCCTCAAACCATTCCAGCAAAATCTGAACTCTAATATGTCGCCTCTTACCTTCTGAGCTTTGCATTGTGCCTCAAAAGTAGTATTTCTTCACATATGGGGTTTTGGTGTACTCAGGAGAAATTGCACAACAAACTGGATGGTGCAAGTTCTACCATAACCCTTGTGAAAATAGAAAAATTGGTGCTAAAATAACATTTTTGTGTGGAAAATGTGATTTTTTTAAAATTTTTTTCACATCTTAACGTTATAAACTTCTGTGAAGCAAGTTGGGGTTCAAGGTGCTTACCACACATCTAATTGTATTTCTTGAGGGGTCAGGTTTCAAAATTGGGTAGGTTTTGAGGGGTTTTCACTGTTTAGGCACATCAGGGGTCTCTAAAATGAGACATGGCATCCGCTAATGATTCCAGGAAATTTTACATTCAAAAAGTCATATGATGCTCCTTCCCTTCCAAGTTCTGCCATGCACCCAAACAGTAGTTTTCTCCCTCATATGAGGTTTCGCCATACTCATGAGAAACTGCACAACAAATTTTGGGGTCCATTTTTCCTATTAAGCTTGTGAAAATAAGAACATTGGGGTCTAAATTAAATTTTTGGTGAAAAAGTTAAATGTTCATTTTTTTTTCCACATTCCAAAAATTCCTGTGGAGCACCTGAAGGGTTAATAAACTTCTTAATTGACGTTTTGAGCACCTTGAGAGGTGCAGTTTTTAGAATGCTGTCATTTTTGGTATTTGCCATCATACAGACCCCTCAAAGTCACTTCAAATGTGCGGTGGGCTCTAAAAAATGGTTTTCTAAATTTTGTTGGAAAAATTAGAAATTGCTGGTCCATTTTAACCCTTATAACTTTCTAACTAAAACAAGTTTTGTTTCAAGAATTATGCTGATGTAAAGTAGGCATACAGGAAATGTTATTTATTAACTATTTTGTGTGACACATCTCTCTGATTTAAGGGCATAAGAATTCAAAGTTTGAAAATTGCTAAATTTTCATTTCCATTTTTTAATAAATAAACGCAAGTCATACCAAAGAAATTTTACCACTATCATGAAGTACAATATGTCACTAAAATCATTCTCAGAATCGGTGGGGTCCGTTGAAGCGTTCGAAAGTTATTACCTCATAAAATGAAAATGGACAGAATTGTAAAAATTAGCATTAACGTGCAAAAGTAATTCCAAAAGAAATTCAGCAAATTCTGTGCTCCCAAATCCAAATGCCCCCCTCCCTTCTGAGACCCAGTGTGTATAAACCACATTTAGTGTCAACATGTTTAGCATTTCTGTAGCGATGAGATCTCGCCTAATATACGGGTGCATGTCTCCAGAAGCATGAGCTGGTCACTACTCACTACAATATACTGGGCATTGCAATGGCAGTTCACAATTTTCACTCAGCAACATCCACTACTGCTTATTTCTGGAAAACAACCATGGACTCAAAAATCATCAATACACCTGTAGATAAATTCCCAAAGGGGTATAATTTCCAAAATGGGGTCACTTGAGGAGGGATTGTGCTTTTTTATCACTTAGGGGCTCTGTATATGGAGTCCGCAAACTATTCTAGGAAAATCTGCGCTCCAGGAGGCAAGTAATGCTCCGTCCCTCCCGAGTTTCGCCTGCTAAGCAGTACTGTACAGCCACGTACGGGGTATTTCTACTTTCAGGAGAAATTGTGGGACAAATTTTGGTGTCAGTTTTACCCATTTCCCAGTATGAAAATTTAAAATCAGGGGCTAACACAAAATGTTAGTGGTAAAAATTGTATTATTTTTTCTGCACCACCCAGTGGTATAAAATTCATTGATACAACTGTGGTGTCAATATCATCACTTTACTCCTAGATGAATTAATTGAGAGTCGTATTTTGTAAAATGGGGCGTTCTGCTGGTCTGGCACCCTCAAACCAGTCCAGCCAAATCTGAACTTCAACACGGTACTGTTTACTTTCTGAGCTTTTTAACCACAAATAAGGTATCGGTGTACTCAGGGGAAATTGCACAATACATTTTTTGGGGTCCATTTTCTTCTGTTATCCTTGTGAAAATGCAAAATTTGAGGCTAAGAAATATTTTTGTGGGAAAAATTAGCTTTTTTTTATTTTGACGGCTTAACATGTAATTTTCTATGAAGCTCCTGGGGGTTGAAGGTGCTCACCATACATCTAGATAAGTTCCTGAGGGGTCTAGTTTCCAAAACGGTGTCACTTGTGGGGGTTTCCACTGTTTAGTCACATCAGGTGCTCTCTAAACGTGACATGGTGTCCCCTAATTATTCCAGCAAATTTTGCATTCACAAAGTGAAATAGCTATCTTTCCCTTCCAAGCCCTGCTGTGCGCCCAAACAGTAGTTTGCCTCTGTATATTTGGTATCGGCATACTCAGGAGCAATTGTACAACAAATTGTATAGTGCAATTTCTCCTCTTACCCTTATGAAAATGCAAAATTTGGGGCTAAAAACATTTATGTGGGAATGTTTTTTTTATTTTATTTTCGTGGCTCAATTATATAAACTTGGGCAAAGCACCTGAGGGTTCAAGTTGATCACCACACATCTAGATTAGTTCCTGAGTGTTTAGTTTTCCAGAATGGCGTCTCTTGTGATGGTTTCCACTGTTTAGACACATCAAGGGTTCTCCAAACGCAACATAGCGTCTGCTTATTTATTCCTGAAAATTTTGCATTCAAAAAGTCAAATGGCGCTGATTACCTTTTGCTCCCAAACAGTGGTTTTCCCCCACATATGAGTTATCGGTGTGCTCAGGGAAATTGCACAACTAATTTTGCTGTCCATTTTTTCCTGTTAGGCCGGCGTCACACACAACTACAAAAAATCGGTCCGTTTTAGTCGGTCGATTGTCGGATCAAAATGCAAACATCACACATCCTTCTGTCATCCGATTTTTCTTCAAAGATGCGATTTAGTCGCATGTGTGTGTACCTTGTAACATCCGATTTTCATCCGACTTGCGAGAATTTCTCGCAGGCTTGCAAAACTGACATATAATGGATCCAAAAGAATAGTATTTCAATCACAAAAGAAAGAATAGATATATACACATAGAACACATATATATATATATATATATACATGTCTTTTGTGACATGTATATATATATATATATATATATATAATATATATATTTATATTTCCTAGACTTCTACATACTGTAATAGCCGCTAATTCAATTGCCGGCTTTTGTGAAATCACAGAAGCCGACATGAAATGATACATTGTTTCCACACAGTTAACCATGTCATTTCCTGTATTTTGATATTTGTTTAGAACTTACAATTACATGAGTGTATTTGTACAATATTTCAGACATGTAGGGGTTAATTAAAGGTGTAAATTCGTTGAAAAAAATGCGTGGGCTCCCGCTGTATTTTCTCCACCAGACAGACAAGCAAGCGAGTGAGGGCAGATAATAATAGCCTAGGGAGGGTACATTATTTTTGTGCCCCCCTGGCTACTAACATCTGCCCCAGACACCCCAGAAAGGGCAAATCTATAATTAGATTTGCCCTTTCTGGCACTTTGCCCGTCTATTCCCATTGCCCTGTAGCGGTGGCGAATGGGTTAATAATGTCACCTTAATGTCACCGTAGTATTGAAAGGTGACCTTAAGGCAGGTTAATAATTGAGAGCTGTCAATTAGACAACTATCAATTATTAATCCTATTGAAGTAAATTAAAAAAACACAGACACATTAATAAAAATAAATTTTAATGAAATAAAAACACATTTTTTTGACCATATTTTATTTTACACTTAATCCGTGCGAAGCCATTGATCTCCTAAAATAAAGAAAAAAAAAAATAAAACAACATTATTCTTACCTATTCCGCCGATCTGTCACGTCCCACGCTGTAATCCTTCACAAAGGGTTAACTAGCTTTGAGCCAAGCAGTGCAAGTAATCCTGCATGTTCAGCTCAAAGCTCCTGAATGAATAAGTTCCTCTCCTGGCGACAGGAGAGGATGTGTTTAATGAATGAAGCTTAATTGATTGTGTCCACTTTCACCTTAGGTCAGGTCACTGAAGTGAAAGTGGCAATAAATCAATTAAGCTCCATTCATGAATCACTTCCTCTACTTTCTGTGGTAGAGGAACTTATTCATTCAGGGGGTTACAGCTAGGAGACAGAATTATCTCCCTGCTAACTGTAACCTCTTAACCCTTTCGTATGGATTACACCGTGGGACCTGACTGTACATCGGATTGGTAAGTATAATTTTGCTTTTTTATTTTATTTTTATTACAGGAAATGGTTTTAGCAGGAAAATAAAATATGGTCAAAAACTGTGTCATTATTTAATTAAACTTATTTTTTATTAAACTGTGTGTGTTTGATTTTTCTATCATACAATAGGATTAATAATTGATAGTTGTCTAATTGACAGCTCTCAATTATTAACCTGCCTTAAGGTCACCTTTCAATACTACGGTGACATTAAGGTGACATTATTAACCCATTCGCCACCGCTACAGGGCAATGGTAATAGACGGCAAAGTGCCAGAAAGGGCGAATCGCATGCTGCGATTGTACACGGACGTTTAAAACGGACCACAAAAAATCTGATACTAGGAGCTGTTCCATAGATTAACATAGGTCCGACTGCAATGCGATTTTTCATCGTATTGCAGTCGTCCGATTCTGTCGCCAGTGTGACGCCGGCCTCACCCTTGAAAAAGTAAAAAAAAATTGGGTCTAAAGGAAAATTTTTGTGAAAATAAGTTAAATGTTTATTATTTCCTTCCACATTCCATTTAGTAAACTTCCTGAATGTGGTTTTGAGTACCTTGAGGGTGCACTTTTTAAAATTGTGTCACTTTTTGGTATTTTCTGCCATGTAGACCCCTCAAAGTAACTTCAAATGTGATGTGGTCCCAAAAAAAATGGTTTTGTAAATTTTGCTGCAAAAATGAGAAATCGTTGGTCAACTTTTAACCCTTATAACTTCCTAACAAAAAATATATTTCAAAATGGTGCTTGTAATGTATACATGTGGGAAATGTTATTTATTAACTGTTTTGTGTGATATGACTCTCTGATTTAAGGGCATAAAAATTAAAAGATTTAAAACTGCAGAATTTTCACAATTTTCTCCAAATTTCTGATTTTTTCACAAATAAATGTAAGTCAAAGCAAATAAATTTTACCACTATCATGAAGTACAATATGTCACAAGAAAACAATCTCAGAATCCGTTTGATCCGTTGAAGCGTTCCAGAGTTATTACCTCATAAAGTGACACTGGTCAGAATTGAAAAAATTGGCCTGGTCAGGAAAGGCTTTGGGGTGAAAGGGTTAAATAATTTATGTTTGGTCTATTTTCAGTGTACATCATATATATTAATTATTCCACATATACATAAAGAACATATGTTTGGTGACATTTTTTTTTAAACAGGATATCCTATGATTATTTGTTGTGCTCTATTATAAAGAGCGGTAACGTCAGAAATGTGTCAGAGTGTTCTCATCTTTCATCTTCATGGATACTTTTCTTCATTTTAACTGTATGGAATAAAGGATTCTTGAGTTTATTTGCATCCACTCCAATCCAAATTTTCTCTTGACACTACTGATACCGATGGTTATCGGGTTTTCATGGATTGACGGATGATTGGATAAGAGCATTTTCTCCATATACAACATGGTGAGGCTGTTCTGTGTATTTCGTATTTTGATTCTCCCCTGTGTTTGCTTGATGCACACTTACTGTCTCCTGCCACATCTCCTAGTTTAGAAGTAGGAAGCCTTACAAAGCTGTTAAAATAGTGAAACAGTGGAGAGCCTGACTTGAGCCTGACTTCAATCTCCTTCTCTTAAAAGAGAGGATTTTGTTACATTTCCATATACAGTACAGACCAAAAGTTTGGACACACCTTCTCATTCAAAGATTTTTCTGTATTTTCATGACTATGAAAATTGTACATTCACACTGAAGGCATCAAAACTATGAATTAACACATGTGGAATTATACATTACATTAAAAAAGTGTGAAACAACTGAAAATATGTCTTATACTCTAGGTTCTTCAAAGTAGCCACCTTTTGCTTTGATGACTGCTTTGCACACTCTTTGCATTCTCTTGATGAGCTTCAAGAGGTAGTCAATCTTTGAATGAGAAGGTGTGTCCAAACTTTTGGTCTTTACTGTATATATTTGTGGTATATATTTATTAGGGCTCACTTGGTGAGGTGGATTCATTAAGCTGCAGCGCAGATAGAACACAAGGACCAAGTGTGATGGTGCAGCGGGCTGGATTTCCCATAGGAGAACAGCAACAGCAAGAATCCAGACATGGCACCCTGGACAGCTAAGCAAACAAATATAGCAGGACACTATGGAAGCTACAAATCCAAGAGTGTCGACATTCATAGTAAAGCAGATAAAGGGATAAATGGCAGGCCTGATTAGGATGTAGATGCTGATTACAGAAATTACAGGTGTTTGCAGAGATAATTGCAGCATAATGTGAACAATCTTGAAATTGCAGTTCTTAATGCTTACAGCAGACAATGTTATTATTAGGAGGACGGATGAGCAGTACATACAGATGGTAGAGTTGCAAAGATGATTGAAACTTTAGATAACACTTATTAATGCTTACAGCAGACAATGGGTTATTTGGCAGTTCTAAGGAGATGTAGATGCAGATTGTATATAAACCAGGGAAGTTTGCAGAGAAGATACCCCTGAAGAAACAAATGGTGGTGAACTCCAAAACAAACAACTGAACACATCACTGACTGAATAGATGTGTGTCTAAAGGGTATGCCACACTAAGCGAGATCGCTAATGAGATCGCTAACGAGATCGCTAAAACGTCACTATTTAGCGATCTCGTTAGCGACCTCGTTGTGTGTGGCATGTAGCAACAATGTGGCCCTTGCTGTGAGTCGCTGATCGTTCACTAGCGTTCTGGACCGTTTTTTGATCGTTGGCGTCCCGCTGGTGAGCCTATATCGCTGTGTTTGGCACCTTTTGCGAACGACGAGCGACCTCGTTTGTGACGCATATGACAGCGGCGCAGGAGGGACTAGGGTTTTTACCGTCATGGAGTGGATCGCAATATCTGTAAGTTCTCTTTTGCGTCACAGAGAGGATCGCAGAAGTTGCAAAGCAGGCTAGCAGGAAGCAGAGAGCAGGAGCGATGCTGGAAATTCCTATGAATCAGAAGCGCTCAGTACATGCTAATGACATCCTAACGACCGCCAAAGTCGTTAAAGAGATCGCTGACCGCTGATGAGTCGTTTATGAGATCTCCTGTTTGGCAGCTACTAGCGACCTAAAAGAGATCACACCAACGATCTCGTTAGCTTGCGTCGTTATCGAGATCGCTAACGAGATTGCTAAGTGTGGCAGTACCTTAAGGCTAATGATGTTAATGAGGCACACCAGACAACATGTGAAACCTGAGGTAGAGCACAGCAAAAAGTGCAATGGTCATAGGGGAAGAGAGCAGAATTTGAGCCAGGAGTCAAGAGAGAGGAATGACAGGGTCTCTGCCCCTAGATCATCCTGCTCTCATATGGGTCAGCAAAAAGTTGGTATCAGATTCCCTTTAAATAAATATTCTTGGTGGAAGGCCAAACCTTATCTCCAAGACAAATGTTGAGACCAGGCTTATAATGTGTATCAGAACTTTCTTTGCTTTAGCCACAGTGGCGGCCAAATTGGATTGCACCTCAGTCCAAATGTTCCTGAGAAACGTTGATCACAGCAGAAAGTTGACTTTTAGATGTAATTGGCAAAGGAAGACAAGGTTTTCAGTTATACACTGTGACAAAAGACTTCCCAGAAGACTCCGAAACTGAATTATTGTGGGCAAATAAATCTCAAAGAACAGTATCCGACCAATTATCTTGATGGGAATTGGAGAAAATACTAAGATATTGCTCTATGGACTTTCTTCTCTAGTTTGGACATGACTAAGTCTAAGGAGATTTTTAAATTCTTGCAGAGCGTCCTCCAGAACCTTGATACAAATTGCACAGTGACTTTGCAATCTGGGAGACCATGTAACCTGAAAATCTCTTTGAAAAATATTTTGGTCAGCTGTGGAGGAGATGGAAGTTCTGATAATGGAACAAAACAAGGCATCTTGGAAAAAAAAGTTGACAACGACCCATATAGTAGTGAACACTTGTGCCTCAGGAAGATCTGTAACAAAGTCTATAGTAATTTCAGCCAGAGATTTTGTGGTATAGGAAGAGGCTAAAGAAAACAGAGATGCACTAAATGTGAGGGTTTGAACTGCATGCATTGAGGGCAAGATGCTATGAATTCTTTGACAACTTGTTTCCATGTCTACCATCATTTAACTCTTGCATAACCAGAGGTAAGTGAAGTATGCACCCAAGATAAGTCTTTCAAGCGGGGTGCTGTTAAGAATAAATAACGTCTTTTAAGTGGAGAATTGGAAGAAGAGACTGTATCAAGCATACGCTCAAGTTCAACTACATGTGATGGCGCATCTTTAGAGGCATTATAAGGAATAAAAAAGTTGGATATGAAGTCACCACTGTGATTTTTCTCAGCTGGATGGTAAGTGAGGAAAAAGTCAAATCATGAAAAGAAGAGTGATCATCAAGCTTAGCGACTATTCAGGATAGAGGCTGACTGAAGAGGCTCCAGATTTTTATGATCAGTAAAGATGGCCACTGGGAAGCTAGCGCCCAGAAGTAGATGTCACATTCCTCCACAGTTAATTTTATGAATAAGAGCTCACGATAACTTTAGAATAATTCCACTCTACTGGGGGAAATGTATTAGAGAATAATCTACAAGGATGAATTCTTGATCTAGAGGCATTCTGTAAGGGAACTGCTCCAACACCAATAGCAGCGGCATCCATTTCAAGGAAAAATGGCCTGCTGACATCAGGATTTTGTAGAACTGGATCAGTTGAAAATCAAGATTAAAGTTCCTAAAAGGCTTGAACAGTAAAATCTGACCAGTTCCTGAGAATTAGCGCCCTTCTGAGTTAGTGCAGTTAGAGCAACCAAATGAGAGTAGCGGTATTATTTGGAATTCTTTGGAGAGTCTAGGTCTCTGAAGAAGATTAGGATACCATCCAAATAGTCTAAGACGTACTGATACAGAACATCACAAAAGATCTCGTTAATGAAGTGCTGAAGCACAGCTGCTCCTGCCGCCTCAAACTCAAAAATATTTCCTGGATCCGCGCATTCCTCAACCATGAAACCACAAAAACACTAGTGCACGCCCTTATCATCTCTCGCCTCGACTACTGCAACCTCCTACTGTCTGGCATCCCCTCTAGCACTCTGGCACCACTCCAGTCCATCCTACACTCTGCTGCCCGACTAATCCACCTGTCTCCTCGCTATTCCCCAGCCTCCCCCTGTGCCAGGCCCTTCACTGGCTTCCGATTGCCCAGAGGCTCCAGTTCAAAACCCTAACCATGACATACAAAGCCATCCACACCCTTTCTCCTCCATACATCTGTGACATGGTCTCCTGCTACCTACCTACACGCGACCTTCGATCCTCTCAAGATCTCCTTCTCGACTCCCCCCTCATCTCTTCTTCCCAAAACCGCATACAAGACTTCTCCCGGGCTTCCCCCATACTCTGGAACTCCCTGCCGCAAAACATCAGACTTTCACCAACAACGGAGACCTTCAAGAAAAACCTGAAGACCCACCTGTTCCGACAAGCCTACAACCTGCAATGATCCTCAGTCTACTGAACCATAGCACGACCAGCTCTACCCTTTCCTAGTGTATTCTCACCCATCCCTGCAGACTGTGAGCCCTCGCGGGCAGGGTCCTCTCTCCTTCTGTACTTGTGTGTCCCTTGTCCAGCACATGTTTATTGTACCTGTCTATATTTTTCCCTTTTCATATGTAAAGCGCCATGGAATAAATGGCGCTATATAAATGTATAATAATAATAATAATAATAAACCTCGATGACAGATCATTTCGAAAATGCCAACCTAAGCTCCTTTATATATTATTTTGTATTCCATAGGTTAATTATGTAATAGCATTTTGTATTTTCGGCTTAGTAACGCCTAACCTATAAAGCTGATCCTCAAACATAACATAAGCATTAAACCTGTCTGTATACGTACAGTATTTTCCTTAAGACCTCCCCAGACTCACATTTTGTGTCAAAAACTATGCAATTACCTTAATGCGGCACTTGTATGTACATTGTTTATCCAGTTTTTAAGTCATTACAGTCTTTTTTATGAAGACGCAGTTTAACAACTCTTTGAAGCCTCGTTAGCTCTTTTTGAAAGATTATTGGCTTATAATACTACCTTTTAAAAAGTCATCAAATTTTGATTGTGCTGACTTATGCAAAAAGTAGTCTGTCACCAGGCAGAAGTCTTTATATCAAAGTTAATCTACTGTGGAAGGTACATTTAACATTTACAATGACTGTGGGAAATCACATTTTTTTCCAGCTTTCTTGAATTCTATGTGCATGATAATGGGTGAAAATTTTTCATAAATGGTTTTCTTTCAGTATTTTAGTAAACCATGAAGTTTCACGCAATATAGTTTTATTAACCCCTTCACAACCTATGACGTAAGTTTTCGTCATGATCAGATAGGGGTTCACGACCTATGATATAAACTTACGCCGGGAGCTCGGCATAAGTTACAGCTGAGCTCCCGCTGTCACGAACACGAGTGATGCCCACCCCACCATGGATCATTTAACCCCATAAATGATCGCAACATTTATGAGACTGGAAAGGGAGGGGGATCCCTGTTCCTTCCAATTGGTGCCCTCACGACATCATTGCGAGGGCCCGATCATTGCCATGGCAACCTGAGCTCATCATGACGACATCTGGGTCTGCCATGCTATGGCAAGCCTTTTAGACCATGCTGAGAGCATGGTCTAAGAAGCGATCTGTCAGTGCAGCACAGACAGTTATAATGCATTGCAGTGCTTGGGCCATGCAATACATTGTACCAGAGATCAAAGTAATAAAAGTTAAAGTTTGGAGAGAAAAAAAAATGGCTTTTGGCTGAAAACCCCACAATATTATATGGATTATGTAAAATAGAGAGCAGGTCACTGAGGGATCAGTGACCTGTCAGAAGCCATGCAGATGAATATGTAAGCAGAACACCACATGAATCCCCCCACAGGCCGCCCTGGAGCACGAGAATTTAACTAATCGAAAACCACAAATACAGATTAAAGAACAACCACAAGACTGATTTCATAAACCAAGGTATCATTTTAATCAGTATAACGGCACCGATCTGACACTGTATTTTACTTGGCAAAATCCTTCTGACAGGTTCCCCTTAAGTTCCTAATTAGTGATGAGCGAACGCTCGAGTCCCATTGCAGTGCATTAGATCAGCGTCTCACAGACAGGGAGCAGACATGTCAACTCCTGCTCTGAGCAGGAGCTTACAGGCCACTGTACCCACTGCCATCTTTTATCCTGGGGTCACCATGAAGCCCACTGGCACAATTGCAATCGCGTTGTGCCAATCGGAGTAGAGAGGGACCTCGCTCCCTCTGCTACTCCGATCAATGTTGCTGTTGCTATTGACAGCGACATCAGAGGGGTTAAACGCCCGCGATCTGCTCTAGCATCGACCGTGGGTGTTGCTGCAGATGATAAGCTCTCATTTAGCTTTGACATTCGCTTTTGATCGCGCCGGTGCTCGGAACAAGCCAGCGTGATCGTCAAGCTGTACATGTACGGCGGTTTATGGGAACACGACTTCCACAGCACCGTACATGTTACGGCAAATGTCATGAAGGGGTTATATAGAGCAAACAGTCAAACTATCACATGTTCAAGTCCCCTACAGAGACTAAAAAAACTTTAGAAAAATAAAGGTTTTAAAGGGAAACTGTCAGTAGGATCAAACCTCCTTATCCTGTATTTATGGGCATGCAAGTCATAGAAAATTGAACAAGATGATAGCCTGTTATCTATGATCTAATCTCTTATTCCTGATAAACATTTTTAATTATATGTAAATGAGCTATTCCAGGCTATGTGAATCTGCCTTCTGGGATTATTTTAAATCGAAGGGGGCGCTACCATTGTAATATGTAATGGCCACTCTCCTGATCTCACTGCAGAGCTGTGTATGACTATAACTGACACATCTGCAGTTTCCTCTCAGTGCTTCAGCTTCCATCTCACAAGCAGCCAGTATTACAATACAGCAGAGCTGTGAAAGCTGCAGCTGCTATCATATTTATTATGAGACAAAGTTCAGTTCTATTGTTCTATGTTTGTTACAAGTCTCACACTGGTAACTCCCTTTTCATGTAAAATAAGTTCTGGAAGCAGACTCTCATGCAGATCAATGTCCTGCCCATAGTCCTGACCAGCTAATTTATATATAAAAAATATGGATTTTTCAGTGATAAAACATCAGATTGCAGATATCATGGTATCATTTTACTCAGCTTCCAATGACCCCTGATGGAGAGCCCCCGATGTGCCTAAACAGTTGAAATCCCCCACAAGTGACCCTATATTGGAATTGATCTAATGTTTTCCTGGTATGTGAATTTTATAACGTGGTGGCAGACAAAAATTGTGTAAGTACAGAAGGTTGACATAAGTGAGTTGTCTAGAGTGCATCAGATTGGCTTACGTTAGTTGTGTAGAATGCATCAGGTTGGCTTGCGTGAGTAGTGTAGAGTGCATCAGGTTTTCATACATGAGTTGTGTAGCGTGTATCAAGTTAGCATATGTGAGTTGTGTAGAGTGCATCAGGTTGGCATACATGAGTTGTATAGAGTGCATCAGGTTGACATACATGAGTTGCGTAGCGTTCATCAGGTTAGCATACGTGAGTTGTGTAGAGTTCATCAGGTTGGCATACGTGAGTTGTGTAGTGTACGTCAGGTTGGGATATGTAAATGGTGTAGATTGCATCAGGTTGGCATACGTGAGTAGCGTAGAGTGCATCAGATTTGCTTGCATGAGTAGTGTACAGTGAATTAGGTTGGCGTACATGAATAGTATAGAGTTCATTAGGTTGGCATATGTGAGTTGTGTAGTATTTATCAGATTGGCATACATGAGTTGTTTAGAATGCATCAGGTTGACATGCGTGAGTTGTGTAAGTCTCAAAAAACACCCAGGCTAGGCAACCCTTGCCGTCCCTGCAAACTGCATACTCATGAGTCATGACCCGTCCTAGTCAAAACCAGAGTTGGGGCTGAGGATGCAGTGCTTGTTGTGGTTTCATCACTTCATGTCTGTATAGGAAGCTGCAATGTAACCTCCTCATCTTCCTCCTCCTGCACTTCCTCTGCTGAGCTATACAGCTTCATACCTCTGGGTTCACACCAAGTGGGATCTACAACCTCATTGTCATCCTCTCTGTTCTCACACTCCTCACCCTGAGAGTCACCCTCCTCCTCTTCCTGCCCTAACACCAATGTACAGTCCATGTGCACCTCTGGTATCTGAGTCTCATCAGGATCACCTCCACCCTTGATGGTTAACATCTGATGATGAGCGTCTGGATTCTGCTCGGACCCTACTTCGTCCGGCCCCGGATCCAACATGAAAAAATTTGGAGCATCGGTGTAGATGCTTTTCTCCTCTGGATTTTGTGATTCTTCGGAGCAGACCTCTGATGCCCATGGAATAGAATGTGTGAACAGCACTTCTGAATGGCCCATCTGATGTTCCCCACAGTCAGTTGGGCGTTTGGAAATTTTTGACACGTGGGGAAACAAGGGTGATTGGTGAGCCTCCTCTGAGGATTGTACTGTGTGTGATGTTAAGGTGGAGGAAGAGGAGGAAAGGCCACTTGATGCAGCACTTTCCATCCACTGTAGCACATGCTGTTTATGAGCCTCATCTACAAGGTGAACCGCTGTGCGGCTGCCACAGAAAGGGAGTCGAGTAGCCCAATCATTAACAGATGATGTCAGTGGTCTTTGGATAGGACGAGATGGTGTTTGTTCATTTGAGCTTTCATTCACATCAACACCTAACCCATGTACACATCGAACACCAAGCCTATTCCCCCTTCTACCACAACCTCGCTTTTTCCCACTCATGTTGTAAGTACCCTTCTCGTCTTGTAATGTGTAATTTTCACACATTTCAATTTCACACAGGACAGGATCCTTTCTAATTAACTGACAAGCTCACTTTCAGCAGCATTAGCGCAGGAGCGACCTCTATGCACTGTGACACTGAGCAAATAGCACCAGTAAAACAAGATGGCCTCTTTTTATGTGGCCAGGGGCATGTGACTTCGGCAGCCAATGACAGAAGACCTTGTGTCATTACGTTGTGGATGGTTTCTGTGCCCTGATTGACTCCCGGAATCAACACGCATAAAGTTAAGGAAAAAAAGCGTGCGCCGTTCCTGTAATCTCTTCACACGCTCCTCTAACCTCTTCACACCCCCTCGCCTCATCAAACTCATCCCCATGTCACCCCCACTCATCATACAGCACCACTATAATAGACAAAGTAATAACAAAAGCATTAGTGGAAACGCAAAGATTTACTGAACTGTGACCGAATTTTGACAACTTTGAATGAAAATGCTTGTGAAAGCGAACACGAATCTGAATGTGCTACGTTTGTGCAGAAATCGGTGAACGTTTTCCGAACGCGTTCACTCATCTCTATTCCTTACCTATTTTGGGGTTTACGGAAGGCAAGCAGAGATGAGAAGGACACTTTTGTCACCCATCTGACTAACTTTATGTCCACATTTTGCATTTTTGCAGTGTTTTTTTTGCAGGCAAATCTGCTCTTTTGGCAGTAAAAAACTGCTTACACATAACTGTTTTTTTGATGCAGATTATATGTGTCATTTGTCTACAGTACATGTTTAATAAAGTTAGTTTTATTTTCTAATACCGCAGCAAAAATGCATAACAACATTTTTTGCACTCTCATTGATTTTTACAGGGGAGAAAACGTTACAGTTTTCCAATTCAGTTGATAACAAACGTGTGCATGAGATTTCTGAAATCTCAGGTTTTGCTAAAACTGTAAATTGCATATAAAAAGTGAAAAACATTGAAAAAATGCTGCAAATCTGCAATGTATGAACATAGTCTAACGCCTCATTCAGACGTCAGTGATCTGTGTTTTTCCGATTCTCATCAGAGTTTCATCAATGTGTCAGTTTTTACCATCAGTATTTCATTGGTGATTTTTAGGTATGAAAAAGTATGTAGATAAATGTCAAACATGCTCCTATCCACTGCAATGTTAATCACAGATATCACACTTATTGTACACTGATGCCATCAATGTCCTGTCTGTGATTTTCACAGATCCATATTGTATGGGTAATTTTTATCTGTGACTCCAGTAAAAATGGACATATCGCCTTGTATTTTTAGTGGACAACTCGGTTCACAAAAAGACATGGACATGTGAACAGGGCCAAAGAATTTAATGGGTACATATACACGTCTGGTTGAGGCCTTATTAAGCACTGTGCATTGGGACATTTCACAGCATACCTGCTAAGCATTAACATAATGTGAATAGGGCTTTAAGCTGGTATAAAGAGGACACTTTTACATTGTACCTTGCTATCTCAGGATCAGTTGGGGTCCTTGTAATCAGACCCACAGTGATCAAGAAGTTATCACCTTAGGTAACGATAGCAGGTAGCTTCCAATATATATATATATATATATATATATATATATATATTATATGCAGGGGTTGGACAAAATAATGGAAACACCTGGAAACATCAACAACAGTTAGTTTAATATGGTGTAGGTCCACCTTTTGCTGCGATTACAGCCTCAATTCTCCAAGGTATGGATTCATACAAGGTGTGAATTGTATCCAAAGAAATGTTAGCCCATTCTTCAGCTAAACACCCCAGTTCTTTGAGCGACGATGGCGGCGAAAATCGACATCTAACTTGAATCTCTAAATCGACCATAAATGTCAATAATGGTTGAGGTCTGGGATTGTGGGGGCCAGATGAGATGCTCAGCTTCATTAGAATGTTCCTCGTGCCATGCTTTAACAATTCTAGCTGTATGATTGGTGCATTATCATCCTGAAAGATGGCGTTCCCTCTGGGAACAGTGCTTGACCCAAAGGATGCACTTGGTCACCAAATGCCTAAATAATCAGGCTGTTAATTCTTCCATGAAGGGATATCATTGGCCGGCAGATCTCACGAAATAGCACCCCAGATCATCACAGAGCCTCCGCATGTTTTACGTTGGAGAAGGCAGTCTGGATGGAATGCTTCTTTCGGCTGTCTCAAACGTACTGTACACGCGGCCGGAGGTTGGAAATAGATTAAAGGATGATTCGTCTGAGAATTCACATGTTTCCACTGCTCGAGGGACAATTCTGGAGGTTTCTTCACCACTCTAAACGCTTGGAACATTTGTCATTGAGAGCAGCGGTTTTCGAATTGCAGCTCTTCTGTGGAATCCAGATTTGTTCAGCTCCCGACGAACAATTATATATATTATATAATGTAGTGTGACTAATGGCCACATAATTAATGGTAGGTATGTATCACAGGGATGACTGCTCCCTGTGTTGTAACCCGGAGTATTGTTTCTTTAGTGCTCCTAAGCCCTAAGTAGTTGCTGTTCACACTTGGGTCTGGGTTATGATTAGCTCTGAGAGATGGGAGGGTCTGGCTACCCATATACCTCACCCCGAGGTGAGGGTGCTCACTGTACCCCTTTTTCCTGCGTGTGTGGTTGTGAGTTTGAGGACCTGCGGTGATGTCACGATCATGTTACTAGCCATGTGGTGTGGTTACAACTCTGTAATGGAGGTGTGTTTGGCACATGGCAGTGAGTGTTTGGGAGTCTTTCAGTTTGAACAGATTTCCATGTGTCCAGGCTGGACACTACAGAATGGTATGTGTGCAGTGCTGGCTAGTCTGAAGAGGAAGTAGGTCTGTGAGATATCTCCGGAGTAGACGGTCTGACAACCGTGAGTGTGACTGACCGGGGTCAGTGAGAAGTGTTTATGAGATACCATCCCATCTTCACTCATGGGACCCATTACGTATGGAGCAATATATGGGTCTCATTATACTGTATGGAGCATTATATTTGGCTCATTATACTGTATGGAGCATTATATGGGACTCATTATATATGGAGCACCATATGGGGCCCATTATATATGGAGCATTAAATGTGCCCCATTAAATGTAGCATTATATGGTGCCCATCATATACTGTATGGAACATTATATGGGACTCATTATGTATGAAGCAATATATGGGGCTCATTATACTGTTTGGAGCATTATATGGTGCTAATTATACTGTATGGGGCAATATATGGGGCTCATTATTCTTTATAGAGCATTATATGGGGCCCATTATACTGTATGGAACAATATATGGGACTCGTTATACTGTATGGAGAAATATATGGGGCCTATTATATACTGTATGGAGCAAAATATGTGGCTCATTATACTACATGGAGCAATATATGAGTCTGATTATACTGTATGGAACATTATATGGGGTCCATTATTCTTTATGGAGCAATATATGAGGCTTATTCTGTATGGAGTGCTATGTGGTGCCCATAATACTATTTTGAGGACTATACTGTCTGGTTTCTGAGCTATTGTAGAATTTACAATAGATATCACTCATTTAATGTAAGAAGTACAGTACAGACCAAAAGTTTGGACACACCTTCTCATTCAAAGATTTTTCTGTATTTTCATGACTATGAAAATTGTAGAATCACACTGAAGGCATCAAAACTATGAATTAACACATGTGGAATTTACATTACACTTAACAAAAAAGTGTGAAACAACTGAAAATATGTTATATTCTAGGTTCTTCAAAGTAGCCACCTTTTGCTTTTATTACTGTTTTGCCGCAGAAAAGGTGAAGACGGTGGACTCTGCATGCCTAGTTCCCACGTGAAGCATGGAGGAGGTGGTGAAGGTGTGGGGGTGCTTCTGTGACATGTTGGATTTAATTGGCGAGCGGCCAGTCACCAAACCTCTCGATGGGTAGTTGTGATGTGGCAGTTTCTGGGTAGACCAACACTCTCTTCTGTCAATAGCCTTACACTGAGGTTTGGGTCTTGTTTTTGAAATAAATGATGGTCCAACTAAATGCAACCATGAATGCAGCTGGCAAGTGCGTGCTTGTTCTATGCCTTCATTTTGATATCCACGTCACACAAGCACCCAACCTCACACTCCTCCATGTTCAATGACGCTGTGCCACGTCACCTTCTGCGGAAGCATAACAAAGAAAGGTGGCTACTTTGAGAACCTAGAATTAAATTTCTTGTTCACATTTTGTAGTGAATGTATAATTACCACAAACTGAATATGTTAATTCTAGTTCTTCAAGAGCCATTGTTGATTCTAAACTGTTTTGCACTAGCCAGAAAGATAACAGAATTATCTAGTTCACTGAGATGAGAGGTTGTGTCAAAGTGTGGTCTGTAACTGATAAAATGGTGAAAATCATTTTAGCATATAACAAAAATATTTGCAATCTAGACTGTATCTGTGCCAAATAGAATCATTTTTTTAAGTTCAACTTATTGCTTTTTGCAACAGGGCTTTATTATAACCGTGCGAAAATGTGCACTACTCCAAACAATACTTTCTTTACCTTTCAAAGAAAATGTTGAACATCTAATAAGTGCTTCTTTCAACCAAAAGTGCAAGATCGAAGCAGTTGTGCCTTGTAGAATCATATGTTAGAAGGTCCATAGACACAAGTAAATTGTCCCCTTTTTTAATGGGTAGCGATTACTAGTGTGAGGAAACCTGACAGTAAGGCTGTGTACACATACGCCACTACACAGCCACATACATCCCCAGCCGCATTTCATCCCCAGCCTCATACACATCCCCAGCTCATACAATCCCAGCTTCATATACCCCCGCTCATACACTCCCAGCCTCATATACACCCCCAGCCTCATACACACCCCCCAGCATCATATGATCTCCAGCCTCATATTACATCCCCCAGCTCATATACACCCAGCTCATATGCATCCTCGCCTCATATACAATCCCAGCCTCATATACATCCCAGCCTCATATACACCCCAGCCTATATGCATCCCCAGCCTCATATACATCCCGCCTCTTACATCCCAGCCTCATATTACATCCCCAGCCTCATATGCATCCCCAGCCTCTATACATCCCCAGCCTCAATACATCCCCCAGCCTCATATACACCCCCAGCCTCATTACACCCCAGCCTCTATGCACCCCCAGCCTCATATACATCCCCAGCCTCATAACATCCCCCAGCCTCATATACACCCCCAGCCTCATATGCATCCCCCAGCCTCATATACATCCCCCAGCCTCATATACATCCCCCAGCCTCATATACATCCCAGCCTCATTGCATCCCAGCCTCATATACATCCCCAGCCTCATATACATCCCCAGCCTCATATACACCCCCAGCCTCATATACACCCCCAGCCTCATATGCATCTCCAGCCTCATATACATCCCCAGCTCATATACATCCCCAGCCTCATATCACATCCCCCAGCCTCATATACATCCCCAGCCTCATATACACCCCCAGCCTCATATACACCCCCAGCCTCATATGCATCCTCCAGCCTCATATACATCCCCAGCCTCATATACATCCCCCAGCCTCATATACACCCCCAGCCTCATATGCATCCCCCAGCCTCATATACATCCCCAGCCTCATATACATCCCCAGCCTCATATACATCCCCAGCCTCATATGCATCCCCAGCCTCATATACATCCCCCAGCCTCATATACACCCCCATCCTCATATGCATCCCCACCTCATATACACCCCCAGCCTCATATACACCCCCAGCCTCATATACATCCCCCAGCCTCATATACACCCCAGCCTCATATGCATCCCCAGCCTCATATACATCCCCAGCCTCATATACATCCCCAGCCTCATATACACCCCCAGCCTCATATACACCCCAGCCTCATATGCATCCCCCAGCCTCATATACATCCCCCAGCCTCATATACATCCCCAGCCTCATATACATCCCCAGCCTCATATGCATCCCAGCCTCATATACATCCCCCAGCCTCATATACATCCCCAGCCTCATATACACCCCAGCCTCATATACACCCACCAGCCTCATATGCACCCCCAGCCTCATATACATCCCCCAGCCTCATATACATCCCCCAGCCTCATATGCATCCCCCAGCCTCATATGCATCCCCAGCCTCATATACATCCCCAGCCTCATATACATCCCCCAGCCTCATATCATCCCCAGCCTCATATACATCCCCAGCCTCATATACACCCCCATCTCAGCATCCCAGCCTCATATACACCCCCAGCCTCATATACACCCCCAGCCTCATATACATCCCCCAGCCTCATATACACCCCCCAGCCTCATATCATCCCCCACCTCATATGCCTCCCAGCCTCATATACATCCCCAGCCTCATATACATCCCCCAGCCTCATATACATCCCCAGCCTCATATGCATCCCCAGCCTCATAAACATCCCCAGCCTCATATACATCCCCCAGCCTCATATACCCCCCCATCCTCATATGCATCCCCAGCCTCATATACACCCCAGCCTCATATACACCCCCAGCCTCATATACATCCCCCAGCCTCATATACACCCCCCAGCCTCATATGCATCCCCCAGCCTCATATACATCCCCCAGCCTCATATACACCCCCCAGCCTCATATACACCCCCCAGCCTCATATGCATCCCCCCCTCATATACATCCCCAGCCTCATATACACCCCCAGCCTCATATACACCACCCAGCCTCATATGCATCCACCAGCCTCATATACACCCCCAGCCTCATATACATCCCCCAGCCTCATATACACCCCCCAGCCTCATATGCATCCCCCAGCCTCATATACATCCCCCAGCCTCATATACACCCCCAGCCTCATATACACCAACCACCCAGCCTCATATGCATCCACCAGCTCTTACATCCCCACCATCCCCCAGCCTCATATACACCCCCAGCCTTACACCCAGCTATACAACACCCCAGCCTCATATACATCCCCAGCTTTATACACCCCTCACCTGGGGCTGGGACTGGAGCGACTGAGGAGACTGTCTGGAGGGAGGCAGAGGGAGTGATGTCACGGGGAGCGCGCCGGCTCTTCACTCCTCTCCCACTGTCTGTAGCCGGCGCGCTCCGCCTCCTAAGACTGCAGCAGCAAGCAATGTCTGCTGGCTGCTGCTCTGCTCTCACCAGCCGGTCTCAGCTCAGCTGATCGCGCCCGCAGCAGGAGTAGCGCGATCAGCTGAGACCGGCTGGTGGTGTGGTGTCACCCCAAGCAGAGGTGTCACCGGTGCGGCCCACACCCCCGCACCCGGGTCGCTACGCCACTGGGCCCACAGTAACCTGGAACCAGCCCTGACCCCACAGATTATCATAAGAGCTTACACTCTACAGCTGAGAGAGAGCGAGGACCTGCTTGTCATAAGCACTTACACTTTACAGGTGAAAGAGAGAGAGGATCCAGCTGACCATAAAAGCTTACACTCTACAGCAGAGAGAAAGGACCCTGTTAACCATGAAAGCTTACTCTCTACAGGAGAGGAGAGGAGGAACCCGCTGACCATAAGAGCTTGCACTTTACAGGAGAGAGTAGACTCTGCCGACCATAAAAGCTTACACTCGACAGGAGATACAAAGAGAGGAACTCGCTGATAATAAGAACTTACACTCTGGAGGAGAGAGAAGATCCCGCTGTCATCAGAGCTTACAATCTGCACAATAGAGAGAATCCCACTGACCATAAGAGCTTACACTTCACAGAAGATAGAAAGAGAGGACCCCGCTGATTGTAAGAACTTACACTCAACAGGTGTTAGAACGAGAGGACCTCAGTGATCATAGATCAAAAGAAATTTCAGTCTGCAGGTGAGAGAGCACCCCTCTGACCGTAAGAGCTTACACTCTTCAGGAGAAAGAGGACCTTGCTGACCTTTAGAGTTTGCACTCTACAAGAAAGAGAGGACCCCGCTGACCATAAAAGTTTAATCTCTACAGGAGATAGAGGATGCTGCTGACCATAAGATCTTGCACTTTACAGAGAGAAAAGACCCTGCTGAGTATGAAGCCTTAAGGCCCCATCTCACATAGCTAAACAGCGATCTCAGCAGCGATCTCGCTATGTCTGACACGTACCAGCGATCAGGCCCCTGCTGTGAATCGCTGGTCGTGTCAGAAATGCCAGGACTTTTTTTTGATCGCTGGTCTCCCGCTGGCCAGCATGCATCGGTGCGTGTGACAAGCAGGAGACCAGCTGGTAACCAAGGTACACAGCGAGTTTCCAAGCGTGGGACTGTGCCTGGAAACCCGATGTGTACGTTGGATACCAGCGCGCTGCTGCAGGGGAGCTGGTAACCAAGGTACACATCGGGTTTCCAGGCACTGCGCAGCGCCTGGAAACCTGAAGTGTACCTTGGTTACCAGCTCCCTGATTCAGCGGGCTGGTATCCAACGTACACTGTGGGTAACTAAACGACGTTACCCGCAGTGTCGCTGTCCTGATCGCTGCCTGAGCTGCCTGTTTGGCAGCGATCATGTAGCGACACACCAGCGATCCTGATCGTTGTCGGGATCGCTGGTGTGTCGCTATGTGAGACGGGGGCCCTTACACTCTACAGGTGTTAGAACAAGAGGAAACCGCTGATCATTGGTCATAAGAACTTATACTCTGCAGCTGAGGGAGGAACCCTCTGACCATAAGAGCTTATACTCTCTGCAGTAGAGAGAGAGGACTCTGCTGACCATAAGTGTTACAGTTTACAGGAGAGAGAGGACCCTGTTGACAATAAGAGCTTATATTTTGCTGGAGAGAGAGGACCCTGCTGACCATAAAAGCTTACACTCTACTGGTGTTATAAGAAGAGGACTCCGCTGATAACAGATCATAAGAACTTACTCTCTGCAGGGGGGAGAGGACCCTGATGACCATAAGAGCTTAAAATCTATAGAAAACAGAGAGAAGACCCTGCTGACCATAAGAATTTATACACTAAACAAGAGAGAGGACACTGCTGACTATAAGAGCTTACACTTTACAGAAGAGAGTGAAGACCCTGAAGACCATAGCAGCTTACATTCTACAGAAGAGAGAGAGGACCTTGCTGACAATAAGATCTGACGCTCTACAGGAGAAAGAGAGGACTCCGCTGGCTATAAGAACTTACACTTTACAACAGAGAGAAGACTCATCTGACCATAAGAGCTTATCCACTGCAGAAGAGAGAGACTTACCTAGTGACTCTGGAGGTGGAAAACGACTCTGCCATACAAATGGTGCTCCACTGGAAACCGCCGACCTGTGATGGCCCATCTAGTGACCACCACTGTACAAGGTGTGATATAATCCATAAGATGTCATGGCTTCAGAGTATTCTGGGGAGTCCCGAATGGCCAAACAAAAAGACATTAGCCTGCTCTCTTATGCTTCAGCAGTGTGCAAAGTGTTGCCAGGAAAGGTTTTTTTTGTGAACCCTGAATTCACGTGAAATTGTGATTTTCAGGAAACTCAACTCAAATTAAATCCTCTGTGGATTATTATGCACATCTCTAGTAGTCATACAGTATAATTTCCTGATATTTTGTGTTAAGTCATATAGAACAATAACGATTATACCTGTTTTCTGTGTGCTGTGTTCAGTGAATATCACATATACACATTTGTAAATGTTCTTTTTTACTTATTATAAAACAATACATTTTTTATGTACAAGTTATCATACATTCATTCCATACATTGTGGCTAGTATTGCGGGCTTAGCTAATGAATTGGGCTGAGCTTTCATACCAGTAACATCTTATGGACAAGGGTGACGCTGTTTTCAAGTGATAAATTCTTCTGTCTTCAGATAATATCACTGAATATGTTTTAGTAGAGAAAGCAAGGTAATTGGCTATTGTGCTCCTCTTAAGAAAAGAAGGTGAGAAAATAATAACATGCAGAAATAGTATTGTATTGTGTTTCAATGCAGTGAGGTAGAACACATCAATTTGTACATTAAACTTTGAAGCGTAATCTTATTCTTCTTCGACGTCCCAAATCTCATCAGACCTGTGCGTCTACAAAGTCCATCATTACTTCTTTTCTATTGAAATGTTCGTTGTCTCCGTGTTCAACAAATTTGTGGAGGGTGCTGTAGTATTGGTGATCTGGATTAAAGGTATATAGCGCAGAGATCTTCTCCCAAGCCTTGTTATTGGGCAGGTCAAATTCTGTTGGTTCTTTGTTTTCAAAGAAACTTCGAAGATTTCTTTCCGCAAGTTTGTTTGCATATTCCTGAGCGAGTTGATCAAACTTATCTTTTTCCTTTTCAATATAAATTCTCCAGAATGACATCTGGACAGAACTTACTTTAGAATTACAACTAGACCAACATGTACAGAGAAGAGAAACTGAAGCCATCACCGCAATGAGACACCAGCCTATAACCTGAAAAATTCAACAAAAAGACACATATTATGTTTATTAGCTAGAATACTTTACATTGTTCATCATATTAAAGATGAGTCACTGCAGGATATGAGAGGATTTAATAAGACTGATTTCATGATGAATCAGTAGTATGGAGGGCATGTGCATGGAAATGAAAATCATCATAATCTGCAGTAGTCTGTTTCAAGAAGGTAGGAGGAGACAGCAGAAAACTCAGGTCCAGTTTTAATATAATTAAGACTTTTCTAAAATAATATTTGCACATATACGCCTATCACAATTGATATTTTCACATACAGTGGGGAAAATAAGTATTTGATACACAGCCAATTTTGCAAGTTTTCCCACCTACAAAAAATGGAGAGGTCTGTAAATTTTATCATAGATACACCTCAACTATGAGAGACCGAATCTTAAAAAAGTCTAGAAAATCACATTGAATGATTTTTACATACCGTATATACTCGTTTATAAGCCGAGATTTTCAGCAACTTTTTTGTGCTGAAAATGCCCCCTCGGCTTATACACGAGTCATTGGGCAGAAACCAGCGGGGGAGGGGGTGCCGCGGCAGGAGCCGGTGGCTGGGACATCATACTCACCCTCCCCGTGCCATCGCTGAACGTCCCGGCAATCCTCCGTTGTACCCGGCTTCCTGCAGCTCTCCTGTGCTGAGCGGTGACGTAATACCGCTCATTAAGGTCATGTAATATGGACGCGACGCCACTCCCATAGGCGTGGCGTCCATATTCATGGCCTTAATGAGCGGTATTATGTCACTGCTCAGCACAGGAGAGCTGCAGGAAGCCGGGTACAACGGAGGATTGCCAGGACGTTCAGCGATGGCACGGGGAGGGTGAGTATGACTGGGGGAGAACGGAAGACGGGGGAAGCATGGAGGAGGACAATGAGCATGGAGCATGACGGGGGGGAGGACGGAGAGCACAGAGGAGCACGGAGCAGGACGGGGGGGAGAGGATGGAGGGCACAGAGGAGTACGGAGCAAGACGGGGGAAGATGGAGAGCACAGAGGAGCACGGAGCAGGACGGGGGAGGATGGAGGGCACAGAGGAGCACGGAGCTGGATGGGGGGAGGATAGAGGGCACAGAGGAGCACAGAGCAGGATGGGGGGAGGATGGAGAGCACAGAGGAGCACAGAGCAAGATGGGGGAGGATGGAGAGCACAGAGGAGCACGGAACAGGACGTGGGGAGGTTGGAGAGCACAGAGGAGCACGGAGCAGGACGGGGGGAAGATGGAGAGCACAGAGGAGCACGGAGCAGGACGGGGGGCACAGGAGGACGGAGCAGGAAGGGGGGAGCACAGCGGAGGACGGAGCAGGAGGGGGGAAGCACAGAGGAGAATGGGGGAGCACAGAGCTGGATGGGGGAGCAAGGAGCAGGACGGGGGCAGCACAGAGCAGGATGGCGGTTTATACACCCGGCTTATACGCGAGTCAATACGTTTTCCCAGTTTTTTGTGGCAAAATTAGGGGGGTCGGCTTATGCACGGGTCGGCTTATACATGAGTATATACTGTAATTAATTTTCATTTTATTGCATGAAATAAGTATTTGATACAGTAGAAAAACAGAACTTAATATTTGGTACAGAAACCTTTGTTTGCAATTACAGATGACAGGTGTATCTTGTAGTTCTTGACTAAGTTTGTACACACTGCAGCAGGGATTTTGGTCCATTCATCTATACAGATTTCCTCCAGAACTTTCAGGTTTTGGGGCTGTTGCTGAGCATTGAATGTCAGCTCCCTTCAAGATTTTCTATTGAGTCCAGGTTTGTAGACTGGCTAGGCCACTCCAGGACCTTGAAATGCTTCTTACGGAGCCACTGCTTAGTTGCCCTGGCTGTGTGTTTTGGCTCATTGTCATGCTGGAAGACCCAGCCATGACCCATATTCAATGCTATTGCTAAGGGAATGAGGTTGATGGCCAAAATCCTTCTATACATGAGTCCATCCATCCTCCCTTTAAAATGGGGCAGTCGTCCTGTCCCCTTTGCAGAAAAGTACCCCCAAAGTAAAATGTTATTCCCACTATGCTTCACAGTTAAGACAGTGTTCTTTGGGTTGTTACTCATCCTTCTTCTTCCTCCAAACACGGCAAGTGGCGTTGATACCAAAAAGTTCTATTTTGGTCTCATCTGACCTCATGACCTTCTCCCGTACTTCCTCTGGATCATCCAGATAGTGATTGGCGGACTTCAAAAATGCTTGTAGATGTGCTGGCCTGAGCAGGGAGACCTTGCGTGCCCTGCAGGAGTTTAATCCATGACGGCGTACTGTGTTACTAACAGTAATATTTGAGACTGCAGTCCCTTCTCTCTTCAGGTCATTGACTGGTTCCTCCTGTGTAGTTCTGGGCTGATTCCTGACCTTTCTCAGAATCATACTTACCCCGTGAGGTGAGATCTCGCATGGAGCCCCAGGCCGAGAAAAATTTACAGTCATCTTGCGTTTCTTCCATATTCTAATAATTGTTGACTTCTCACCAAGCTGCTTGACTATTGTTCTGTAGCCCATCCCAGCCTTTTGCATGTCTACAATTTTGACCTTGTTGTCCTTAGACAGTTGTTTGGTCTTGGCCATGGTGGAGAGGTTGGAGTGTGATTGAGTCTGTGGACAGGTTTCTTTTATACAGGTAACATGTTCAAACAGGTGCAATTAATACAGATAATGAATGCAGAGTAGAAGGGCTTCTTAAGTATTCTAAAGAAATACTAACAGGTCTGTGAAAGCCAGAATTCTTGCTGGTTGGTAGGTGATCAAATAATGCAATAAAATGCTAATTAAATATGTAAAAATCATACAATGTGATTTTCTGGTTTTTATTTTTAGAATCTGTCTCTCACAGTTGAAGTGTACCAATGATAAAAACTACAGACCTCTCTATTCTTTGTAGGTGGGAAAACTTGCAAAATCTGCAGTGTATCAAATACTTTTTTCCCCCACTGTATATACCTGTTATCACAATCATTTTCTATAAAAACAGTAGAGATTGAGAGGAGTGTTGCACACAAATAACATGTTTTCTTGCTGGGGTTCCCACTGCTAAGACCGCCTCAATCACTAAAACAGGGACCTTGAGTAGCTGTCCCTCTTCAATGACCACAATGAACAGATGTTTAGATGGAACAGAGCTCAAATGTATATTGCTGCTTCAGTCAATATCTATGAGACTGACAGTTTTCTATGAGACTGACAGATGAATAAATACAGTAATTATCCCCTGCCTAGCCGTACCATTGCGCTGCCTTCCCTTGCCTGTTGTCCCATTTTCACCGCTATCTGCTTCCTCAGAATGCAGGGAACAGTCACTATAATGGTGAAGGAGAAAGCTGACAGTTCCTTCTTACACCATTAAGTGAGTGTAAGACAGCAAACGTGATGATGTCTCTATATCATGTCTGCTGTGCGGCGTGTCGGAGCACAGAGCAAGTGCTGGAAGAATTGGAGCAAGGTAAGTATGTTTTTTGTTTTGCTTGTTTTCTTATATATATGTGTCAATGCGTGTGGGGAATGTGTGCCTATATATAAGAGGGTTATGTGGGAGATCATACTGTATATAGGAAGGCTATGTGAGTGCTCATATTGTAAATAGAGGGCTATGTGTGGGACTTATATATAGGGGCTATGTGAGGCACATACTGTAAATAGGAGACTATGTGGGGGCTCATACTGTATATGGATAGGCAATATGAGGACTCATACTGTCCATAGGGAGGCTATGTGGGGCTCATATTGTAAATAGGGGGCTATGTGTGGGGTGTATACTATATATAGGGGCTATGTGAGGCTCATACTGTAAATAGGAGGCTATGTGGGGGCTCATACTGTATATGGAAAGGCAATATGAGGACTCATACTGTCCATAGGGAGGCTATGTGGGGCTCATATTGTAAATAGAGGGCTATGTGTGGGACTTATATATAGGGGCTATGTGAGGCTCATACTGTAAATAGGAGACTATGTGGGGGCTCATACTGTATATGGATAGGCAATATGAGGACTCATACTGTCCATAGGGAGGCTATGTGGGGCTCATATTGTAAATAGGGGGCTATGTGTGGGGTGTATACTATATATAGGGGCTATGTGAGGCTCATACTGTAAATAGGAGGCTATGTGGGGGCTCATACTGTATATGGAAAGGCAATATGAGGACTCATACTGTCCATAGGGAGGCTATGTGGGGCTCATATTGTAAATAGAGGGCTATGTGTGGGACTTATATATAGGGGCTATGTGAGGCTCATACTGTAAATAGGAGACTATGTGGGGGCTCATACTGTATATGGATAGGCAATATGAGGACTCATACTGTCCATAGGGAGGCTATGTGGGGCTCATATTGTAAATAGGGGGCTATGTGTGGGGCGTATACTATATATAGGGGCTATGTGAGGCTCATACTGTAAATAGGAGGCTATGTGGGGGCTCATACTGTATATGGAAAGGCAATATGAGGACTCATACTGTCCATAGGGAGGCTATGTTGGGCTCATAATATAAATAGGGGGCTATGTGTGGGGCTCATACTATATATAGGGGCTATGTGAGGCTCATACTGTAAATAGGAGGCTATGTGGGGCTCATACTGTATATGGAAAGGCAATATGAGGACTCATACTGTACATAGGGAGGCTATGTGGGGGCTCAAACTGTAAATAGGCGGACTGGGTGGGGGCTCCAACTTTTTATAGGGAGGATCTGTGGGTACTTATACTGTATATAGGGATTCTTTGTGGAGTTCATAGTGTATATACAGTGGGTACGGAAAGTATTCAAACCCCTTTAAATTTTTTACTCTTTGTTTCATTAGAGCCATTTGGTAAATTCAAAAAAGTTCATTTTTTACTCATTAATGTACACTCTGCACCCCATCTTGACTGGAAAAACCCCCAGAAATGTAGAAATTTTTGCAAATGTATTAAAAAAGAAAAACTGAAATATCACATGGTCATAAGTATTCAGACCCTTTGCTCAGACACTCATATTTATGTCACATGCTGTCCATTTCCTTGTGATCCTGCTTGAGATGGTTCTACTCCTTCATTGGAGTCCACCTGTGTTTAATTAAACTGATAGGACTTGATTTGTAAAGGCACACACCTGTCTGTATAAGACCTTACAGCTTATAGTGCATGTCAGACAAAATGAGAATCATGAGGTCAAAGGAACTGGCCAAGGAGCTCAGAGACAGAATTATGGCAAGGAACAGATCTGGCCAAGGTTACAAAAGAATTTCTGCAGAACTCAAGGTTCCTAATGGGTTGGCATGACAACCCGGGGTCTGCAGGAGATCCCTGTGGTTGTCATTGCCGGAATGCTATGAGTGCCACTCTGTGGTCGGTGCTTATAGCAGGTAATCATTTTAGCTACTCACAACAGTGCTGCAGCCCTGCTGTGTGTAGCACAGATGATCGAATAATCGTAGCTTCTAGTCTCCCATGGAAACTATTGAAGCCAGTGTAAAGTAAAAAAAAATGTTTTAAAAACTTTCAAAAATAAAAAATTCAAATCACCCCACTTTTGCCCCATTCAAAATAAAACAATAAAAAATAAAAAATACTCATAGTTGGTATTGCCGTGTCCAGAAACGTCTGATTTATCAATATATAAAAAAATCAATCCAACCGGTAAACAGCGCAATGAGAAAAAAAATTAAAACTCCAGAATTATGTCTTTTTGATTGTGACAACATCGCAATAATATGCAATAACAGGCAATCAAAAAATCGTAGCTACCCCAAAATGGTATAAAAAAATCAGCTCGGTGCACATAAAAAAATAAGTCCTCATCCAGCCCCAGATACCAACAAGTGGAGACGCTAAGAGTCTCGGAAAAGGGCGATTTTTCTTTTTTTGTGCAAATTTTGGATTATTTTTTCATCACTTAAATAAAAAAAGAACCTGGACATGTTTGGTATCTGCAAACTCATAATGACCTGGGGAGTCATAATAGCAGGTCAGTTTTAGGATTTAGTGAACATGGTAAAAAATAATAATTGTGGAATTGCACTTTTTTTGCAATTTCACCGCATTTGGAATCTTTTTCCCATTTTCGAATACACGATATGGTAAAACCAATGGTGTCGTTCAAAAGTACAACCCGTCCCGCAAAAAACAAGCCCTCAAATGGCTTTGACGGAAAAAAAAAAAACTAACCCAAGATCTTGAAGGGTATAATTCTGCTCAATATTAAGTGATTCAATTATTATTAATATCAAATAATATGTTAATATTAATATGGAGCAGAATTAATTTCAGCCTGTTGCCCACCCTCACCATACCTGAAGATAACGAATGGTACCATTACAGAACTGAGGATGAATAAAACAGCGTAACAGCGCCCTTTAGTGGACATCATTGCAATCACACGTCCCTTATAGAAGCTTGATACTAATGTGGCTGTCTAACTCTACTATGGACAGTCACCATATGTTAGAGTTGTAAAACTGCCTACAGACTAATGATGAACAGACAGAAGTCACAATTCTGCTAAATGCAGGGAACCAATACAACTGAGCAAAAGCATTGTTAACTCTTTGTTCTAATGTTTGTAACATCTTAGACTTTTTAATGGAATCCCGTTCTATGCTTGTGTACTGTACATTCAGTGGTGTACATTTCACAGTTAAAGGTTTTTCCAGACTAGACAAGTAAAACCAGCAGAGTAAGATTCCAGGATGAGGTCAAATGAACCAGTACCTGACCCCAGAGGACTAGCCATTGATCAGGAAGAAGACGTTGTTCCTGGTTTGTTGAGTCTCCGATGAAGGGCAACAATTGTCACTGAGTTTGGATGGATCGGACACTGCAGGACTTCACATTGTTAGCATAGCTATGTGCTATTGTTTAGCGGCACACTGCTGTCATTCATTCGTTGCTTTCCTCGCTCTATAATATTAAAAAGGAAAAGTGTCTAATAAAAGAGAGCGAGCTACTGATCCAGAAGAGATACCGAACTAATTTACTGCTACGTATTTGTTTACCCAGTTCAAAAGCCATATGTGTTTCGCCTTCATGATTCATCAGGGGCTTCTCTGTCAATGATCAAATGAACAATGTGTGGAACTCTTTTGATATATGCATTCCTCATTCGATGCTACATGTTTAATCAGGGGCTTAGCAGTCTATGATCAAAGAATATGCTTAATATCGTACAGTTGTGTGAACACCTCTCAGCATATACGCCAGTCTTGTCCGCAGGCAGTCATGTTCCTCTATCAATATACCTAATTTGGACGTGTCCATGTGTCTGTGCACAATGTGAGGTCAGTCTGCTGCGTGGTTACACCCCATTATGCCTTTATGACATAATGGTCACTATGGCTACCTATTGTGACATCATCGTCACCATGGCAACCATTATGACAGTCGTCACCATGTCAACGTATTATGACATCATCATCGACATGGCAACCATTATGATATCATCTTCGCCATGTAAACCTATTATGGCATCATTGGCGCCATGGCAACTATTATGACATCATTGTCGCTATGGCAACCTTTTTTTTTTTACATAATGGTCACCATGGCAACATATTATGACATCATCGCCATGGCAACCATTATGACATAATAGTCACCATGGCAACCATTATAACATAATCGTCACCATGGCAACCTTTTATGACATCATCATTGCCATGCCAACCTATTATGACATTGTCACCATGGCAGCCTATTATGACATCATCATCGCCATGGCAACCATTATGAAATAATTGTTTCCATGGCAACCATTATGACATAATCGTCACCATGTCAACTTATTATGACAACATCATCGCCATGGCAACCATTATCATACAATTTTCACCATGGCAACTTTTATGACATAATGGTCACCATGGCACCCTATTATGACATCATCGCCATGGCAACCATTATGACATCATCATCGCCATGGCAACCATTATGAAATAATTGTCGCCATGGCAACCATTATGACATAATTGTCACCATGTCAACTTATTATGACAACATTATTGCCATGGCAACCATTATGATACAATTTTCACCATGGCAACTTTTATGACATAATTGTCGCCATGTCAACCTAATTATGACATCGTCGACATGGCAACCATTATGATTTCATCTTCGCCATGTAAACATATTATGGCATCATTGTCGCCATGGCAACCATTATAACATCATTGTTGCCATGACAACCTTTATGACATAATAGTCACCATGATATAATCACATGAAGCACCCACTCTAGAACTACCATCCCCGCAAGGGGCAATATACCACAGTAAAGAACTATTCACAAATAGTGGGAACAAATTGATAATGTATGCCACTGAATGGTATAAAAATACAATATTTTATTAATCAAAAAAAAAGGAACATAGTGTAATATGAGCAACAATTTGCTAAAGGCATATGAGTATACATATATTAAAATTTGCTATAACAAGCAAAAATTACTAAGAGGGACGCTGAATCCATAGGAATAAATAACTATTAGCAGCCATTTTATGGCAAACAAAGCCAAGTAGTAAAATTTAATGCCCACAGGGTCTTGGTGTCAGGGGCCCATATTAAATAGGTTCCCACAATAGTGCCACATCATACATAAGGCATGAAGATAAAGTCAAATTACCTGGTTGTTAACAATGAACATACCTATGAGCTGCTAAAGAAAACTCCTCGGACGTCCCTCTGCCCCGACGCGCGTTTCGCACTGCTTCTTCGGGAGGCGTGTCAGGGCAGGGGGCAATCCGGTATATATCGAACCGAATAAGTGATAAATATAAAACACCTGAGAAAAGTGTGATCACTAACTAAATACTAATCAGCGCCGTCATGAAGGTCCTTGCATTATTAAAAGGAACTCACGGCGCATGCCCGGTCACGTGGGATCCACTAGCCAATGAGAGGAGCATGCAGCGGTCAGGTGACCTCTCCCTGCCAGGTCCTTCTAGGAGGACATGAGTAGAGAGGGAAACTCTATAGACCGCAGCAGTACCTCCATGGTCCACGTAGCCAGCACGCGCACATCCCATATAACATGCATATGGTGATCCACACTCATTGAGGCTTTACAAGAGAAAGATCTATATCCAGGGATCGATATTATCATGATGGGCATCAACATCATACATCTCAAAATAACATAAAACAATCAAATGAATTAAAATAAATTAAATACATTAATGCCGAAACCATGAATAAATGCTAAAGTGACAAAAATAATAATAAAGATAAAAATAATGAACAATATCATTAATTATATATGTAAAATAACACAATATATATATATAGTGCATTAAAGCTACCCATAATACTAAAACTAAGAATGTGTTATTGAATATATAAACTATAGAATCCCTCCTCAAAAAATAAGTAATATAAATATCAAAAAAATATACATTAATTAAATAAAGTGAATAACGTATTAGATGTGAACAAAGACATACAAAGATTTAACTAAAAAATAATAAGGCATTATCCTGACATAGAGTAAAGATCATATCCCTAGTTATAATTAATCTAATTCTTCATATTGTAAGCCACTTCTGAAATATGCATGTATTGAAAACAATGTTTTTCCATCTTCATCGGTCTTGATGATTCCTTTGGTTTCCACGATGATGGAAAAAACCGGATCCAAAGAACAGAACGCAGGTGAGTAGCGCGAAGACCACAATACAAGAATCTGAAACTATAATACACTAATTAAAATCAGAAAATAAAAACATGTACAAAAGCAAACAAGAACAACCCCCAACCCCAGAAAGAACCCGCAAGCTATCATAGAAAAGCGCTGAACCCAAAGCTCTCATTTAAGCCCTGTGGAGTGTGTGTGCCCAATCTGTAAATCCACTGACTCTCCCTTTTGGCAACTCTCTTAATGAGATCACCACCTCTAGGGCCTAGATCCACTTTGTCAATACCCCTAAACATCAACATTCCTGAATTGCATTGGTGGTATTTCCTGAAATGTTTAGGGAGTGTCTTTAAGGACATGTGGATGTGGACCTGGAAACATTTATGACCAGACTAAATTCCAACAGACAGAATATTCGTCTCACCTACAAATATGGACGTCAAATTGACTTCTTGGATTTAGCTATATCAGTTCTTCCAAGTGGCCGGTTGTCCACCACTATTTTTCGAAAATGGTTTTTATCCCTGTGGGATATGCAAGGGTTGTGCTAATATGAAGAAACCACCGTATTTTTCAACCATGACAGGTCTAGAAAATTTGACATTCGGACCCACATTACATGCTCATCCAAAGGGGTGGTGTACTGTGCTGAGTGCCCCTGCGGAAAACTTTATGTGGGGATGACAAGTAGAGAATTGAAAATACGAGTGCAAGAGCACTGCATTGACATTGAAAAGGCTAAAACCATTACGGATGTCATGTCCTTAAAGACACTCCCTAAACATTTCAGGAAATACCACCAATGCAATTCAGGAATGTTGATGTTTAGGGGTATTGACAAAGTGGATCTAGGTAACACCAAAAACACAAGTCATACAAAGACTCAAATAGTGTATATAAAAGTTTTTTTATTAGAAATGTATTTAATATATAAAAGATCCAGTGATCACCGCAAAGAAAATTGGTGGGTCACCTGGACTACTAAAAACATGTACATATATGATCCAAAGTATAATACACATAAAAAATATAAAGTGTACAAATAAAGTTGGAGTACCTAAAAATACATATGGTGAATAGTGATCAATGTAATAACAAAAACAAGTGAAAAAAATGTATCAACAAAATACCCCAAATAAAGAAAGATCATACATAATTACCTATATGATCACTATTCACCATATGTATTTTTAGGTACTCTCCAACTTTATTTGTACACTTTATATTTTTTATGTGTATTATACTTTGGATCATATATGTACATGTTTTTAGTAGTCCAGGTGACCCACCAATTTTCTTTGCGGTGATCACTGGATCTTTTATATATTAAATACATTTCTAATAAAAAAACTTTTATATACACTATTTGAGTCTTTGTATGACTTGTGTTTTTGGTGTTATCTATATTTATTAACTTTGTAGGTGTTTAAAGTGGATCTAGGCCCTAGAGGTGGTGATCTCATTAAGAGAGTTGCCAAAAGGGAGAGTCAGTGGATTTACAGATTGGGCACACACACTCCACAGGGCTTAAATGAGAGCTTTGGGTTCAGCGCTTTTCTATGATAGCTTGCGGGTTCTTTCTGGGGTTGGGGGTTGTTCTTGTTTGCTTTTGTACATGTTTTTATTTTCTGATTTTAATTAGTGTATTATAGTTTCAGATTCTTGTATTGTGGTCTTCGCGCTACTCACCTGCGTTCTGTTCTTTGGATCCGGTTTTTTCCATCATCGTGGAAACCAAAGGACTCATCAAGACCGATGAAGATGGAAAAACATTGTTTTCAATACATGCATATTTCAGAAGTGGCTTACAATATGAAGAATTAGATTAATTATAACTAGGGATATGATCTTTACTCTGTCAGGATAATGCCTTATTATTTTTTAGTTAAATCTTTGTATGTCTTTGTTCACATCTAATACGTTAATCACTTTATTTAATTAATGTATATTTTTTTGATATTTATATTACTTATTTTTTGAGGAGGGATTCTATAGTTTATATATTCAATAACACATTCTTAGTTTTAGTATTATGGGTAGCTTTAATGCACTATATATATATATTGTGTTATTTTACATATATAATTAATGATATTGTTCATTATTTTTATCTTTATTATTATTTTTGTCACTTTAGCATTTATTCATGGTTTCGGCATTAATGTATTTAATTTATTTTAATTCATTTGATTGTTTTATGTTATTTTGAGATGTATGATGTTGATGCCCATTATGATAATATCGATCCCTGGATATAGATCTTTCTCTTGTAAAGCCTCAATGAGTGTGGATCACCATATGCATGTTATATGGGATGTGCGCGTGCTGGCTACGTGGACCACGGAGGTACTGCTGCGGTCTATAGAGTTGCCCTCTCTACTCATGTCCTCCTAGAAGGACCTGGCAGGGAGAGGTCACCTGACCGCTGCATGCTCCTCTCATTGGCTAGTGGATCCCACGTGACCGGGCATGCGCCGTGAGTTCCTTTTAATAATGCAAGGACCTTCATGACGGCACTGATTAGTATTTAGTTAGTGATCACACTTTTCTCAGGTGTTTTATATTTATCACTTATTCGGTTCGATATATACCGAATTGCCCCCTGCCCTGACACGCTCCCGAAGAAGCAGTGTGAAACGCGCGTCGGGGCAGAGGGACGTCCGAGGAGTTTTCTTTAGCAGCTCATAGGTATGTTCATTGTTAACAACCAGGTAATTTGACTTTATCTTCATGCCTTATGTATGATGTGGCACTATTGTGGGAACCTATTTAATATGGGCCCCTGACACCAAGACCCTGTGGGCATTAAATTTTACTACTTGGCTTTGTTTGCCATAAAATGGCTGCTAATAGTTATTTATTCCTATGGATTCAGCGTCCCTCTTAGTAATTTTTGCTTGTTATAGCAAATTTTAATATATGTATACTCATATGCCTTTAGCAAATTGTTGCTCATATTACACTATGTACTTTTTTTTTGATTAATAAAATATTGTATTTTTATACCATTCAGTGGCATACATTATCAATTTGTTCCCACTATTTGTGAATAATAGTCACCATGGCAACTATTATGACATCATTGTCGCCATGTCAACCTATTATGACATCATCGTTGACATGGCAATCATTATGACATAATTTTCGCAATGTAAACCTATTATGGCATCATTGTTGCCATGGCAACCCATTAGGACATCATCATCGCTATGGCAACTACTGACATAATCATCATCATGGCAACCTATTATGATTTCTTAGTCTGCACATACGCCAGTCTGGTACGTGGGTACACCCCATTGCGAGGTCAGTCTGCTGCGTGGTTACACCCCATTGCGTGGTTCGGGCGCGCAATCACTAGTTATTCTTATCATTTCTATGGTGTTATCGTCCTTCTCTAAGCTGGAAATAACACAATTTATTACCATGCCAACACAGACCAACCTCTGACACAGACTGCAGGGGGTGCCCAGTATCACACAGGAGAATATTAGATACACGGCTCAGCAGACTGTATCACACAGGGTAGAATTAGATACTTGGCTCAGCAGACAGTAACACACAGGATAGGATTAGATACACAGCTCAGCAGATAGTATCACACAGGATAGGATTAGATACACAGCTCAGCAGATAGTATCACACAGGATAGGATTAGATACATGGCTCAGCAGACAGTATCACACAGGATAGGATTAGATACACAGCTCAGCAGATAGTATCACACAGGATAGGATTAGATACACAGCTCAGCAGATAGTATCACACAGGATAGGATTAGATACACAGCTCAGCAGACAGTATCACACAGGATAGGATTAGATACACAGCTCAGCAGACTGTATCACACAGCATAGAATTAGATACTTGGCTCAGCAGACAGTAACACACAGGATAGGATTAGATACACAGCTCAGCAGATAGTATCACACAGGATAGGATTAGATACACAACTCAGCACACAGTATCACACAGGATAGGATTAGATACACGGCTCAGTAGACAGTATCACACAGGATAGGATTAGATACACAGCTCAGCAGACAATAACACACAGGAGAGGATTAGATACATGGCTCAGAAGACAGTATCACACAGGATAGGATTAGATACACAGCTCAGAAGATTATATCACACAGGATAGGATTAGATACACGGCTAAGCAGACAGTATCACAGGATAGGATTAGATACACGGCTCAGGAGACAGTATCCCACAGGATAGGATTAGATACACGGCTAAGCAGACAGTATCACACAGGATAGGATTAGATACACGGCTAAGCAGACAGTATCACACAGGATAGGATTAGATACACGGCTAAGCAGACAGTATCACACAGGATAGGATTAGATACACGGCTCAGCAGACAGTATCACACAGGACAGGATTAGATACACGGCTCAGCAGACAGTAACACACAGGATAGGATTAGATACACGGCTCAGCAGACAGTAACACACAGGATAGGATTAGATACACAGCTCAGCAGACAGTATCACACAGGATAGGATTAGATACACGGCTCAGCAGATAGTATCATACAGGATAGGATTAGATACACGGCTCAGCAGACAGTAACACACAGGATAGGATTAGATACACAGCTCAGCAGATAGTATCACACAGGATAGGATTAGATACACAGCTCAGCAGATAGTATCACACAGGATAGGATTAGATACATGGCTCAGCAGACAGTATCACACAGGATAGGATTAGATACACAGCTCAGCAGATAGTATCACACAGGATAGGATTAGATACACAGCTCAGCAGATAGTATCACACAGGATAGGATTAGATACACAGCTCAGCAGACAGTATCACACAGGATAGGATTAGATACACGGCTCAGCAGATAGTATCATACAGGATAGGATTAGATACACGGCTCAGCAGACAGTAACACACAGGATAGGATTAGATACACAGCTCAGCAGATAGTATCACACAGGATAGGATTAGATACACGGCTCAGCAGACAGTATCACACAGGATAGGATTAGATACACGGCTCAGTAGACAGTATCACACAGGATAGGATTAGATACACGGCTCAGCAGACAGTATCACACAGGATAGGATTAGATACACGGCTCAGCAGACAGTAACACACAGGATAGGATTAGATACACAGCTCAGCAGACAGTAACACACAGGAAAGGATTAGATACACACCTCAGCAGACTGTATCGCACATGATAGGATTAGATACACAGCAGTCAGTAACACACAGGATAGGATTAGATACACAGCTCAGCAGAGAGGTACACACAGGATAGGATTAGATACACGGCTCAGTAGACAGTATCACACAGTATAGGATTAGATACAGGTCTCAGCAGACAGTATCACACAGAATAGGATTAGATACACGGCTCAGCAGACAGTATCACACAGAATAGGATTAGATACACGGCTCAGCACACAGTATCACAGGATCGGATTAGATACACAGCAGTCAGTATCACACAAGATAGGATTAGATACACGGCTCAGTAGACAGTATCACACAGTATAGTATTAGATACAGGTCTCAGCAGACAGTATCACACAGAATAGGATTAGATACACGGCTCAGCAGACAGTATCACACAGGAGAGGATTAGATGCACGGCTCAGCACACAGTATCACACAGGATAGGATTAGATACACGGCTCAGCAGACAGTATCACACAGAATAGGATTAGATACACGGCTCAGCAGACAGTATCACACAGGATAGGATTAGATACACAGCTCAGCAGACAGTATCACACACGATAGGATTAGATACACGGCTCAGCAGACAGTATCACACAGGATAGGATTAGACACACGGCTCAGCAGACAGTATCACACAGAATAGGATTAGATACATGGCTCAGCAGACAGAATCACACACGATAGGATTAGATACATGGCTCAGCAGTCAGTATCACACAGGATAGGATTAGATACATGGCTCAGCAGACAGTATCACACAAGATAGGATTAGATACACGGCTCAGTAGACAGTATCACACAGGATAGGATTAGATACACGGCTAAGCAGACAGTATCACACAGGATAGGATTAGATACACTGCTCAGCAGACAGTATCACACAGGATAGGATTAGATACACTGCTCAGCAGACTGTCTCACACAGGATAGGTTTAGATACACGGCTCAGCAGACAGTATCACACAGGATAGGATTAGATACACTGCTCAGCAGACTGTCTCACACAGGATAGGATTAGATACACGGCTCAGCAGACAATAACACATAGGATAGGATTAGATACACTGCTCAGCAGACTGTCTCACACAGGATAGGTTTAGATACACGGCTCAGCAGACAGTATCACACAGGATAGGATTAGATACACTGCTCAGCAGACTGTCTCACACAGGATAGGATTAGATACACGGCTCAGCAGACAATAACACATAGGATAGGATTAGATACACGGCTCAGCAGACAGTATCACACAGGATAGGATTAGATACACTGCTCAGCAGACTGTCTCACACAGGATAGGATTAGATACACGGCTCAGCAGACAATAACACATAGGATAGGATTAGATACATGGCTCAGCAGACAATAACACATAGGATAGGATTAGATACATGGCTCAGCAGACAATAACACATAGGATAGGATTAGATACATGGCTCAGCAGACAATAACACATAGGATAGGATTAAGCTGCCTGGATTGTCTGTCCACTTGTTCTTTATAGGTTCAGCCCTGCTGCCACCATGTTCTGTTTCTTGTTTATGCTCTGACACGATTGTGGTAACGGGTTACTTTATTGTGTGCAGGTTCTCTCAGCCACATTACATGAAAGCTTCCTGTCTCATGCTCTTACCAACGAGTCCCTCTCTCTATCCTCTGAATACATCCAGGTAGTGAGACCCCTAGAGGCGGCTCAGCATATAACATATTGCTACAGGCTCAGCAGACTGTATCACACAGGATAGGATTAGATACCTGGCTCAGCAGACAGTATCACACAGGATAGGATTAGATACACGGCTCAGCAGACAGTAACACACAGGATAGGATTAGATACCTGGCTCAGCAGATAGTTATCACACAGGATAGGATTAGATACACGGCTCAGCAGACAGTACACACAGGATAGGATTAGATACACGGCTCAGCAGACAGTAACACACAGGATTGGATTAGATACATGGCTCAGCAGAAGTACACACAGGATAGGATTAGATACACGTAAGCAGACAGTAACACAAAGTGAAGGATTATATACACGATTCAGCAGACAGTATCACACAGGATAAGATTAGATACACAGGTCAGCAGACAATAACACATAGGATAGGATTAGATACACGACTCAGCACACAGTATCACACAGGATAAGATTAGATACACGGCTCAGCAGACAGTAACACACAGGACAGGATTAGATACACGGCTCAGCAGACAGTAACACACAGGACAGGATTAGATACACGGCTCAACAGACAGTATCACACAGGAAAGGATTAGATACACAGGTCAGCAGACATACACATAGGATAGGATTAGATACATGGCTCAGCAGATAGTATCACACAGATAGGATTAGATACACAGCTCAGCAGACAATACACACAGGATAGGATTAGATACATGGCTCAGCAGACAGTATCACACAGGATAGGATTAGATACATGGCTCAGCAGACAATAACACACAGGATAGGATTAGACACGGCTCAGCACACAGTATCACACAGGATAGGATTAGATACACAGCTCAGCACACAGTATCACACAGGATAGGATTAGATACACGGTTCAGCAGTCAGAATCACACAGGATAGGATTAGATACACAGCTCAGCAGACAATAACACACAGGATAGGATTAGACACGGCTCAGCACACAGTATCACACAGGATAGATTAGATACATGGCTCAGCAGACAATAACACACAGGATAGGATTAGACACGGCTCAGCACACAGTATCACACAGGATAGGATTAGATACACAGCTCAGCACACAGTATCACACAGGATAGGATTAGATACACGGTTCAGCAGTCAGAATCACACAGGATAGGATTAGATAACAGCTCAGCAGACAATAACACACAGGATAGGATTAGACACGGCTCAGCACACAGTATCACACAGGATAGGATTAGATACATGGCTCAGCAGACAGTATCACACAGGATAGGATTAGATACACGGTTCAGCAGTCGAATCAATAGGATAGGATTAGATACACAGTCAGCAGACAGTATCAACAGGACAGAATAGATACACAGCTCAACAACGTATCACACAGGATAGGATTAGATACAGAGCTCAGCAACAGGATGTGCCAAAGGAGAGGACATTTTCATTCCAACAATTCCACTGATTCCATCTGATTTGCCTTTTGATTTTAAATGCCTCCAGTTTCCACTTCGACCGGCATTTGCAATGTCCATTAACAAGACTCAGGGACAGTCCTTGAAAGTAGTAGGGATCGATTTGCAATCTCCATGCTTTTCTCATGGTCAACTTTACGTGGCCTGTTCAAGAGTTGGAACTGCCAAAAATCTGTTCATCTTTGCACCGAAAGGAAAAACCAAAAATCTTGATTATCAAAAGGCTCTTGAATGAGTTGAAAATAAAATACTATCAATACTTGGGTAATAGTTTAGTTAATTTGTGTTGCAAATCTATAGTGTTGAACATATGATGTGAAATGTTTTATGTGCAATATAATCATTATAATTTGTTATAACTAACCACAGTTAGTTACTACGCCCGGCAACACCGGGCTCTTCAGCTAGTATTTTATAACTACATAGCCTTGCAACTGTCCTTGGAATCCTGACCTGTGGCCAATCACAGATGCAGGAGAATGGACACCTGTTGCAAAGCCTATAAGAGGAAGAATTGTCTAGGCCTGCACCGCTGATTGGAGATCCACCTGTATTAAGGGAAAGTTTTCATGCTGGGCAGCCAATCAGACAGTGACCGAATCAGCATGGTCGGTAAATAGAGTTCTGTTAGATAATTTTGTGCATTAAGAAGAAGGGTTCCCTGATTTGTCATTCTATGTGCATGGCCATTGATAGTGATGTTAGCAAGTGACTGTAAAATCTCATCCACTTGCTCAAGCTTTTTAACAGCTCTTTTGTAGTGTTTGTAAACTTCCATCCATATGGTGGACAGCCTGAATACATGTGGGGATTGCCTGTTTGTTAGAGAATCCTCACACGTATTCAGGCTGTCTAGCAGTCGCAAATCATGCAGCTACGTAGACAGAAACTAAATCTCTGAGCACACCCAAATACTCGGAGGACACCCGAGCATGCTCGGGAAAACCCAAGCAACGCGTATACTCCCTCATCACTAAAGAAGAAGAGAAACATAAAAAAAAACAAATAGGGCAAATATTGTATACTCCATAATATGAATCTTATGGACTGTATAATATTGGTCAACATTTATTGATAAATTCTCCGCATTTGCTCTCATATGTGCCTCTACCTCTATTCTATTCTATTATGTTTACTAATACCCTTATGATTATTACACCTTCATGCATTTTTGCAAAAGATTTTTATTTCATTTTGGATATTTGTTTTTTTGTGCCTTTTTTCTCTATTCTTGACTACAAGAGACAATAAGGTTCATTAGTTCACTCTTTCATTATAACCTTGACCTCCTTGAGGAGTTTCTCTACTATCCGAATGAATATAAGACTGATATTTCTCATCGCTTTTGTATAAACTGTCTTTGATTTTCAAAATTGCAGCCAATTTGCCACAAATCTGCTTGTATGATCCCAGCTGTAAAGTGCAGTAGACACCTCCGCGTGTCATCTTGTACAGACACGTCTTTCATGTCCTCACTTGTCAGCAATCAATGGAAGATGACAGGAGTGAGAAGCTTCTGGGTCATGTCTTTTGAAGGAAAGAACATTGACTTATACCTTCTCGTTACCAATGGTATGATTAGTAGGACTCAAGATCGGAATGGAAACTCTCTCGGTTACAATAATATAGTAATTTTACCAAATGTACCCGAAATAAAAATACAAAAAACCCATTGTGATAATGCAATAAGATATACCAAGTAACAAACTTTGGTGCCACGTGATATATCAACTGTATGTTAAAAGGTTTTGTCACACACCTGAGACTGGGCTTGAAGAATCTGCGTGATCTCCTGTATTTCGTTGGCGGGCATTGGTGCTTTGCCGCACGTCACTTTGTAGAGGTGATCCTTACACTGTTCAGACTTGTTCCTACACAGATGCTGCACATACTCTGGGTTCTGCCATCCACTCATGGCACAGGTATAGAAGGATCCATGAAGTAGGGCGATAGAAATCCACATGACGGGTACTATGAGAGCGTCCATTGTCAGCTGTACGAAAACATACAGCCCTTGGCAGCGGTAACCATTGGGGCACATCTTCTTTGGATTGAGAAAACATCCAGTGAAAAATTTCCACGTTCTACTGTTCAGAAAATAACTAATGATCATAAGGACTAGAGCGGGAGCGAAGAGAAAAACAAATCCATAGATCAGGTTATCTTCAGAGCAAGGACACTGGAAAACTACCAGAGAAAACAACTGCTGCCCACCTACAGTAAGAAGCGTCAAAAAGCCATAACCGATGGCAGATTTCTTTTCTGAGCAAAGCTTGAACAATTTATGCAAGATGTCCATGATGTTTACAATGTGAATGAGGTATGAGAAAGTGACTGTCCTCACATAATATATGCTTCTCCACCAGCAAGAAATTCAAAGCAAAAACCAGTTTGTCAAGTCTTCAGGTATACAGACCCGATGACAGTGTGCAGTAAAGCTATCCCCCAAGCGCCTATGAAACATGTTGTGTAGCATACACATTGACTTTTAACTGGTGAATGTATTGTCAGCATGTACTAATTTGCCTTATAGGGGCAGTATATTGAATTATGGAGCAGGGCTAAATAGTGATGTATCACCATGAAGAATTATTTTTGTAATCTTAGGATTTGTGCAACTCATCACTAATAAACTTCATTCGTGCGCTTGTGCTGTGCTATACCTGACCATGCTCTTCAAACACTGTGGGATCAGCTAAAGCAAATAAAATTTACACCCACCAAAATCCCACTAATACGTGGGGTTAAAATAACAGGGATACAATAATATTAATAATAATATTAATAGGCAATATAAAAAATGGTATTAAAATGTTTTTATTACCATTGTTTATTTGTTTTATTACACATATTTGTGCTTTATTTCTTTACTATGGAGTTCAATCACTTAGGCTCAAATTCAGAAAAGCTTTTTCAACAGAATTCTGGCATAAAACGCTTTGAAAAATCATAGGGCTTCACAAACATTTTGCAACTTTTGGCATTTTCATGCCATTTTTGTCCAGCTACAAGAAAGTAGTGGGCAGAGCTGCGGCAGGACGGGGCATGGCAACTCCAACTTGTCAAATTCACGATGTGTAGCAGCGTTCCTTATGCCACAAATTTTACTCCAGTCACTGACCTAAGTAAGATTGTGGCGACGTGTCTAATTCATTCAGAGGTGTGAGCCTCATAATGAATCAGGCAGCTTGCTGTTATGATTTGGTAGCCGAGGAGGACTGTAACAAAATGGCCAAGGCTGCCAGACACCCAGAGAGGTTGGTAACTAATGGATTTCAGTCCCCTAAACTAATCGCACAACTAGAAGAAGCCGTGGGACGTACCTACGATGACCTAGACGCCTCGACACAGCCGGAGAGTTAGCTAAGCCTAAAGATAGAAAGGGGAAAGTTAACTGCCCCAGAGTTGTGCCCCAAAGGAATAGGTAAATAGGTAGCACCCACACATATATTGCGGTGAGACAAGATGAAATACAAATGCAGCAGAAAATAGAGTAAGCAAACGCTGGGGCCCAAAACTATCTAGATAGGACAGGACAGAAAAGAGTACTGTCTGCAATCCAGCAAAACCCTAGGAAAAATTCCAACACTTCTGATTTCCAAAAAATACTGAGACCACACAATCTCTCCCCACTAGATCAGAACTCTGGTGTGAACAGGCAGCTAACCAGCAGATACTGAAATAACAGGAACTGAACAAATAAACAGTGATAAATGAGAAACAGAGACCAGCACAGGCCCCAGCTGGGGAACCCGGCTGACCTCACTACAGAAGGGCAGAAAAACAAAGGAAAACAAAAGCCACAAAAACAAGCTGAAAATAACTTAACTGAAAGTTGCAGAAGACAGCAGAAAGTAAGCTGACTTCAAAATGGGACCAGGAAGTTACAACTAATCACCGGCGAGGATCATGGGAAGGTTACTCCCTTAAATCTCCCCAGTCATCAAGACCAGATTGCCAGTCCTTGCTCCCAGCTGATGAAGAACTTCTGTTAACCAAAGCCGCTTCAATACTAGCAGCAGCCACCAGAGGGAGCCCAAACTCTGAAGTCAGATCCAGAGTGTTCACAATAGTACCCCCCCTTGAGGATGGGTCACCAAACCCTCACCTGCGCCACCAGGCCGATCATTATGAGTCCGGTGAAAGGCGCAAACCAATCTCTCAACATGAATGTCAGAAGCAAACACCCAAGAATTGTCCTCCTGACCATAACCTTTCCACTTGACCAAGTACTGGAGTCTCCGTCTAGACAGATGAGAATCCAATATCTTCTCTACTTCATACTCCAGGTTGCCCTCAACCAAAACAAGCTCCGGGGCATAGCCATAGGAGCCACTGGCTCAGCAAACCTTTTCAGTAAAGACTTATGGAAGACTTGAATCTTAAATGTCCCTGGAAGAGCCAAACAGAAAGAAACGGGATTAAGGACCTCCAAGATCTTATAAGGTCCAATGAACCTTGGCTTAAACTTTGGAGATGCAACCTTCATAGGGATATTTTTTGAGGACAACCAGACCAAGTCACCTACTTTAAACTGGGGACCATCAGTCCTATGACTGTTGGCAAACCGCTGGGCCCTCTCCTGAGAGAGAGACAACTTATCCACCACTTGATCCCAAATCTACTGCATTCTCTCTACCATAGAGTCAACACCCGGACAGACAGAAGCCTCTACCTGCCCTGAAGAAAACCGAGGATGAAACCCAAAATTGCAGAAAAAAGGGGACATCAAAGTAGCAGAACTGACCCTATTATTTAGAGCGAATTCAGCCAAGGGCAAAAAAGAGACCCAGTCATCTTGATCAGCAGGCACAAAACATCTCAAATAAGTTTCCAAAGTCTGGTTTGTTCTCTCAGTCTGCCCATTGGTCTGAGGGTGAAACGCAGAGGAGAAAGACTACTGAATTCCCAGTTTAGAGCAAAAAGCTCTCCAAAATCTGGAAACAAATTGGAATCCTCTGTCAGACACAATGTTCTCCGGAATGCTGTGCAAACGAACCACTTGCTGAAAAAATAAGGGCACCAACTCAGAAGAAGATGGCAACTTCGACAGTGGCACAAGTTGGACCATTTTGGAAAATCTATCACAGACCTCCCAGATGACAGTCATTCTCTGAGAGACAGGGAGGTCGGAAATAAAATCCATAGAGATATGGGTCCATGGCCTCCTGGGCACAGGCAGTGGCATCAACAATCCACTAGAGCGGGAGCAGGGTTTGCACCGAGAACAAGTCCCACAGGACTGCACAAAATTCCTGACATCACGAGACAAAGTAGGCCACCAAAAAGACCAACTCACCAAATCTCTAGTACCAAAAATACCGGGCTGACCGGCCAAACGCAGAGCAATGAATTTCAGACATTACATTCTTCCTCCATTGGTCGGGGACAAACAATTTCCCCACAGGGCAACGCTCAGGCTTATCCCCCTGAAATTCCTCCAGGGCCAGTCTCAAATTGGGTGAGATAGCGGAAAGAACCACACCATCCTTCAGAATGGCAGTAGGCTCAGACACATCAGGAGAATCCGCAAAGAAACTCCTAGAGAGGGCATCCGCCTTGACATTCTTAGTGCCCGGGAGAAGGAGACCACAAAATTAAAACGTGTGAAAAACAAGGCCCACCTGGCCTGTCTAGGATTTAGTCGCTTGGCTGATTCGAGATAGATCAGGTTCTTGTGCTCCGTGAGGACCACAACTTGATGTTTGGCTCCCTCCAACCAATGTCTCCATTCTTCAAAAGCCCACTTCATAGCCAATAACTCCCGATTCCCCACATCGTTATTACGTTCAGCTGGGAAAATTTTCTAGAGAAGAAGGCACAAGGGTTACACTTAGAGGTCTCTGGATCCCTTTGGGACAAAACGGCTCCTGCACCAATCTCAGAAGCATCTATCTCCACCTGAAATGGTAGAGAAACATCAGGTTGCCGTAGCACAGAAGCAGAAGTGAATCTCTGCTTAAGCTTCTGTAACGCAGAAACTGCCTCAGGAGACCAATTCACTACATCCGAACCCTTTTTTGGTCAAATCAGTCAGTGGTTTCACAATACCAGAGAAATTACTTATAAATTTATGTTAAAAATTAGCAAAACCCAAAAATCTCTGAAAAGCCTTCAATGAAGTGGGCTGAACCCAATCACAAATGGCCTGAATCTTGACCGGGTCCATTTCAACAGCAGACGGAGAGAAAATGAATCCCAAAAACGAAACTTTCTGTAAGCCAAAGAGACATTTTGATCCCTTAACATACAAAGCATTTTCTCTCAAAATCCGGAATACCATCCGAACATGTTCCACATGAGAATCCCAGTCATTGGAAAAAATCAAAATATCGTTCAAATAAACGATCAGAAACTTATCCACCAAATCCTGGAAAATATCGTTCATGAAAGATTGGAAGACTGAAGGGGCATTAGTGAGCCCAAAAGGCATCACTAGGTACTCAAAATGCCCCTCAGGGGTATTAAACGCCGTCTTCCATTCATCTCCATGTTTAATGCGAATAAGATTATATTCCCCCTAAGGTCAATCTTGGTAAACCAACTAGCCCCTTTCACTCTGGAGAACAAATCGGAAATCAAGGGCAAAGGATACTGGTATTTAACAGTGATCTTATTAAGGAGACGATAGTCAATACAAGGCCTCAATAAACCATCCATCTTGGCCACAAAGAAAAAGCCAGCACCTAAAGTGAAGAGGACTGTCTAATATGACCTTTCCAATGACTCCTTGATATAAGATCGCATAGCCTCATGCTCAGTTACAGACAGATTGAAGAGCCGACCTTTGGGAAATTTACAACCGAGCACTAACTCAATCTCACAATCATAACTCCTGTGAGGAGGCAAGGATGCAGATTTACTCTCACTAAACACATCAGAAAAATCAGCCAAATAGTCAGGGACCTCCTGAGACTGGGGGGAGGTAGAAAAAACAGGAGTGTTGACACCCCCAACTGACCACAGTACTGTACTGTCTGCAATCCAGCAAAACCCTAGGAAAAATTCCAACACTTCTGATTTCCAAAAAATACTGAGACCACACGATCTCTCTCCCACTAGATCAGAACTCTGGTGTGAACAGGCAGCTAACCAGCAGATACTGAAATAACAGGAACTGAACAAATAAACAGTAATAAATGAGAAACAGAGACCAGCACAGGCCCCAGCCTGGGAACCCGGCTGACCTCACTCCAGAAGGGCAGAAAAACAAAGGAAAACAAAAGCCACAGAAACAAGCTGAAAATAACTTATCTGAAAGTTGCAGGAGACAGCAGAAAGCAAGCTGACTTCCAAATGGCACCAGGAAGTTACAACTAATCACCGGTGAGGATCATGGGAAGGTTACTCCCTTAAATCTCCCCAGTCATCAAGACCAGATTGCCAGTCCTTGCTCCCAGCTGATGAAGGACTTCTGTTAACCAAAGCCGCTTCAATACTATCAGCAGCCACCAGAGGGAGCCCAAACTCTGAAGTCAGATCCAGAGTGTTCACAACAGCTTGCACTTCACCCTGCCCCCTCATAAGGACTGGTTTGAATTGGGCCTTAGCTCCTCAGAAACTTGCTTAAAGGAATTCTCCTATATAGACAACCCCTTTCAATATATTAGTACAAATGGACTCGGGTAGTTGACTCCAAGGAAGTGGAGGCCTGACGGTCTCAGAGTCCTACTGCTACAGGCAACACGCATGAAGGAGACCCAACTGGGAGTATTCACATTTCCAAAAATTATTGGCAGACACCACCAAAGTGGTATCAATATCACCACAGTATAGATAGTATAATAGGGACCGACACCTTATCTACACCTTATCCAGCAGATGGACACCCAACCAAGAGTGTGCATATTTCCAAAAATTACTAGCAAACACCACAGCGGGCATCAATTTCACCATAGTAGAAATAGTATAATAGGGACTGATAGGTCTTCCATTAAATCCAATCCATCAGATGAACACCCAACCAGGAGTGTTCACATTTCCAAAAATTACTGGCAGACACCACAAAAGTGGCATCAATTTCACCACAGTATAGATAGTATAATAGGGACCGACAGGTCTTCCACTACACCCAATCCAGCAGATGGACACCCAACGAGGAATGTTCACATTTCCAAAAAGTACTGGTAGACACCACAAAAGTGGCATCAATTTCACCGCAGTAGAAATAGTATAATAAGGACTGACAGGTCTTCCACTACACCCAATCCAGCAGATGGACACCCAACTTGTAGTTTTCACATTTTAAAGAATGAGGGCCTGGCAGCACCAAAGTGGAATAACTGTCACAAAAATAGAAATAGTATAATTGGGACCAACACATCTTCCACTACAGCTAATTCAGCATATGTAGACCAACCATGACTGTTCACATTTCCACAAATTTGTGTTAATATCAGCAGCAGCAGCCACAGCAGGCACAGAAGCCACACTAAAAATATCACAGAGTGCAGCAACGTGACATTAATGCATCACACAAAAAAATGCAATATCACCTAGTCTGTACAGTCTATGATTGGGGTGCAAAAGTCCTTGGAGAGTCATGATTTGTTCATCTTTATGCAAGTTAGGTGGTCTACACTTTCAGTGGACAGCCGGCTGTGCTTATCCATAACAACACCACCTGCAGCGCTGAAGACATGTTCTGAGAGAAGACTGGCTGCCAGGCACAATAAAACCTCCAAGGCGAGCTCAGGACACTCATCCATTTTGGAAGACCAAAATGTGAAAGGGACCAGACCCTCCATGATGGTATTGATATTCAGTTCTAGATACTCCTGCACCATCCTCTCCATTAATTCACTACGTGAAAGACTTGGACTCTGTTGTACTGGTGCACGGATTGGTCTAAAAAAAAGTGTCAAAGGCCTCACTGAAATTGCTCCTTCCACTTCCACTGCTGCTGCTGCTGCTGCTGCTACTAATGTTTTAGCGTTAACGAATTGACGTGCCGGAGGTTGGAAGTCTAGAGCTGCAATGCGAACTGTGTGCTTAACTGCTGTCTTAGGGGAAAGTTCTCTTAAGGTTGTGTAAAAGCGTGTATCGATACTCCAGTATTCGCGGGTCGCTTTCCAGAGTGGGAAGCATCTGGCAAAATTTGGTTTTATAACATGGATCTAACAGAGTGGCAACCCAGTAGTCAGCAGTATTCCTAATCATAACTATAGGGGGATCATGTTGCAGATAGTGCAACAAGAAGGCACTCATATGTCAGGCTCTACCATGAGGTCCAAGCCCATACTGTGTTGGTGGCAGGGTAATAATGAGGCTTGTTTCCTCTGTCCCCTCCCGCCAACCACGAACAACAGAGAGGGGAGGATTATCCTCTTCTTCTGACAGTGGCTCGCCCATCACCTCTTCCTCTTCCATTTGTTCCTCGAATCTTGCACCTTTGAAAGCAGTTTGTCTGTTATCACCAGCCCCCCTCAATCGCAGTAATTCACCCTCCCTTGGCGCCCGCCTGTGTGATGACAGTCATGAACTTAGAGACAATGTTATCCCTTCCGCATCCTTCTCTGCTTCCTCCTCTTCTTATGGGACCACCATCTCCTCCCGCAGGCTATTCAAAGTCTGCTTCAGCATATAGATGACTGGAATAGTGATGCTGATGATGGCATTGTCAGGGCTAACCATCTTAGTAGCAATTTCGAAACTGTGCAGAAGGGTGCAGAGGTCCTTAATCTGTGCCCACTCTGTAAACGTGATACGCCATGTCCGTACTGCATTGGCACAGGCTATACAACATGAGATAATGCATCAGGGCTCATTGTTGCTGCCATAGTTGCTGCAACATGTGCAGAGTGGAATTCCACCATGTCGGTACATCGCATATCAACCTGTTAACTGGCATTGATAAAGACCTCTGTATCGAAGCAAGTCGATGACCAGAGGGGTGCGAATGGCGGAAACGAGCACACAGCTTACGTGCTTTCTGGAGCAGCTCACCCAGGCCCAGATAGTGGCAGAGAAAATGCTGTACCACCAGGTTGATGGTGTGAGCCATGCAAGGCACGTGTGTGAGCTTGCCTTGCCATAGGGCAGCTATCAGGTTCGCACCTTTATCAGACACGGCATTCCCTGGATGCAGGTTCAGAGGAGACAGCCATTGCTCAAACTCAGCCTTGAGAGCTGTACACAACTCTTCAGCTGTATGACTTCGATCTCCAAGGCATATCAATTTTAAGACTGCCTGACTGCTTTGAGCCCTGGCTGCGCATTATAGAGATGGTGGAGATTCGCTCTTCACTGTTGGAATGCGTGTCTCATTAATGCAGAGGTTGAGGGCGCAGGTGGAGGCCCTAGAGGAGATAGAGGAGGAGGCAGAAGCAGTAGAAGAAGTGTTAAATATAGAGGTTTGTCCTGCAAGCCTTGGGGATTCCAAGACTTGTGTAGCAGCGCCTGTCCCCACAGCCACTAGTCACCAAGTGCCCAGTCAGCGAGATGCAACGCCCTTGGCCATGCTTACTCGTCCAAGTGTCTGTGGTGAAATGCACCCTAGCAGACATACATTTAGTCAAAGAATGGGTGATGTCTGCGACATGCTGCTGTAGTGCAGGCACAGCTTTCTTAGGAAAGTAATGGCGACTAGGCAATTGGTACTGGGGGACTGCAACAGCCATCAGCTTTCGGAAACCGTCTGTATCTACCAGGCAAAAAGGCAGCATTTCCGTGGCCAACAGATTGGGTATGGTGGAGTTCAACCTCTTAGCTTTGTCATGCGTAGGAGGAAACAATCTTTTACGTGACCACAACTACAGAACCGTGGGCTGGCTGCAGTGCTGAGAGAGGGCGGAGTACTTTGAACTGGACAAACAGCTGGACCGTGGGAGAGGTGCAGGAGGAGATGCTATGGTGGATTGAGAAACTAGTGGTATTCCGTTATCTGAGATCAGTCAAAAACAGCAGACATGTCCGCTTCTGTTACAGCTGACGGCGGGTTCTCAGTCAACGTGACTGGAGCGGGTAAAGAACCAGAGGTTCTGCAGTCAAAGACCTGCTTCTCAGTAGTTGGTATGGTAACAGAGGAGGAGGAAAAGCAGCAGATGTGATTGATGGGGCGACTGATGGTTGTTGAGGTCCGCTGGTCCTCATTTTTGCGCAGTGGGATTCCCACAGTAAAGCATGTTGATTGCGCATGTAAAGGTTCATACATGTAGTAGTCAAATTATTGCACTTTTTACCTCGACTCAGTTTTTTTTGCAAATATATAGATACTTCTCTATTACTAATCCTTGGGCTTGATGTTATCTGACAATACAAAGGTGACATCAACCCCACAAATATGAACCCCACTTGCCACCGCTACTGGCCAAGATGCAACCGTCCAGGCTGAGAACCAGTGGTGACAGCTGCTGGGTGCGCAGCGTCAGTGACCGGCGGCGATGTCATCGAGGTTACCTCCGGTCACTGGTGTGTAAGGCAGCCAGGTTTGTAGTCCCCTCTGCTGCATGTGCGGCAGAATGCTCAGCAGTACACTCACATTTACTGTCAGAGTCCCCTCAGCTTCTGTTAAGGGTATGCCACACTAAACAATATCGCTAACGAGATCGCTAAAAAACGTCACTATTTAGCGATCCCGTTAGCGATATTGTTCAGTGCGGCAGCTTCCAGCGACGAGCTTCCTGCTGTGATCTCGCTCGTCGCTGGAATCGTTCCGGACCCTATTTCATCGCTGGCGCTCCCGCTGGGTGAGTATCTAATCGCTGTGTGGCACCTTTTCTTAGCGATTTAGCGGTACTTTTGTACCGCTAAAGTCGTTAAGAAGATCGCTAACGGCGATAGCGTCGTTAACTATATCGCTAAATGTGGCCGCATTTAGCGATATAGAAACAATCCCGCTAGCGATCGCATTAGTATGCGTCGTTATCGTGATCGCTAGCGGGATTGTTTAGTGTGGCAGTACCTTTACTCTGGCTCCATATCCACAAGCTCCAGAAATCATTCCACAGACAATGTCCTTTTTCAACAGTTCAACTTTACTTAGCAGTAGGGTATCTATCACATATGCAGCACAGTGTACACAGACTGGTATCTCTCCATCTTTCCCTGTCTTCCTAGCAATCTCTGCTCTTCCTGGACAATCTCTGTCCTGTTTTAGTAATCTCTGTTCTTCCCAGCCTTTCCGGCACCTTCTGTTCCTTCTGGAAATCCCTGCCACGCTTCTTGCAATCACTGCCTCTCTTCTGGCAATCCCTGCTTCACTTCTGGCAATCCCTGCCTCACTTCCAGCAATCACTGCCTTTTCTGGACAATCCCTATCGCGTTCCAACAATCACTGCTATTTCAGACAATACCTTTCCAGCAATCACTGCTCTTTTGGACAATCCCTGTCCCGTCTGTGCCTTTAGACCCACCAGCTTTCTGCCATTTCCCTGGTCTGACTTGTAGTTATAGGGTAACGGGCTCGCCGTCTCAGCTGCCCCTGATGCCCCCTCTATTCTAATCCCACTATTATCCTATGGTATCTTCTATTCTATCCCTACTTCTATACATAACACATATCAAATACATTCACAATGCAGTACAAAACAATACAGCAACATTACATTAATATTAGTAAACGACAAGGTGCCGCACATGATACATGTGTACAGTGTCCAAAGAGGGGAAGACACATGATGGACTCTGTCACCTTCTTACACTCCTCCCTCTTAAGATATGGTTGTCCCCGACCATGGCAAGACCTGTAAACTTAAAAATGGTTAACATTTTTGAAACATTTAAAACATTTATTCCACTTTCCAAGAAACTGAAGATGGCGCGTTCTCTGAGTTTTTCCAGTAAGATGGTGCACCACAACATTATGGGTGTCAGGTCCGAGCATTTCTACATGAACAGTTTCCTGGCCGTCGTGAGCCAGTTGAATGGCCACCAAGGTCTCCCGGTCTGACCCCATTAGACTTTTATCTTTGGGGTCATCTGAAGGCAATTGTCTATGCTGTGAAGATAAGAGATGTGCAGCTCCTGAAACAACGGATACTGGAAGCCTGTGCTAGCTTTTCTTCTGTGGTGTTGCTATCAGTGTGTCAAGAGTGGGAGAAGAGGGTTGCATTGACAATCCAACACAATGGGCAGCACTTTGAACACATTTTATAAGTGGTCATAAACTTGTAAATAACTCATGAACGAATAAAACTACATTAAAACCAAGCACACCATTGTTTTTCTCGTGAAATTCTCAATAAGTTTAATGTGTCACATGACCCTCTTCCCATTGGGTCCTCCAGCTTAGGCTTTCTGCCTCCCTCCTTTAGTAGAGTACGGTCCCTTTAAAAACAAGTGCACTGCTTTTATACTTTCAGGGGACAGTTCAGGGTTAAAACAGTAAAACTTCAGAGTTAAAACAATACAGCACTTAAAGCAGCCACGCGCAGTCCATCCTGGTTGCATAAGGTGATTAAACCCTTTGGGGTTTTGGTCCTGTAATCCAGCAGGGGATGCGCAACCATGCACAAAGAAACTAGGAGAAGGGGGGAAAAAAACAGTCACTCAACTGCACTGACATCTGGTCCTGGTGCCAGAAGAGGCACCTTGCCTCTTCAGGAGATGCAGAACAGTCTCTCATCTTTTTTTTCACTTGGTGCAACTAGCACAATGCTTTCCACTTAAAGGGGTCGTTCTCCTCGATGACTCCCGCCACCCACCGAGCCTCTTATGCTGTGGGAGCCCGAGGCTCATCTGGGTAGCCGCCGCAGGGATATGTGGAGAACAAAGAAGGTGCCAGAACAGGGGAGGGGGTAGGTGTTGCACTCACTGTGGCTGCATCCGGCTGCGACGGTCCTCCACATTCATCAGAAGCTCCTGTGCTGTAAATAAATAATTAAAAAAACCTACGTGGGTTCCCCTGTATTTTTGATAACCAGCCAAGCAAAACTCACAGCTGGGGGCTGCAACCCTCAGACGTCAGCTTCAGCAAGGTTGGTTATCAAGAATAGAGGGGTCCCCACGCTGTATTTTTAATTATTTAAGTAAATAATTTAAAAAACAGCATGGAATCCCCCATTTTTGACAACTGCCTTGCTAAAACAGACAGCTGGGGCTGGTATTCTCAGGCTGTTAAGGGGCCATGGATATTGCCCCCTCCAGCCTAAAAACAGCAGCCCGAAACTGCCCAGAAAAGGCACATCTATTATATGCACCAATTCTGGCGCTTTGCCCGTCTCTTCCGACTTGCCCTGTAACAGTGGCAAGTGAGGTTCATATTTGTGGGGCTGATTGACATCAAGCCCACAGATTAGTAATGGAGAGGAGTCTATAAGACACTTATCCATTGCTAATCATATAGTTGTATGGTAAGTAATGGAGTAATTAATTGTTTACAATGCCATAACTTAGTATTTTGTAGCATAACCTCTTGCTTTAATTACTGCACCACACCGACGGGGCATTGAAGCCACTAGGCTATTCAAGATATCCTGAGGGATCTTGCCCCATTCAATTTGCAAATCTGCAAACAATTCATCTTTATTGCTATTGATACGGGCCCCAACTCATTGCCCTAACGTATCCCAAAGGTGCTCTATAGGGTTTAAATCAGGTGATTGTCTTGGCCATTGCAACAGGAGAACATTTCTCTTTGCTGACCAGTTTTTGACTAAATTGGATGTGTGCTTAGGATCAATGTCTTACTGGAATTTCCAGCTCCTGCCTACTCTGCTTTTACCGTGTGGCAACATTACATTCTCCTTTATATCCTTGTACATGGTAGCATTCATATTTCCATCAATTCTATGCAGAGGGCCAGTGGCAGATGCCGAAAAGCAGCCCCAAACCATGACATCACCATGTTTCACTGTAGGTGTTTGGTACCTTACATCATTACGTTTTCCAATTGGGTGGTATACTGTATATAGTGCTTGCCATCACTACCAAACAGATTGCACTTAAAATTATCCAACCACAACACCTTAGACCAATCTGTCACTTTACAATGCTGTGTGTCTTCTTTGGCAAACTCAAGTTGAACCTTCAGGTTCTTTGCAGAGATGAAAGGCTTCTTGCCTGGAACTCGTGCATTCAACCCTACTGCTCTTAGCCGTCGCAAAACAGTTTGGCAACTCACTTTGACCCTATATTCTACATTCATTTCATGTGAAATCTGTACAGCACTTTTATGGACAGCAAATTCTGACTTTTTCTTAATAATGTTATCATCTTTGGATAAAGTTTTCCGTGGTCATCCACTTCTAGGTATGTCAGCTGTTCCATAACCTTCTTTTTCTTTCTTTATTATTCGTGACACTTGACTCTGAGAGCAGTTGAATTCCATAGCCATCTATTTTTGGCTTTTGCCTGACTTGGCATTCAGAATAATAAGCTTCCTGACATCTGCTGATAAATTTGTCTTTGTCTTTGTCATGTTTTAAGCGAAAAACACACAAACAAAAAAAAATTTGAGCGAAATTCGACTACCCATGAGAAAATGCGTAAAACATTTGGCCCAGCAAATGCTGAAAACCAACACATAAGGGAATAAAACAATGTTAAACACAACCATTTGCTTCCGGTTTACTAAAATCACCAGGAAAATTGCGTCACAACCAGAAAGAAAGTAATCACACGTTAAAAAAAATGCAAAACTTTGGTCGTTACTGTATGTCTTGTTACAATCTTATTGGTTACTTTCTAAAAACCTGCTGTTACTGTAGGGGGCTTCATAAGCATTACATTTCTGGAGCCTACTGTATCTCTGTAGAAACAGACAAAATATTAGCAGCCTTTCGCCACCACTAGGTGAAGTAATCTTTATATGCTTGTGTAGGTACCTATCAACTTGAGCAATAGCCATAAATAAATGTATTAAGATTAGGTCCCTAGTGACTGCAGCACTGGACATTTGAGATTTAAAAAAGCCAAACTCAAAACTGAACAGAGGCCTTCATTCTTATACTTCAGAGTTCCATTGTTACTTGTTATACCAATTATCAACACATCAGGTTCTCTGCCAGGGTTGCCAACTTGAGTTTTCATTCTTTACTGGACAGATATACAGTATAATATTGTAAATTGACCTGCTAATTAGCAAAATCAGCACAAAAGCCCACTTTATTGTCCACCCTCCTCTCTTTTCCTGTTTCAATGTCCTTAATGTATTATATATGATTGTATCAAATAATTTGTTGTTGAATAAATTTTGTATTTTTTACTATGTTTGGACTGTTTGGTCGCGTTTTTGAGGTTTCCTCATGTGTTTTAGTATAATATTGTGTATGATTACATTTTTGTGTTTGATTTCTGTGCCATCATATCATTATGTGCATTATTTCCTTACTGTAACGTCACTGTATGATTAACACATTACTGTGTGCATTATCCTTGACATCACTGTTTAATTCTGGGCTGTAATTTCACTAAATAAATTACCTTGCACTGTGATACCCTTGTGTATATTCTCCATGTACTATGGCAGTAATATTTTTATGTTCTCAAATTCTATGCCATTATATCTTGTGCATTATCCCTTTACTGTGAAATCTTTGTATGATTCCCACACTACTGTGAGCATTATTCCAGAAATCACTATTTGTAATTCCTGTTCTGTCATTTCACTAAATAAATTACTTTTGTACTGTGACATCCTTATGTGTATTCTCCTTGTACTATGACAACACCTTTTTCCACTACAGTAATATTACTATGTGCACAAATTCTGTGCAATTATATCATATCATCCCTTTAATGTTACATATAATTCTCACACGACTGTGAGCATTATTCCAGACATCGCTGTTTATAATTCCTCTGATGTGTTTTTCACAAAATAGATTCCTCTTGTACTACGTTATCATTGTGAGCCTTATCCACTACCCTGGCAACAATGTACACTTTATGCCAGTACTATGTGTTGTTTTACATGATATCAAATTGTTACATTACCTTGTGCATTATATTAACTATTTATTTACACAGGTGGCCTTCAAAATGTACCTTGGGATTACTCCTTCTACTATTGGTGGTAATGACAATGGAAATGGATTCTCTCTCATTTTGGATAAAAATCCACTGATTGACTTTGTTGAAGAGCTTCCCACTGGCAGATCATCTTTGAGCTATTGTAACCTACTTACTGGAGTCCTAAAAGGAGCACTGGAAATGGTACAATTTTCACTCTTACTATTGTTGCTCGTAAATATTTTACATTGCTCTACTCTGTATCACATCTTAAAAGACTTAGGGCAGCATTTGTTTCAGGTTTCTCCATGAGATCACAACTCTATCTTCCAGAATCCAAGTACTGAAATGTGTTAGCTACATTCTATGAAATGGTAATTAGTGATGAGCAAACGTGCTCGCTACTGCACGATACTCGATAGAGCATAGGGGGGCTCGAGCAAGCTCATATCTTGATCGAGTATCGCAGGGGCTCGAGCGCCATGCTCGCTTACCCGCCTCACATGTTTGGCAGGCGCCTGTTAGAAAGCAAATGAACATGTGGGGATTGCCCGCCATGCACATCAATGCCGTAGCCATGTTGGCTACTGGCAATACTATGATTGGCCAGCTGCATCGCATCATGGGGTCTTATATCGGACCCAGTGATGCGATGCTCTGTACTGGGTCCAATATAACAGTGTGAACAAGTGGTTAGTTGGATGGCATATACTGCGAAAGTATGTTTCCTAGCACCATCCTGTCTTCCACATGGTACAGTCTCACTAGCCAAGAGTCTGAACCACACAATCCTCACCCTGATCCTCCTTCCCACCACCATGGCGACTCCAGGACACAAGTGATCCCACTCTCGGACACTCCAAGGATCTCTTTACATTTCCATTTATTGATTCTGGCCTCTCGCCCTGCACATTTCAAGAGGGAAATGAGGAGCTTGTGTATAGTGCTGCCCAAGTATTTGCGTAGTCACGGTCAGAAGACAACAGTGGGAAGTGGCACTTAGTGTCTCAAGAGGTAGATTATGATGAGACACAGTTGCCATCAAGTGATGTTGTTAAGTCAACAAGTCAGGAGGACCAGAGTGCAGAAGTTGAAGAAGAGGTGGTGGATGATGAAGTCGCTGATCCAACTTGGGAAGGTGCTAAGAGTAAAAACAGGTGTTACAGGGAAACATGCAAATTATTTTTAAGGTGTGCACATTAACAGGTAAAATACAGGTAAAACTCTCTTCCCTTTATGGGAGGCACTTTTTCTTTAACGTTGCATAACAACCATGACAACAAAATTTAAAGTTACTCCCTTTAAAACATATTACTTCTCTATCAAATATTAGCAGCAAACATTACTATTTCAAATAGACATTCAATACCGTAGCTTAAGTGCAATAAAACTTTCAAGTACTATAACGCGTTCTTTATACTAGGCTAACTTTTCCTTTTCCTGAGTACAAATCCCCAACATAGGCCTTGGGCGTGGCTACAAGGCATAGTCAGTCTCCAGGTTGGACTACTTCTTCGGCCACAGTTCTTTGGTCCAGCTGTGCAATATATAGACTGCCAGACACACTCTAAGGTTTCACGTAAAACCAAGAGGAAGCACATTATTATTGTTATTATTATTTATATAGTGCCATTAATTCCATGGTGCTGTACATGAGAAGGGGTTACATACAAATTTACAGATATCGTTTACTGTAAACAAATTTACAATGACAAACTGGTACAGAGGGGAGAGGACCCTGTCCTTGCGGACTTACATAAGAAGTGCTAACTTTTTACAGATTAAGTTCGGATCACTCATTGTTCATGATCTCATTTCTTTGTAAAGGGTAACAAGAACCCTACCTGGTTAACTTTAACTTCTTTAACTATTTACAGTCATTTGGATACAATTTTGATTTTTTTTTTTTTACTTCTTTTCCCAGGGCAGCTCCTGGTGCTGGCTGATCCCTGGCCAAGGAAGTTCATATACAAAGGTCACTCCTGGTGACACAAAGAGGTCATGGCCGAGGCAGGCATGCCCTGCCATTGGTGTTTGAGTGGCCTGGGACCGTACTGTAGTTGGCACTGTGTAGGCAGTAGGGGCTGGTGTGGTGCTAGGTGGTATGGCAGGAGCAGCTTTGGCCTCAGATGGTGTTGGCACTGGCCGTTGCTTCTTACTGGTAGCTGCTGGGTCAGAGGCTGCGGACTTGTACTTTCTCACATTCAAGGCGTACCAGCCTTTCTCACCCCAATGACGAGTGTAGATCATGCAGTCCTCTGGGTACAGATCCCTATCCAGGTGTCCCTCCAGGAGGTGAGATTCCACATCCCTGCGGTTGACGAATACCTCTGCTAGTAAGTCGTGCTCCCTTATAAAGCCCCAGCCCCTATGGAGCCGAAAAGCCACCACAGTGCCCTGTTTCAGCAGCCCTAGTCTGCTCTCCTGGCCTTGCGGGCCTGTTTCTTGGCGTGCAGATCTCTCTCGTCTAGAGTTCTACGCTGGGCATTGCGCTCCTTATTCTCCTCTTCTCATCTATGAGCGTGTTGCTGCTGATATTCCTCCCAGCTAAGGACTTCCACCTTTCCTCCATCCTTCTGTCCTTCCCCAGGGAACCCAATTAAATCTGTTCCCAGGTTTGCCCAGCGATACACTACCCGTTCCGTGTATATCTCCCCTGGTAGACCGGTCGGCTGGAGCGGAGCCCTCAGGTGACTCTCTATGTCTGAGGACTGGTTCCAGTTCAGGGGCGCACGAACCCGGCCTGGTTCACGGATTGGCGGCGCTGCTAGCGGGCCCACCAAGAGCTCCTCTTCAACGGGGCAGGGTCGGTGACATTACCTGCCTGTGGTGTTGTTCCGATGCCGACTTTCTCCTCCTGCTCAGCAGGGACTGGGGTTGCTGGCTGCTGGATGGAACGCTGCTCCTCCAACTTCCTCTTTTCTGGCAGGGCCAACTTCCACCTGCCCACCGCGGTCAGCTGCAAACCCTGGATCTGGCGGCTCAGCTCCTCCATCCTGGTCCATGGCTGTCAGTGAGTCCGGGTCCTCACTCCACCAGCTGGGGAAGTCGTCTCGTGCTCCCCCTCACTCCGGGTTACCAACACTCGCCATCTCATTCTCCAGGTTCTCTGCAGCATACACATGGCGTTCCTGCTCTCTCCTCTGTGTGCGGGGCTTTTTCTTATTTTTGCCACCAACCAGGATCAGGAGGCGGATCTCACTGGCCAATTGGCAGGTTCTTAGGGTACAGTAATACTTGGTGTGAGCGGCCATGATCTTCGCGCCCTTACTCTTGAACCGCCCACGACGACACGCCTCTCAGTGCACCATGTGGGACAGCAATGGCGACAATTAAACAGGTCAGAATGATCTGTGGCGCACAGAACTCGATTTTTCGGGTCGGTCCATCCTGTTCGTGATGCCAAAATGGAGAGCCCACCAGGGCCATGGGGTATCCGGTACCAGGCTGCTTCTTAAAGGGGCAGTGTCACAGCAGCAGTGGCCTTGGGCGTCCAATAAAAGGGGATGATGAAAAGGGAAAATAAAGTTTGTAATATAATGGATTAAATGATCGTGATGACACCCGTGGTGTTCATTCAGGGGACCGACGCTGCAATGTAGATTCTCTAGTATGATGATAGGTCAGCAGAGGTTAACCCCTTAACCCCCAAGAGTGGTTTGCATGTTAATGACTGGGCCAATTTTTACAATTCTGACCACTGTCTCTTTATGAGGTTATAACTCTGGAATGCTTCAACAGATCTTCGCGATTCTGAGAAAGTTTTCTCGTGACATATTGTACTTCATGATAGTGGTAAAATTTCTTCGATATAACTTGCATTTATTTATGAAAAAAACGGAAATATGGCGAAAATTTAGAACATTTTGCAATTTTCAAACTTTTAATTTTTATTCCTTTAAATCAGAGATATGTCACACAAAATAGTTACTAAATAACATTTCCGCATGTCTACTTTACATCATTGGAACCAAAATTTTTTCTTTAGGACATTATAAGGGTTAAAAGTTGACCAGCGATTTCTCATTTTTACAACAAAATTTACAAAACCATTTTTTTTAGGGACCACCTCACATTTGAAGTCACTTTGAGGGGTCTATATGGCAGAAAATACCCAAAAGAGACACCATTCTAAAAACTGCACCCCTCAAGGTACTCAAAACCACATTCAAGAAGTTTATTAACCCTTCAGGTGCTTCACAGGAGCTGAAGCAACTTGGAAGGAAAAAATGAACATTTAAAATTTTTCAAGTCACAAAAATGATTTTTACAAACAATTTTTTTATTTTAACAAGGGTAAAAGGAGAAAATGGACAGAAAAAGTTGTTGTGAAATTTCTCCTGAGTATGCCGATATCCCATATGTGGGGGAAAACCACTGTCTGGGCGCACTGCCGGGCTCGGAAGGGAAGGAGTGCCGTTTGACTTTTTCAAACCAAAATTGGCTGGAATTGAGATTGGATGCCATGTCGCGTTTGGAGAGCCCCTGATGTGCCTAAACAGTGGAAACCCCCCACAAGTGACACCATTTTGGAAACTAGACCCCCTAAGGAACTTATCTAGATCTGTTGTGAGCACTTTGAACCCCCAAGTGTTTCACTAAAGTTTATAAAGCCTGGGTGTGAAAACAAAAAAAAAATTTCCACAAAAATGATTTTTTAGTCCCCAATTTTTGATTTTTCTCAAGGAAATTGGACCCCATAAGTTGTTATCCAATTTGTTCTGAGTACGCTGATACCCCAAATGTGGGGGGAAATACTGTTTGGGCGCACGGCAGGGCTCAGAAAGGAAGTAATGACATTTTGGAATGCAGACTTTGATAGGAGTCATGTTCAGTTTGCAGAGCCCCTGATGTGCCTAAACAGATCGGATCGGACCAGTGTTTTAAAAAAAAAAAACTCAACAACTGGACCAGGGATTCCTAACCGGTCTCCTATTCCAGTACTCGCCCGGCCTCAAGCTGCTTAGCGGCTGCAATCTGATGAGGGCAGGCAACTTCAGCTTAGAATGGCAGTTGACAGATGCTTAGTTCTTCTCTGGGTCTTTTCAAGAGGAATGGAAGGGAAAGCTTTAAAAAAAAAAAAAACAAACTCTCCAACTGGACCTGGAATTCCTAGCCGGTCTTCCATTCCAGTACTTGCCCATCCTCAAACTGCTTAGTGACTACAATCTGACCAGTGCAGGCAACTTCAGCTTAAAATGGCAGTTGACAGATGCTTAGCTCTTCTCTGGGTCTTTTCAAGAGGAACGGAAGGGAAAGCTTTAAAAAAAAAAAAAAATCATCAACATGACCAGGCATTCCTAACCAGTCTCCCATTCCAGTACTTGCCCAGCCTCAAGCTGCTTAGTGGCTGCAATCTGACGAGGGCAGGCAACTTCAGCTTAGAATGGCAGTTGACAGTTCCTTAGCTCTTCTCTGGGTCTTTTCAAGAGGAATGGAAGGGAAAGCTTTGAAAAAAAAACAAAACTCATTAACTGGACTAGGCATTCCTGGCTGGTCTCCCATTCCAGTGCTTGCCATGCCTCAAGCTGCTTAGCTGCTGCAATCTGACGAGTGCAGGAAACTTCAGCTTAGAATGGCAATCGACAGATGCTTAGCTGTTCTCTGGGTCTTTTCAAGAGGAATGGAAGGAAAAGTTTTGAAAAAAAAAAAAACATACTGATCTACTGGACCACGTATTCCTAGTCTGTCTCCCATTCCAGTACTTGCCCAGCCTCAAGCTTCTTAGCGGTTTCAATCTGACAAGGGCATGCAACTTAAGCTTAGAAAGGCAGTTGACTGATGCTTATCTCTTCTCTGGGTCTTTTCAAGAGGAATGGAAGGGAACGATTTGAAAAAAAACAAACTCATTAACAGTACCAATGATTCTTAGCTGGTCTCCCATTCCAGTTCTGGCCCAGCCTCAAGCTGCTTATCGGCTGCAAACTGATGAGGGCAGGCAACTTCTGCTTAGAATGGCAGTTGATAGATGCTTAGCTCTTCTCTGGGTCTTTTCAAGAGGAATGAAAGGGAAAGCTTTGAAAAAAAAACAATCTCATCAACTGGACCAGGGATTCCTAGCCAGTCTCCCATTCCAGTACTGGCCCAGCCTCAAGCTGCTAAGCGGCTGTAATCTGACAAGGGCAGGCAACTTCAGCTTAGAATGGCAGTTGACAGATGCTTAGCTCTTCTCTGGGTCTTTCAAGAGGAATGGAAGGTAAATCTTTGAAAAAAAGAACAAACTCATCAACTGTACTAGGGATTCCTAGCTGGTCTCCCATTCGAGTACTCACCTGGCCTCAGGCTGCTTAGCAGCTGCAATCTGATGAGGGTGGGCAACTTCAGCTTAGAATAGCAGTTGACAGATGCTTAGCTCTTCTCTGGGTCTTTTCAAGAGGAATGGAAGGGAAAGCTTTGAAAAAAAAAAAAAACTCATCAACTGGACCAGTGATTCCTAACCGGTCCCCCATTCAAGTAAATGCCCAGCCTCAAGCTGCTATAGCAGCTATAATCTGACAAGGGCAGGCAACTTCAGCTTAGAATGGCAGTTGACAGATGCTTAGCTCTTCTCTGAGTCTTTTCAAGAGGAATGTAAGCGAAAGCTTTGAAAAAAAAAAAACCTCATCAACTGGACCAGGGATTCGTAGCCAGTCTCCCATGCCAGTACTTACCTGGCCTCAAACTGCTTAGCGAATGCAATCTGACGAGGGTAGGCAACTCCAGCTTAGAATGGCAGCTGTTAGATGCCTACTTCTTCTCTGGTTCTTTTCAAGAGGAATGGAAGGGAAAGCTTTGAAAAAAACAAACTCATCAACTGAACCAGGTTTTCCTAGCCGGTCTCCCGTTCCAGTACTTGCCCGGCCTCAACTGATTACCAGTTGCAATCTGACGAGGGCAGGCAACTTCAGCTTAGAATGGCAGTTGACAGATGCTTAGAAGGGCAGTTGACAGATGCTTACCTCTTCTCTGGGTTTTTTCAAGATGAATGGAATGGAAAGCTTTGAAAAAAAAAAAACTCATCAACCGGACCAGGGATTCCCAGCCATTCTCCCATTCCAGTACATGCCCAACCTCAAGCTGCTTAGGGGCTGCAATCTGACGACAGCAGGGAACTTCAGCTTAGAACGGCAGTTGGCGGATGCTTAGTTCTTCTCTGGGTCTTTTCAAGAGGAATGGAAGGAAAAGCTTTGAAAAAAAAAAAAAACTCATCAACTGGACCAGGGATTCCTAGCTGTTCTCCCTTTCCAATACTTTCGCTGCCTCCAGCTGCTTAGCTGCTTCAATCTGACAAGAGCAGGCAACTCCAACTTAGAATGGCAGTTGACAAATGCTTTGCTTTTCTCTGGGTCTTTTCAAGACGAATGGAAGGGAAAGCTTTGAAAAAAAAAACAAACTCATCAACTGGACCAGTGATTCCTAGCCAGTCTCCCATTACAGTACTTGCCCAGCCTCAAACTGCTTAGCAGCTGCACTCTGACTAGTGCACGCAAATTCAGCTTAGAATGGCAGTCGACAGGTGCTTAAAGCTTCCTGGGTCTTTTCAAGAGGAAAGGAAGGGAAAGCTTTGAAAAAAAAAAACTCATCAACTGGACCATGGATTCCTAGCCGGTGTTCCATTCTGGTACTGGCCCAGCCTCAAGCTGCTTAGCAGCTGCAATCTGACAAGGGCAGGAAACTTCAGCTTAGAATGGCAGCTGACAGATGCTTAGCTCTTCTCTGGGTCTTTTCAAGAGGAATGGATAGAAAGCTTTGAAAAAAAAGCAAACTCATCAACTGGACCAGGGATTCCTAGCCGGTCTCCCATTCTAGTACTTGTACAGCCTCAAGCTGCTTAGCGGCTGCAATCCTGATGAGGGCAAGCAACTTCAGCTTAGAATGGCAGTTGACAAATGTTTAGCTCTTCTCTGGGTCTTTTCAAGAGGAAAGGAAGTGAAAGCTTTGAAAAAAAAAAAAACAAACTCATCAACTGGACCAGTGTTTCCAAGTCAGTCTTCCATTTCTGTACTTGCCTGGCCTCAAGCTGCTTAGCAGCTGTAATCTGATGAGGGCAGGCAACTTCAGCTTAGAATGGCAGTTGACAAATACTTTGCTCTTCTCTGGGTCTTTTCAAGAGGAAAGGAAGGGAAAGCTTTGAAAAAAAAAAACAAACTCATCAACTGGACTAGGGATTCCTAGACATTCTCCCATTCCAGTACTTGCCCAACCTCAAGCTACTATAGCAGCTGCAATCTGACGAGGGCAGGCAACTTCAGCTTAGAATAGCAGTTGACAGATGCTTAGCTCTTCTCTAGGGGCTGTGGTTCCACGGTCCGGAACCACAGCGCTTTGGACGGACTAAGCCCCGCCCCCTTTCTGACGCGCGCTCTTTCCGGAGGTGTTCAGGACACCTCCGGAAAGAACGCAGGGCTACATAGCCCTGTGTTAAATTCTGTTGCGGCGACGCACCGTCGCCGCAACACGCGAGGACATGCTGCGGTCTGAAAAGACGCGCCGCATGTCCGTTTACGCAGGTCCCCGCCTGCGTGTTGTTACGCATAGTGGAGACGGGATTTCTTGAAATCCCCTCCACTATGCTGTAACATCTGGACGCTGCGTGTTTGGCGCTGCGCCAGCGCACAGCGCCAAACACGCAGCGTTTACTGATCGTAGAAACTCACCCTTAGTCTTTTCAAGGGGAATGGAAGTGAAAGCTTTGAAAAAAAAAAAACAAACTCATCAACTGGATTATGGATTCCTAGCTTGTCTCCCATTCCACTACTCACATACTCAGTAATCATGTAAGACACATTCAAGTTTAAGCTGTCTGGCCATAGACATGTGTCTTGGTTGGACTTGTAAGAGTATGGCATGGATGTAATGTGGGGAGTAAATTGTCAAAGGAAAAGTCAGTGTGCTCTCACAGGCTTTCCCTAGTAGTAGTGCAGCAGCTGCTGTGGCACTGACAAACGTAGGAGACCCTCTGATAACCGGGTCCAATTGTGCTGATTAGTAAGCTATTGTTTGTCACCTTGTTGCTGTGTCAGGACTGTTGTAGCATGACCTCCTTGTTCTGTGTAGAACAAGAAAAATGACTGATTATAGTTTGAAATGGCTAATCCAGGGGCTGACACAATGAGCAGTTTGAGAGAATTGAAGGAATCAATTGCTTCTTGAGTGAGATCAAAGTAGTCTGATGACAGATAGTCATGGAGGGGTTGCATCATTTGGGAAGCAAAACTTATCCTAGGCCTGCAATAGGATACTAAGCCCAAAAAGGTACATAGCTGTTAGTGTGTCCTGGGTAAGGAGAGATTTTGCTACCTGGGTAAGGAAACATCTCTCTCTCCAGTCAGATATCTTGTACCTTCAGTACTGTAATTTGTCACATGATGCTTTGCAACCATTTTCTGCTAAGAACACAATAAGGAAACTGTGGTTTCCTTACAAGACGCCTGGTCCAGAAAGCAAAGTAAAAGGTCATCCACGTACAGCAATAGGAGTACATGTGGATGAGGTGGTTGCCACTGCTCCACAATTCCTGCCATTGCTGTAAAATAAATGGTAGGTGAATTTATTCCTCCTTGTAGGAGGACCATCCAACAGTACTGTATCCCTTCTTGTGTCACTGGCGGATACAGACATAAGAAACCCCCTGTGCAAGAACAGTATGTTTGCAGTCCAGTAGCTCATCATAATGTACATTTTCACCTGCTTTGGAGGTGGAAATGTGCTCCCTTACCTGTGAAATATCCGAGTCACAGCTCAGGTTGCACCCATGTATGCCCCTGTATGCATTACATATGTGTTATCTTGTAAATGCATGTACAGTCATGGCCAAAAGTTTTGAGAATGACACAAATATTATATTTTCACATGATCTGCTGCCCTCTGGTTTTTATGTGGGTTTGACAGATGTTTTTATCACAGACAGAAATATAATTGCAAACATATGAGTAACAAAAGCTTATATTGACAGTTAGAATGAGTTAATGCAGCAAGTCAATATTTGCAGTGTTGACCCTTCTTCTTCAGGACCTCTGCAATTCTCCCTGGCATGCTCTCAATCAACTTCTGGACCAAATCCTGACTGATAGCAGTCCATTCTTGCACAATCAATGCTTTCATTTTGTCAGAATTTTTAGGTTTTTGTTTGTCCACTCGTACCTTGATGATTGACCACAAGTTCTCAATGGGATTAAGATCTGGGGAGTTTCCAGGCCATGGACCCAAAATCTCTATGTTTTGTTCCCTGAGCCATTTAGTTATCACCTTTGCTTTATGGTATGGCAAGGTGCTCCATCATGCTGGAAAAGGCATTGTTGATCGCCAAACTGCTCTTGGAGGGTTGGGAGAAGTTGCTCTTGGAGGACATTCTGGTACCATTCTTTATTCATGGCTGTGTTTTTAGGCAAGACTGTGAGAGAGCCGATTCCCTTGGCTGAGAAGCAACCCCACACATGAATGGTTTCAGGATGCTTAACAGTTGGCATGAGACAAGACTGGTGGTAGCGCTCACCTTGTCTTCTCCGAATGAGGTGTTTTCCTGATGTCCCAAACAATCGAAAAGGGGATTCATCAGAGAAAATAACTTTACCCCAGTTCTCAGCAGTCCACTGCCTGTACCTTTTGCAGAATATCACTCTGTCCATGATGTTTTTTCTGGAGAGAATTGGCTCTTTGCTGCCCTCCTTGAGACCAGGCCTTGCTCCAGATGCACTCACACCTGCCTGCTGCCATTCCTGAGCAAGCTCTGCACTGCTGGTAGCCCGATCCCATAGCTGAAACACTTTTAAGAAACGGTCCTGGCGCTTGCTGGTCTTTCTTGGGCGCGCTGAAGCCTTTTTGGCAACAATGGAACCTCTCTCCTTGAAGTTCTTGATGATGCAATAGATTGTTGACTGAGGTACAATCTTTCTAGCTGCGATACTCTTCCCTGTTAGGCCATTTTTGTGCATTGCAATTGTTAGGGTCTGCGGAATGCACCAAATATAAGATGTGGAGAGCTGCGTTCGCAGCCCGGGGTCCACCGTGCAGGCGGAGCCTGCTGCTAGTAAAATGGCGTAAGAAGCAAACTCTGTTATCCCGCAGAGTCGCCAACATAAACGCCGTAACGCGCTGTGGCAATAAGTGCGAACTCTGTTACTCCACAGAGCCGCTAGAAGGAGAGCCGCAGCGCTATATGGCGATGTGTGCGAACTCACTAAACACAACTGAGTCGCAAAGAAAACACGCTAGGGCGCTGTCTAGCGTTGAAAGCGAACCCTGTTACGTCACAGGGCCGCTGAGAAAAAGTGCTGTGTCCTGTCAGGCTCTCAGGTACACAGTTAAGTGCTAAGCGTACATAAAGCGTGATCATGTGCTAATGTCCTCGCGGGAGTCACCCGCAATCTATGGCGTCTGAACGCCAGACCCTGAATACGGCAATCAAAACTCCTCACCGGTTATGCCGGTAATCTAGGGCATCTAGGTCGCCGACCCTGACCAGCTAGCACACCAAACTCCTCACCGATTAAGTCGGTATTCTAGTGGCTTATTTCAGCCGGGTCCCTAACCACACACACACATGACCACACTGGCGCATAGCATACAATGGTTGATATTAGCGCATGGCGGCCCAGCCATGCTACCCTTTTATAGTAACAGCTACAGGACCTGCCAGAAACAAGGACCAATGAAGCTTGTTCCAGAACAACAGTAGTCACAGGACCTTCCTGGCAGACCAATAGGAGCTGCTGCAGTACCCGAGCATGTGACCCCCGATCTCCAATGAGAGATCTCACTCTGGGCATGCCCAGAAGGGAAAACGCAGGACTTTGTCCCAAAGACGTCTGCTCCAGCACTGGCTACAATAGCAGATCCAGGAAAGGCAGCAGCAAGTCACTGCACAGTACTGGAGTGGGCAAGACGCCTGGACCGACGTCTCTGCAGAGCAGGCTCCACTGCGGCTGGAGATGAATGGGAGACCGCAGCGGGGCTGGTTCGAGACTCCCCTTGTGCAGCAGCGGGAACTCGAACCCTAACATTACCCCCCCTTCTTTGGGCCTCGCTGCGCTCAAAGGCTGCGGAGCGTGAACATGCTCGGCAGGCTCCCAGGACCTATCCTCAGGCCCATAATCCACCAAATAAAATTTTTTACCTTGTACCCAACAATGGCGTTCACCTCATGATCGTCGGTAGATGAACCCGACGTCCCGGCAGATGACTCAGAAAACAGGGAAATGGCCACGGGTTTCAGAAGGGACACGTGAAAGGTGTCAGTGATACCAAGGCGAGGCGGAAGGGCTAGGCGGTAAACCACCGGGTTCACCTGCTCAAGAACTTTAAAGGGGCCCAAAAAGCGAGGTGCCAACTTGGTGGACTCTACACGTAGCCTGATGTTTCGGGCAGAAAGCCACACTAGGTCACCCGGAGCAAATGTAGGAGCGGGGCGCCGATGGGCATTGGCCGAAGACCTCATCCTCTCTTTGGAGGCCTGAATGGCATCCTGTGTGCGGTCCCAAATGTCCCGTGCCTCCACAGCCCAGTCTGCCACCCTGGAATCGGCAGAAGACACGGGCATGGGCACTGGTACCCGCGGATGCTGACCGTAGTTCAGGAGGAATGGGGTCTGTCCGGTGGAGTCAGCCACAGCATTATTTAGAGCGAACTCAGCCCACGGTAGCAAGGATGCCCAGTCATCCTGCCTGGCAGAGACAAAATGTCGCAAGTATGTGACCAAGGTCTGGTTGGCCCTCTCTACCAACCCATTCGTCTCGGGATGGTATGCAGAGGAGAGATTCAACTCAATGCTGAGTAAACGACACAGCTCTCTCCAGAACCGAGACGCAAACTGGGGACCTCGATCACTGACAATTTTGTCTGGCATACCGTGAAGGCGGAAAATATGCCTAATGAATAATGCTGCCAAGGCCCGTGCAGACGGTAACCGTGGTAACGGCACTAAGTGCACCATTTTGGAGAAGTGGTCGGTTATCACCCAGATGATGGTGCAGCCCCGAGACTTGGGTAAGCCCACCACAAAATCCATCCCAACCATCTCCCAAGGCCTGTCTGCCACCGGTAAAGGGAAAAGTAACCCAGCTGGCCGTTGTCGAGGGGACTTATTCTTGGCGCAGGAGACGCACGCCTGAACGTATTCCCTGACGTCACGGGCCATCTGCGGCCACCAGTATGTTCTCACCAGCAACTCAGAAGTCCTTTTTGTCCCAAAATGTCCACCCACCCTGGACGAATGTGCCCAAGAGAGTACTTCCGGTCGCAAATTGGTGGGCACAAAAGTCTTGCCCGGAGGCACAGACTCAAGCGAAACCGGAGCCACCGTTCTTAGGCTTTCTGTGGGGACAATAAGCCGAGGCTCCTCCTCCACCTCCTCAGAGGACACCACGGAGCGGGATAGAGCGTCTGCGCGAATGTTCTTCTCCCCGGAGAGGAAATGGAGGGTGAAATGGAACCGGGAGAAAAACAAGGACCATCTGGCCTGACGGGAATTTAGCCGCTGGGCTGTCTGCAAATACACCAAGTTCTTGTGGTCCGTGAATACTTGGAAGGGGAAGCGAGCCCCCTCCAGAAGATGTCTCCACTCGGAGAAGGCCAACTTCATAGCCAGTAACTCCCTGTCCCCGATAGAATAATTCCTCTTTGCTGGTGTAAAGGTCTTGGAAAAGAAGAAGCAGGGATGCTTCCGACCCTGGGCATCCTTTTGAAAGAGGACTGCTCCAGCACCAACAGAAGAGGCATCCACCTCTAAGATAAATGGTTTATCGACATCGGGGCGATGTAAGATGGGAGCACTGGCAAAATGCGACTTGATGGAGGAGAACGCCTTTGTGACCTCCTCTGACCACAACTTGGGATTAGCTCCCTTCTTGGTGAGGGCTACCAAGGGAGCTACCAAAGTAGAGAAGTGGGGAATGAATTGGCGATAGTAGTTAATGAACCCCATAAAGCGCTGCACCGCCTTAAGGGAGTGGGGTTCTTGCCAATCCATCACAGCCTGTAGTTTGGTAGGATCCATAGCCAATCCCTGGGTGGAGATGATATAGCCCAGGAAAGGTAGAGACTCCTGCTCAAACATGCACTTCTCCAACTTCGCATATAGGGAATTTGCTCGCAAGAGGTCGAAGACCTTGCAGACATCTCTCCGGTGGGAGGCCATATCTGGAGAAAAGATGAGAATGTCATCCAGATAGACTACCACCGAGGTGGTCAACATATCCCGGAAGATGTCATTCACAAAGTCTTGGAAGACAGCTGGGGCGTTACAGAGCCCAAAGGGCATTACCAGATATTCATAATGCCCATCCCTGGTGTTAAATGCCGTCTTCCATTCGTCCCCCTCATGGATGCGAATCAGGTTATACGCACCCCACAGGTCTAACTTAGTAAATACCCTTGCTCCCCGAAGCCTGTCAAAGAGCTCAGAGATTAGCGGCAAAGGATATTTATTTTTCACGGTGATAGCGTTGAGACCCCTATAATCAATGCACGGACGTAATTCTCTGTTCTTCTTCTGCACAAAGAAGAACCCCGCTCCCGCTGGTGACACCGACTTCCTAATGAATCCCCTTGCCAAGTTCTCCTGAATATATTGGGACATGGCCTCTGTCTCAGGAAGAGAGAGGGGATAAACCCTTCCTCTAGGAGGCTCAGCTCCAGGCAAGAGGTCGATAGGACAGTCATAGGGGCGATGAGGCGGAAGAGTCTCCGCAGCCTTCTTCGAGAAAACGTCGGCATAAGACCAATAGACCTTGGGAAGAGGAGAGAGGTCTATGGATATCTCAGTGGTGTTGACCTGCACGCTGTCCCTAATGCATCTGCCTTTACATAAATTACCCCAACCCAGAATTCTCCCTGAAGACCACTCAATATGGGGAGAGTGGTGGCGGAGCCAGGGTAATCCCAACAAAACCTCATCTATACCCTCAGGGAGGATAAAAAATGATATATTCTCCTGATGGGAAGGAGACATAGACAAGGTGAGTGGGACAGACTGATGGGTGATTTGTGAGGGCAGAATTGCTCCGTTCAACACCCGTACCGATACTGGTTCAGCCAGCAACACCAAAGGCATGGTGTGGCGAGAAGCAAAGGAGGATGACATAAAATTCCCCTCTGCCCCAGAATCCACACACAGCTTGACGGGTAGGGTGGTAGAACCGTGGGTAATTATCCCCTTGAAGAGCACTTTAGGGGCAAAACTCATGGCGTCCAGTGACCCTGTTCCTACGGTTACTGGGCGCGACCGTTTATTCAGCCGCTGTGGACATCGGTTGGCAAAATGTCCCTGCTGCTGGCAAATATAACAAATCGGGGATGGACGAGTGACCCGAGATTTAGATCCTGCAGGAGCAACCTCCTGAAGGTCGGGCGCCTGAACGGGCGACTCCAGAGGGGTGGTGAAGATTGGAGCCAACCGAACCCTCTGCCTACACTGGGCACGTTCCAGCCTCCGCTCGTGGAAACGGAGGTCGACGCGGGTGGAAATAGCGATAAGCTTCTCCAGTGTGGCAGGAATCTCTCTGGTAGCCAAGGCGTCTTTCACATGACCCGCCAGTCCTCTCCAGAACACGGGAATGAGGACTTTATCTGGCCACTCTAATTCCGAGGCCAGAGTCTGAAATTGGACAGCAAACTGGCTGACCAAAGCCGAACCCTGGGTACTTGCCAGCAGTTTGAGCGCCGTATCGTGGGTGATCTGAGGTCCTAGAAAAACCTTTTTCAGAGCCTCCAGAAAACGAGAAGCACTCCGCACCACACGGTCGTCGCGCTCCCACAGCGGCGTTGCCCACTCCAACGCTCTGCCTGACAGAAGAGCTATTGTCGGGGTCATAGAGACAGACCACTCGTCCTCCAGTCACTCCAGATTCAGGCTATGAGCAAGGGTCGACCATCAGAGAATGAATCAGAACAACAGACTGCTTCATACTCAATACATGCTCCAGAGACTACTATGACGCAGCTTTCTCAGCAAATTCTGATCTTTATTATTACAAGCACAAAGTTATATAGTATGCATATCAGGGTGGAGTGAGGGGCACCTAAAGAGAAACAGTATAGCCATATATGGATATGTATAGTATTCTAACATCTGGATTGGTTCCACCGTTCCTTCAGCTCAGCTCAGCTCCCGAATGATGTAACTTCTGGCTGATGCAATCCTCTTGGAATTCAGGATCCAGTTACATATTCCAGAGATGGGTCTTTAGCTAAATGCCACGTAGTAAGGAAAGCTTATATGCCACGTAGCAAGGAAAGCTTATTGTTTGAATACACAAAATGGAAGCTAGCTTATAAACGTCATATAAGGTACAAAAATAGAAATATATACATAATATGAAAGTATTAAAGTAGAAAAATTATATTTTACCTCGACAATCCCCCTAAACACTAAGCTTTCCCTTGCAGGGGTGGCCTTTGAGACTGTCCATGTGTTGGGGGAGGGAAGGTGGGTTGGACTTCTTCACCCCGTCGTCTTAGGGATCATTCCCTTGTGGAATGCCCCCACACGCCCAGGGCCCTACTCTAACATACACATGGAGTTCTCCCATCTGTCCCTAAACTAAATCTCTCATTTCCATCTGTATTTTGTCATAGGGGGTTTTATCAGGTTCATCCTGCGGGGTATATTTCTCCATATCACCCTTATCAGTGTCACCATATAGCAGGGACATAACTTCCTGATGAAAGAAAGTACCTGAGGAGGCGGTTGCATTGGTCACAGCTTTTCTGTACAAGGGTATCACACAACATAGAATTATCAATCCCAACACCAAAAGCCCTGCTACCACTAAACAGGCTTGTTGGAAAAATCCTTTGAGTCCTCCAAGCCACCCTGAGAAGAAAGAGGTATCTACTCCTGCATTGGCCTTTACTTCCTGAGCCAGATTTTTAATCTTTGTAAGGGCCACTATAGTTTTACCATTGACTCCAGAATTCTGAGGATTATAAGTACAACATTCTTCCCCTATCATCCCACAGACTCCACCTTTTTCGGCTAGGATCATATCAATAGCCAGTCTATTTTGAAGAGTCATTCTTGTGTTGGGGCCCAGTTCCTCAACTATACCTTGGAAAGCGTCTCTACTATAGTTGATGAACCTTTGCTCAGTGTAATAGACATAGTTTATCCAGTCCACATTTCTGTTGATCTGTATGGTGGGAATGAGGGAGAGGAAACCTGCAGTAATCTGGTTCTGGGCTTTGTACTCGTCAGGGACCCCCCTAGGGACACCTATGGAATCTATATAGACCTTAGGGTCGTCAGCATAGCTGGTATGCAGCTGATCTAAACTTCTCTTCTTCCTAGTTAGTTCAGGGGCTATTTCTGGGTCCCAGGGTAGGATTTTGAATTGCATGGCTAGCTTTACCAATGTACACTGACCACTCCATACACCTGGCAGCTGAGATCTCAGTCTCCCATCCCCACAGAACCAATAAATATCATACATGTATCTGGAATGATTAGTCAGTAGGTTAACATCTATAGTCTTATTAGTCTGGCAGAACCCGTCTTCAAATACCCCTAAAGAGGGACCAGTAGAGTTGTCAGGAGAATAGCAGGTATAGTTATCCTTATTTACTATCACATCCCGAGGGGTTCGCAATTTGGTTCTTAGACTGACAAGGGGAATATAATCAGGACAGAAGGTGTCATTAGCTCCTTTCAATAACACCAATAAACAGATTGTGGCATTGTGGTCAGCAGGGAAGGCATGCATGTATAGATAAGTGTTGGCAGCAGCACAGGTTATACACCCCACCGATATATTTTGGGCCCTGACGTTGTATCTAACCCATTCTAACCATAGATTTTTACGGGGATTAACTTGGGTTTCCATAGAAAAGGCATCTTCCCATTTGAGCCCTGGGATCGGAATTACTTCATTAACTGCTTGTTGTAACTTATCAGGGACTGGAGTGGGTTTGGTTTTTATATCTTTCAAACAAAAATGCCCATATCTATATTCATCCCCAGTAGGATATATGCTTAAAACATATTTTCCCAAATCTGTAGGCTGAGGGTTCTCCAGGGTCAGCACTAACTTTCCATTGCAGGCCCACCACCCGTGTGAATTGATCAATTCTACCTTCTCGACATCTTTAAGTGTTAGTCTGGTTTTCAGAGGTTTACCTTTTTCATCTACTATATTCATAGCCTCTTGAGGTTGGTAACCCCAGTCTGTCCCTGTGTTCCATCCCACAGTTGGTCAAGAATAACAGTATTCCTTATTTGGCCTGGCTGCACACATATAATGATGGGTTGGACAGCCAAGAGGACCCTTTATAACCTGGTCATTTGTGAAAACCCAAGTGTTGACTGTTTTGTCCATATCAACCCAGAAGTTGGCACACCACCCATATACAGTCAAAACAGGCAAAGCTGTAGTAAGGATATACAGGACAGTCTTCATGGTTGTTGACCAGTCTTGTCTCTTTTACAGTGGGAGGCGTGAATCCAGGTGCTCTTGCCCTCAAGCTTCAGGGCTGTTGGCGTGGTCAGGATCACGGTGTAGGGACCTTCGAATCTGAGTTGGAGGCAGTCTTTCCTCACAAACTTTTTCACGTACACCAGGTCACCGGGCAAGAAGTTGTGTACCGTGTCACCTGTGGATTCTGGGAGAGAAGCAGACACTGTAGAGTGGGTATTAGTCAACTCTTTAGACAAAGCATTAGCAAGGGTATTGGAGTGTAGAATATAGAAGGGTCTACCAGATCCCTATCAGCTCCCCCTTCTAGAATAGATATGATTTCTACCCTAGAAGTGTATGTGAGGGAGATCATATCTTTTCTTTTTTCACTTATACCATTTGTTTATAATAGCCATTATTATTATTTGGAGGTCTCAGTCCAATATACATAGTCTTCGTAATGGAGGCATCTATCAGTCTCTGGAGTAGTCTTATGATGCATGGGATACAACAGCAACCGCAGACGACAAGTATGGCTGCCACCGCTGCCAGTGAGATGAGAAGGCTGGATACAAGATGCCTCCATCGTCCGAACCAGGAATCCAGCCAGTCAGTAAATGGGTTGTCGATACCAGAATTTTCTGCCAGTTCATCAGATAGTGATGTAAGACCTCCAAAGCCTTGGTGATGCTTCCATCTGGGGCGGTATTATTTGGAATAAATGTACAACAATTATAACAGGGTTACAGGATGATCCCCAGACTACAGATTTTATATCACAAGTCCACCGTGGACGTGCCAAAGCAACTGTCGTTCTTTCCAAAAGGGGCCTTCCTGAAGCACTAACTCTAGTCATGGCTTCCTGTGGCCTATATTTCCATGAAGCCCCCGTATTCCATACTGCCTCCTCCCATGAGTTACAATCCTCATTCCCAGGTCTAGTTATACATATAAATACTGCTGCTTCTTCTATTTCTGTAAGAAATTTGTGCACCGGATCACTGCTTTTCCTACCAAACTTATCATATTGACATTTTACTATGTGACATAAATCAAATCTAAAAGTAGCAGAGTTCTTTGATGTATCAAACCACATTGTTATTTCTGTTCCATTGTGGGTGATCTCAGCCATTTGTCCTGGCGATCCTGTCAATACCATCAGAAGCAGGAAAGTCATTCTACCGCTCCAGGACATAGTAGTAGTTTGCATGGCTCCAGATAGCAACTGTAGAAAGTCAGTCCCCTGGAATCAGAATCAAAGACTTGTTTATGTACAGATGTGAGTCTCCTTTTGGAGGCTCTGAATACAGTCAATGGGGCTGTTGCACTGGATGTGCGATGTTTTATGACTACCAGCCCAACCTTGATATTGACCCAAACATCCCCCTTGTCTTATTGCTGTATTGTCTTTGTGATTCCCAACATGTACATGACATTCAAATGAAAATTACCTCTCCAGCAGGAAAGGGCAAAAAAGATTTTTCAGCTGTAGTGGCTCTTAGCATCCGGAAGGCTTCTGACCACCTGTAAAGAGTCAACACACACGAACACATACCTTCCTACCTGTGTGGTAGGTGTATGACATCAGTCTGCAGTCATTGGAACGAATAGAGGGGCTTAGACGTGTGTGTGTATGCGGTGTTCCCTATTCTACCTGTGTTGTGCACATGTGGGACAGACTTGTGTAAACATTTATGAAACTAGGAGCGAACCAGTCATGCCATCCTTGAGCAAGTGCATTTGACCATGAGCTTATTGTACCGCTATGCGGCACGAGAACCTCAGCAAGCATTTTTGCTGCCCTTACCATCCACATCTCCATGGTCCCCGTGCTCCAGCTTGCGACCAGATCTCTCGTCTCTCTTCCCCGGTGACTGGCCGAGTCAGAGCCTGCAAGAGACTGAAATCTAGCTGATTTGCATTCAGTTCTTACCATGATCAGTGGAGGTGTCTCAGAGGCCTCAGTTTGTCCTTCCTCCTTTGCTCCTTCCTCAGCTACATGGTCTGCTCTCCATTGCTCTGAATCCGCTGGATCTGGAATCTGTATGTATCCTTACCTGTGCTATTGGAGACCTTCCTTGGGAGTGGCAAGGCTTCCATGAAGTGTTTAATGAAATGTTCATGCTTGACAGGTGTGTCTGGTGATGTGTAGCCCCTTTAAGCGCTTCAATGAGTGCCATCAACTCCACCTCTTTTGTGGGCACATGAAGAGGGAGTGGTACTGAGTTGTCTACATCATGCTGCGTGACTAATATATATATACAGTGTGGAATCATCCGTCCTGTACCGGTGCTGCTTGAGCCAACTACGGAAAAACAAAACTCAAGAAACATTTCAAAAACATGTAATAAACTTATTTCATAAGCCATAAGAGCTATACAAATTGTTTTGAATTATTTGAAATTACTAATTCACATTTAAAATTTATTAACTCACTCTTAGCAAAAGCTAAAATTCTTTGCTGTTTCTTTCCCTATTTTCTCATCTCTTGAATCTTTAGGTTAATTATTAAACCTAGATTCAAACTTGCTGCAGGTACAAGTTACACAACTGATAAGGATTACTTCCGTGAACAGACTAGCGTAGACAGATTTCAGAACTAAATGAATACAGACATTATTAAAAGGTATCGTACAATTATAAACTTAAATTTATATTCTCATAATCAGTTTTACATTGTGCCAAACTCAATCGTCCCGTGTGTTGCTCAACTTCTATGATATATGTATACAGAGTTAACAACATTCTACTTCCTTCCAGTCCTGAACTTTCAAATCATTTGCTACTTTGAGATGTGCCTGTGCTTGATACAGGAGTCCCTCATCACATAACTCTCCCTTCTTCTGTGCTACATAATCCTTCCATACTGAAGGCTGAAATCTGCCCGTAATAGGCAAATCCATCATCTTATATAACCTTTTCACATTTGTAACAGCCTTCTTGCCCTCCCGCGACTTCATTAACTCACAGATTCCCACAGCACCACCCTCTAACTTGTGAGGTCTCTCAGATTTAAACATACGCATCATGATTTAACAAAGTGCAATGGTCTGTCGCGACTCAGACCACCGATGCCGCTGGCAAGTCACCACCTGTCAACGTGGAGCCCTCCTCAACACCCTGACAAGACAGAGAGTCCTCCTCAATCTATCTTTTCCCTAACCGTGAGTGATGACCTTACAGCACAGCTCACCGTAACACTTTACACAGCACAGAGTCCCCCTCGATGTGCTGACACCTGGGCTTCTCCTAATGAGACTTCCCGGGTTAGACAAAGAGTCCTCCTCAATTTGTCCTGACAAAGAGTACTCCTCAATTTGTCACTTCTCAGACGAAGAGACCTCCTCAATTCGCCACTGATAAGACAGAGTCCTCCTCAATCTGTCATTGATTAAGATAGAGAGCCCTACTCAATCTATCTCTAATAAGATTATCATGTGCGTCTTTTACCCCACTCAACACTTCAAAAATCTAAAATTTGTCCCAACTTTATTCTAAGTCGCGGGAGGCAATTTATCTACATAAAGGTACCGTGACCGGAGGAGGAGAAAAGTGGTGTTTTGACTCAAGCACGTGCAGACATGCAACGTCACTCGGTCTCACTTGCTGGTTCGTGGCGTGGGATTGCCCTCGGTCTCACCACTCAACCGGTCACCCACCCAGACCCAAAAAGACAATACAGCTTAAGCCAACAATGACTGACACACAGGCAAGTGGGACGCATATAAAGTATATGATCCCAACTTACCGTGTTCAATGGAGGCTGCAGTCCTCGCACTCAGTCACCGCGGGCACCACCGCAAAGTCCTCGGGACGGGTCCGGACGGGCGGCAATCCACTGCCCCACGTTGCTAGGCGCCAATTGTCGGGGTCATAGAGACAGACCACTCGTCCTCCAGTCACTCCAGATTCAGGCTATGAGCAAGGGTCGACCATCAGAGAATGAATCAGAACAACAGACTGCTTCATACTCAATACATGCTCCAGAGACTACTATGACGCAGCTTTCTCAGCAAATTCTGATCTTTATTATTACAAGCACAAAGTTATATAGTATGCATATCAGGGTGGAGTGAGGGGCACCTAAAGAGAAACAGTATAGCCATATATGGATATGTATAGTATTCTAACATCTGGATTGGTTCCACCGTTCCTTCAGCTCAGCTCAGCTCCCGAATGATGTAACTTCTGGCTGATGCAATCCTCTTGGAATTCAGGATCCAGTTACATATTCCAGAGATGGGTCTTTAGCTAAATGCCACGTAGTAAGGAAAGCTTATATGCCACGTAGCAAGGAAAGCTTATTGTTTGAATACACAAAATGGAAGCTAGCTTATAAACGTCATATAAGGTACAAAAATAGAAATATATACATAATATGAAAGTATTAAAGTAGAAAAATTATTATTTTACCTCGACACTATCACAAAGCCCACTTGTGCCCGATCCGTGGGGAAACGTGCAGCCAGAAGCTCGAGGTGTATGGAGCACTGACTCACGAATCCCCGACATTGCTTGCTGTCACCAGCAAACTTGTCTGGAAGCGGGAGGTGGGACAATGTAGGGACAGAGGTGGCAGAGAACAAACTGGCTGCAGCTACGCTAGCAACCTGAACAGCGACTGCGGTAACATCCACAGCTGAGGTTGTGCGCTCAAGAGCCGCCAACCTACCCTCCAGCTGCTGGATGCACAGCTGTAAACGCTGTTCATCCGCCATTTTACTAGCCAGACCCTGGCGCTAATATTATGTTAGGGTCTGCGGAACGCACCAAATATAAGATGTGGAGAGCTGCGTTCGCAGCCCGGGGTCCACCGTGCAGGCGGAGCCTGCTGCTAGTAAAATGGCGTAAGAAGCAAACTCTGTTATCCCGCAGAGTCGCCAACATAAACGCCATAACGAGCTGTGGCAATAAGTGCGAACTCTGTTACTCCACAGAGCCGCTAGAAGGAGAGCCGCAGCGCTATATGGCGATGTGTGCGAACTCACTAAACACAACTGAGTCGCAAAGAAAACACGCTAGGGCGCTGTCTAGCGTTGAAAGCGAACCCTGTTACGTCACAGGGCCGCTGAGAAAAAGTGCTGTGTCCTGTCAGGCTCTCAGGTACACAGTTAAGTGCTAAGCGTACATAAAGCGTGATCATGTGCTAATGTCCTCGCGGGAGTCACCCGCAATCTATGGCGTCTGAACGCCAGACCCTGAATACGGCAATCAAAACTCCTCACCGGTTATGCCGGTAATCTAGGGCATCTAGGTCGCCGACCCTGACCAGCTAGCACACCAAACTCCTCACCGATTAAGTCGGTATTCTAGTGGCTTATTTCAGCCGGGTCCCTAACCACACACACACACATGACCACACTGGCGCATAGCATACAATAGTTGATATTAGCGCATGGCGGCCCAGCCATGCTACCCTTTTATAGTAACAGCTACAGGACCTGCCAGAAACAAGGACCAATGAAGCTTGTTCCAGAACAACAGTAGTCACAGGACCTTCCTGGCAGACCAATAGGAGCTGCTGCAGTACCCGAGCATGTGACCCCCGATCTCCAATGAGAGATCTCACTGTGGGCATGCTCAGAAGGGAAAACGCAGGACTTTGTCCCAAAGACGTCTGCTCCAGCACTGGCTACAATAGCAGATCCAGGAAAGGCAGCAGCAAGTCACTGCACAGTACTGGAGTGTGCAAGACGCCTGGACCGACGTCTCTGCAGAGCAGGCTCCACTGCGGCTGGAGATGAATGGGAGACCGCAGCGGGGCTGGTTCGAGACTCCCCTTGTGCAGCAGTGGGAACTTGAACCCTAACAGCAATGATGACTGCACGTGTTTCTTTAGAGATAACCATGGTTAACAGAAGAGAAACAATGATGCCAAGCACCAGTCTCCTTTTAAAGTGTCCAGTGGTGTCATTCTTACTTAATCATGACAGATTGATCTCCAGCCATGTCCTCATCAACACCCACACCTGTGTTAATGGAGCAATCACTGAAAAGAGGTTAGCTGGTCCTTTTAAGGCAGGGCTGCAATGATGTTGAAATGTGTTTTGGGGGATAAAGTTCATTTTCTAGCCAAATAGTGACTTTGCAAGTAATTGCTGTTAAGCTGATCACTCTTTATAACATTCTGGAGTATATGCAAATTGCCATTAGAAAAAGTGAAGCAGTAGACTTTGTAAAAATTAATATTTGTGTCATTCTCAAAACTTTTGTCCATGACTGTATGTATGTCTTTTTGTGTACAATATACCATCTGTTTTAAAAACTTTTATGTACTTGTCAAACCCCCTTTGCAAAATCCTGCATATCCCCCTGGTAGTTTTGAATAGTAAAGCCAACATTTAAGAAGAAAGTGTTAAAATCGTTGTCTGCTCTAAATCTATAAATCTGCAGTTATTCTATGTGACTGCAGACTTAGGAATCCTCACTTTGTGCGCACTGAATGTTATGGACGACTGTCACATGACGGCAAGTATGCAATATGCATGCTCCCAGCCACAATCGGACTAGATGGGTGAGGCCTAGTACATTTTAAGTGCATTGAGCGAGGGCAGAAACAGTCTAGTCTGATTGTTGACGGGTGAATTCATTTTGCATACTTGGGGTCACTTGGCCACTGTCCCTAGCTCTGCACTGGAGAATCCTCACAGCACATGCGCTGTGAGAATTTACAAGTCTGCAGTCATTTGAACCACTTCATGAACAAAATACCCATATACATTAATCAATAGCAAATGTAGAAACTTGCCCTGATAAATATGGGCTATAGAAACACGACATAATAGGGAAATCGCCAAACTAGGATATACACAGTGAAAGAATTGCGATGCAAAAAATCCCAACAAAACATTAAATACAATAAATATATTTTTTATTGAGAAAATATACCAGGAATAAAGGAACAAAGGTGGAGTAGAGGTCAATTGACCAATAAGCACATGTAAGACAGGGAACACTTTCAGGTCATAGTACATAGAAAGGGAGTGTGCAGCTTAATACATATATATAAAGCTATTGCCATTTCAATAAAGTTGCACATATCCCAAAAATAAAGGTAATTAAAGACTATGGTACAGATTAGTATTATAAATGTGACAGAGTGGAGAGTGCCAATGCTCAGCAGTTTAACAAATGTCACAAGCAATAATTTAAAAAAATATTGCATAGCAGCCTAGAGTCATAAATATGCCATAGTCAGGGTATCACATATGTGTACATAAATCAAAAGACATACAAAGGGTCCAAAGAAGTCAAAAACATGTGATACCTGTAGGATAGAATTACCCTGCTACCTGGTGCGCCCTCCCCGAAGCGCGTTTCTGCTAATTGCCTTTCTCAAGGGGTGATGGGAAGAAGGAAGTGTGAAGTATAAAAAGAGACCGTTCACCAATGGACAAGAGCACAGAGATCATGTGATATAATGAGCCAGTCATGACGTAAGTCTCAGTGTCAATGAGTTGTATACCCGATGTTGCCATAGTGACATAATATTCCATAATGGACGGCGCCAAGTTAGAATAATGGGAAATATATTGCCGGGGGCTCAGACGCAATAACAGTATAGGATGCCAAAAGACATGACTAGGTGATCACCCCCCGAAAGAAACCGGAGCAATGGAATCAGGTGCAGAGATATCAAGCACTCCATGGCACTATACGTGCCGTCATAGCAGCAAAATACGCCAGCTGACGTCAACGTCACGTGCTCCACGGCGTCACTAAGTGCACACCCACAAACAAGGATGAAGGAGTCACGTGATGAGCAAAAATATCCTGCACCCGTCCAACCATGGTGACTCACGCGTTGCCGAGGCAGCTGAAGACGCCAGGCGGCGTTGGCATCATGTGCCCAGGAGCGTCACGAAGTGACCGCCCCTGGAAACACAGTGCGATGCCGAGAACCGACTGGAGTGTAATGTGCCACAGCTCGTGTGCGTGCCAGAAGGACACGGGTAAGGATAATGGAGAATGATATTGCACATATCCCACAATGAGCAGATGACCTGGCCACAATGTATAATAATGACATACTAAATGTGATAATAACAAAACGTCATGGCAACTAATACACAGTTTTGGAGATAAGTATATGTGTCAATTGACACTGAGTCAGGCCACGACAAAGTAGTGGGAAACAGCAAATATGGACATAACGTACATATCACAGAATAGAAAATGCAAATTATAATAAGATGCAATGAAGTCCTGTTCATGAGTGAATCCAATGGCTAATCTTGTCGAGGTCATATCCACACAGTCCAACTTCATTATTATGGAAACTGAGACAGTATGATAGATGTGCAATTGATAGATCGGTGAAATGGCTCTATATTAAAATAATGGATTAAAAACAAAGAAACGCAACATATGCAAATAGGTCATTAATGATGGAAAATGCCGACATAAGATGTTTATAGAAATGGAACAAAACTAATGGTTTCATTAAAGCCCTTTGGTTGAACAGTTTCCAGAGTCCAGATCCAGCGTGTTTCACATTGTGATAATTTTTTACTTAGTTTTCCACCACGGATATCCACATCAATCATGTCAATTCCACTAATCCGGAGAAGAGAACTATCACAACCTTGATGTAATTTAAAATGTCATGGTAGTGTTCTAAGTGTGGTTGTGTCGTCGTGGTCGGCGGCCGCCTGAATACCCAACACATGTTCACGAACTCGAACTTTGAGTTGGCGAGTGGTCATGCCAACATAAATAAGATTACATGGACAGAGGGCAAAATAAACAACATATCGTGATGTACACGAGATGCTCTTCCTGATGTCAAATGTTTTCGTCCCTGTCGAATTAAAGAATGCATCAATTCTATTTAGTTTGGACAGG
>JARQOD010000005.1:316632792-316675216 GCA_033576555.1 Oophaga sylvatica | reverse complement strand
GGGCTCATTATTCTATATGGATCAATATATGGGGTCTATTATTCATTACTAGGCATTAAATGGGATCCATTATTTTGTATGCAACACTATATGGGGTCCATTATACTTTATGTAGCATTATATGGGGGTCGATTATTCTGTATGCAACATTATATGGGGCCTTTATACTGTACGAAGCATTATATGGGGTTCACTATTCTGTATGGATCAATATATGCTGTCCATTATTCTGTGTGGAGCATTATATGGATCCATTATTCTGTATGTAACATTGTACTGGGTCCATTATATTGTATTATATGAGGACCATTACTCTGTATGCAACATTATATCAGGTCCATTATACTGTATGGAGCATTATATGGGATCAATTATTCTGTATGGAGCAATATATGGGGTTCATTATTCTGAATGGTACATTCTTTGGGATCCATTAAATTGCTATGATGACTGCTTTGCACACTCTTGGCATTCTCTTGTTGAGCTTCAAGAGGTAGTCACCGGAAATAGTCTTCCAACAATCTTGAAGGAGTTCCCAGAGTTGCTTAGCACTTGTTGGCCCTTTTGCCTTCACTCTGCGGTTCAGCTCACCCCAAACCATCTCGATTGGGTTCAGGTCTGGTGACTGTGGAGGCCAGGTCATCTGGCGTAGCACCCCATCACTCTCCCTCTTGGTCAAATAGCCCTTACACAGCCTGGAGGTGTGTTTGGGGTCATTGTGCTGTTGAAAAATAAATGAAGGTCCTACTAAACGCAAACTGGATGGAATAGCATGCCGCTGCAAGATGCTATGGTAGCCATGCTTGTTCAGTATTCCTTCAATTTTGAATAAATCCCCAACAGTGTCACCAGCAAAGCACCCCCACACCATCACACCTCCTCCTCCATGCTTCACGGTGGGAACCAGACATGTAGAGTCCATCTGTTCACCTTTTCTGCGTCGCACAAAGACACGGTGGTTAGAACCAAAGATCTCAAATTTGGACTTATCAGACCAAAGCACAGATTTCCACTGGTCTAATGTCCATTCCTTGTGTTCTTTAGCCCAAACAAGTCTCTTCTGCTTGTTGCCTGTCCTTAGCAGTGGTTTCCTAGCAGCTATTTTACCATGAAGGCCTGCTGCACAAAGTCTCCTCTTAACAGTTGTTGTAGAGATGTGTCTGCTGCTAGAACTCTGCGTGGCATTGACCAGGTCTCTAATCTGAGCTGCTGTAAACCTGCGATTTCTGAGGCTGGTGACTTGGATAAACTTATCCTCAGAAGCAGAGGTGACTCTTGGTCTTCCTATCCTGGGGCGGTCCTCATGTGAGCCAGTTTCTTTGTAGTGCTTGATGTTTTTTGCAACTGCACTTGGGGACACTTTCAAAGTTTTCCCAATTTTTCGGACTGACTGACCTTCATTTCTTAAAGTAATGATGGCAACTCGTTTTTCTTTACTTAGCTGCTTTTTTCTTGCCATAATACAAATTCTAACAGTCTATTCAGTAGGACTGTCAGCTGTGTATCCACCAGACTTCTGCACAACACAACTGATGGTCCCAACCCCATTTATAAGGCCAGAAATCCCACTTATTAAACCTGACAGGGCACACCAGTGAAGTGAAAACCATTTCCGGTGACTACCTCTTGAAGTTCATCAAAAGAATGCCAAGAGTGTGTAAAGCAGTCATCAAAGCAAAAGGTGGCTACTTTGAAGAACCTAGAATATAAGACATATGTTCAGTTGTTTCACACTTTTTTGTTAAGTATATAATTCCACATGTGTTAATTCATAGTTTTGATGCCTTCAGTGTGAATTTACAATTTTCATATTCATGAAAATACAGAAAAATCTTTAAATGAGAAGGTGTGTCCAAACTTTTGGTCTGTACTGTATGGGACCCATAATACTGTACGGAGCAATTTATGGGTCTCATTATCCTGTGTGGAGCACTATATGGGGTCCATTAAACTGTGTGGAGCATTATATGGAGCCCAGGAGACCGGAAGACCCTGTGCCAGTGCCGACTCTGGAACCGGGTCCCCTACCCTCGTGCTATAAACTGAAATACTTACCTCTCCCTTTTTTCCGCAGCTCCAGTGTCTTTTACTCTCTAACGTCTCAGGGCTGAACACGCAATGACATCCCTACAGCGCTCCCTCTGCGCTGAGGACTGCAGAGAGTGATAAGATGCTGAGGAACCCAGAGCAACAGAGCCTGGAACAGCGGGGGAAAAGAGGGAGATATTTCATTTTTTTGTAATGTATGGAGCATTATATGTGGTCCATTTCTCTGTATGGAACATTATATTGGGTCCTTTATTCTGTATGGAGCAATATATGGGGCCCATTATACTGTATGGACAATTATATGGGGTCCATTATACTGTGTGGAGCAATATATGGGGTCCATTATTCTGTATGAACCAATATATGGGGCTCACTATTCTGTATGGATCCCATAATACTGTATGGAGGACTGTGTGGTTCTCATAATACTGTGTGGAGGACTATACTGTCCAGCTTCTGAACTATTGTAGAATTTACAATAGATATCACTAGAGTTGAGCGAAACAGATCGGTCAGATTCATAAGTTGCCGACTTTCGCTAAAGTCGAGTTTCGCCGAGCGAAAACCAACCATAGTATAAAGTCGGCCATGCGGTCGTTGACCCGAGCGCCAAAGTCGGTTTTCCCATAATGCTTGCAGGCGCCTTTTTTCAGTCAATGAGCAAGGACGTACACTGTGGGCAACGAGATGACATGGGCAGCGTCCACCACCATCTTAGAGAAGGGCATTGCAGTGATTGGCTTGCTTTGGGGGGTGTCATAGTGGCTATAAAAGCCCTGACCGCCGACCGCCATTTTACTTCTGCCGATCTTAGCAGTAGGGAGGGGTTGCTGACGCTGTTTATCAGTAGGGAGAGAGTTAGGGCAGGAAAGACAAGTTCTTCTGTGCTTGTGCCGAAAGCAATTGTGCTGTACAGTTAGTGTGCAGTGACAGGGGAGGATTTTCTTGTGTGCAGCAGTGCTGGTAATTAGGCTGCCTGCCAGTGACAGGGGAGGATTTTCTTGTGTGCAGCAGCGCTGGTTAGTAGGCTGCCTGCTAGCTGTATTGCTGTGTGTACACTGCTGTGCAGACTGCTTTTTACACAGCACTAATACTTTTATTCTTTTTTTCTGCACAGTTACCGAGCGTTCATTTTTTCCTACACCGTATAGAGCTGTACACTCCTTACACACTACCGTGTATCGGCTGGGATCACGGACAAATACATGCTGACTATCTGTGTGCAACTCCGGAAATATATACGGATTGAAATTTTCCCCTACACTATATACACCTGGTATCTTCTGATACAGTACCTTTTTTATGCCTTTTGTATTACGGTCAAATCCATACTGAGAGAGCGTCTGTGTGTGACTCTGGAAATATATACGGAGATTTACAATTTTCCCCTATACTATATGCACCTGGTATCTTGTGATACAGTACCCTTTTTCTGCTTTTTCTATTCTGGTCTAATCCATACTGAGCCTGAGAGCGTCTGTCTGTGACTCCGAAAATATACGGAGATTTACAATTTTCCCCTAAACTATATACACCTGGTATCTTCAGATACAGTACCCTTTTTCTGCTTTTTATATTCTGGTCTAATCCATACTGAGCCTGAGAGTGTCTGTCTGTGACTCCGGAAATATATACGGAGATTTACAATTTTCCCCTATACTATATACACCTGGTATCTTGTGATACAGTACCCTTTTTCTGCTTTTTATATTCTGGTCTAATCCATACTGAGCCTAAGAGCGTCTGTCTGTGACTCCGGAAATATATACGGAGATTTACAATTTTCCCTTATGCTATATACACCTGGTATCTTCAGATGCAATACCCTTTTTCTGCTTTTTATATTCTGGTCTAATCCATAATGAGCCTGAGAGCGTCTGTCTGTGACTTCGGAAATATATACGGAGATTTACAATTTTCCCCTATACTGTATACACCTGGTATCTTCAGATACTGTACCCTTTTTCTCCTTTTTATATTCTGGTCTAATCCATACTGAGCCTGTGAGCATCTGTGTGTGACTCCGGAAATATCTATGGTGATTTACATTTTCCCCTTCACCGTATACAGCTGTACGCTTCTGATACAGTACCATATATCTGCTGGTATTTTTTATACATTTTCCCAAACATGAGGAAGTATGGTGGAAGAGGGCACGGACGTGGGCGGGGGAGCCAGCTGGTACTGATGGTGGTGGTGGTGCATAACAACTAAGGCAGGAGGTGTTGAACCTGCGTCATCGTCTGGCTCCATAAGGCCTGAAACAAAACATGTAGAAAAAATCTCCAGCGCAAAAATGAATAAAAATTCAATTTTTATTAGAAAAAATTAAAATCCATCTTGATAGAAAAAAGACATATACAGGTGGGGTCCCTGGTGGTCTGAAACCGACGCGTTTCGACCTAGCAGGTCTTAGTCATGACCATGACCATGACTAAGACCTGCTAGGTCGAAACGCGTCGGTTTCAGACCACCAGGGACCCCACCTGTATATGTATTTTTTCTATCAAGATGGATTTTAATTTTTTCTAATAAAAATTGAATTTTTATTCATTTTTGCGCTGGAGATTTTTTTCTACATGTTTTGCTGCAGCCAACGCCTCTAATCAAGGTGACTCCGTGCGCATGAGGATTCTGGACTACTGCTGAGTGTGAAAATCTTCTGGACTACTGCTGAGACTGGTGAGCTGACTATTTTCCTGCTACCCCCCCTTTTCCTTGCCTACATAAGGCCTGAAAGGCTCCCTTTTCTGGGAGTAGGTAAACCGCTTTTAAAGCCGGAGCATCAGGAACAGGTTTTATCTTACATTGCCGAAACAGCCTCCAGCTCTTTCACCTCCTATTCTGAAGTTTCAAAAAATGCAAGCACTGAGTCGTCAGTGCAGGCTTCGGGTCAGGAACAACACCTTTACTTGTGTCCTTGACCCCCACCGAAAGTGAAGGATGCTGCAGGCCACACTTCAGATTACTCCATGGAGCTCTTTTCACATACCATGCCTGGGTTATCAAGTCAAATCCTGAATTCCCCAGTACAAGATGAATCTGACATGGAGTGCACTGATGCACAGCCACTGCTATATGATTCTGCTGGTACATTCACCCAGAGCACTACATTGCCCTCGCAGTCTACTGAGCCAGAATCTGACCCTGATGAAACTCAGGTGCCCCTTCCCGCATACTATACCACCTTACACGGTGACACAGAGGAAGGTGCAGATAAAATTGAAGAGGAGGTGATGGATGACCCAGTTATTGACCCAGATTGGCATCCATTGGGGAAGAGCGTGCCGCTGGCAATAGCTCAGAAGAGGAGGAGGATCTACAGCAGGCATCGACATCGCAGCTGCGGTTATCTGGCAGGCCCGTAGCAGTCCAAAAACGTGTTAAAAAAACAAAAAGAGTTGCAGGACAGCTTGGCCAGACGGTCATATTAGCACAGCGTGCAAGCCCTGAAAATTTATCCCATAGTGGGAAGAGTGCAGTGTGGCACTTTATTGACCAAAATCCTATTGATGAGGCAAAGGTTATCTGTAAGAAGTGCAGAAGGACCTTTAGCCGAGGGAAAAATCTCCGAAATTTGAATACCAGTTGCATGCTTAGACCTTTAAACACCATGCACTTTCAAGCTTGGACAGACTACAAAACCTCAGGTAGCACATGTGCACCTGCTCCGACTGAAGGTAGCCAGCAACGCTACATCGCTTCCCCCACTGTAAGCCCACTGGTTAGCACACCACCAAAAAGAAATGTTGAGGTGTCGTCGCAAGGCCAAAGCAGTCAGGGAATCACAATGTTTTTGCAACGAAAGACTGAATCTAGGCCATCGCCACTACCACCACCACCATCACATCACCAACCCCCTCTCCTTCCGCCATGTCCACCGCTAGTTCCCCATATGCAGCTCTCAAGTCCAGCTCACCCTAGCAGACACTCTGAGTAGGACAAGAAAGTACTCATCCTCTCATCCGCGTACACTGGCTTTGAATGCCTACATTGCCAAACTGATCTCATTAGAGATCATGCCCTTCCGTTTGTTTGAAAGCGCAGCGTTCCGAGAGCTCATGGCCTACGCTTTCCCACGCTTTGACCTACCCAGTCGGCACTTCTTTTCTAGAAAAGACATCCCTGACCTCCACCTGCATGTGAAAGACCGCATTGTCCATGCACTCAAACAATCAGTGAGTAGAAAGGTGCACCTCACCACAGCTGCATGGGCCAGTAGGCATGGCCAGAGCCGTTACGTGTCCATCACTGCGCACTGGGTTAATGTGGTGGATGCAGGGTCCACAGGGGACAGCGGCGCTGGGACAGTGTTGCCTAGCCAACGGTATAGGCAACAATTGGCTGTAGGCGTTCGAGCCTCCTCCTCCTCCTCCAGAAGCAAAAGCTTGTCGACAGAGCGCAGTCGCACGAGCTCTCCATCCGCAGCTGCCAGTGTTGCACACGAGATGTCCTACTATCGAATAGCTAGTGGTAAGCGTCAGCAGGCTGTTTTAAAAATTATGTCTTTGGGCGACAACAGACACACCGCGGAGGTACTGGCCGACTACTTGCAGCGAGAAACTGAGTCATGGCTGGGCAGTCTACATCTTGAGCCAGGCAAGGTAGTCAGTGATAATGGCCGTAATTTTGTGGCGGCCATAGCCCTGGCAAAACGCAGACACATACCTTGCCTGGCTCACACCTTGAACCTGGTGGTGCAGTGATTCCTAAATAATTATCCGGAGTTAACAGCCCTGCTCCATAAGGTGTGAAGATTGTGCTCGCACATCCATCGCTCGCCCGTAGACTCCAGTCGTATGCAGAGGCTGCAGTGATCGCTCCACCTCCCCAAGCACCGCCAAATCATAGACGTTGCAACAAGGTGGACCTCCACCATGCACATGGTTGAGAGGCTGTGCGAACAGAGGCAGGCTGTAATTCATTTGTGGGTGGATACACGGGCAGGCAGTTTGAGGGCAGACATCGAGTTGTCGGGTGTGCAGTGGTCAAAGCTGAAAGACCTCTGTAAAGTCCTTCAGTGTTTTGAAGAATGCACATGGGTGGTAAGCGCAGATGATGCCATCATAAGCATGAGCATCCCACTTATGCGTCTGCTTATGCAAACTTTGACGCACATTAAGGATCAGGCGTCTGCAGAGGAGGAGGAAGAAGAGGAGGACGGAAGCCTTGATGACAGTCAGGCATTGTCTGCTCAGGGAACTGTCCTGGACGAGGTGGAGGAAGAAGAGGAAGAGGAGAAGGAGGATGAGGGGAATGATTATTTTGGGGAGGAGGATGCTTCTCAGGGGGCAAGTGAAAATGTTGGCTTGCCAAGGTCAGGTACAGGGTTTGTGCGTGACTGGAGGGATGTGGATTTGGCAGAAAGTGCTCCTCCACCCACCACTGGCATTGCATCATTGACACCTGGAACATTGGACCACATGTGTGATTATGTCTTGCGGATCCTAAAACGGGACCCCCGCGTTGCCAAAATTATGAAGGATCACGACTACTGGTTGGTCAGCATCCTCGATCCACGCTATAAAGGCAAATTATAGAACATCATACCACAGGAGAACCTAGAGCTAATATTGTCGAACAAACAAGCAACTCTGGTAAACCGTTTGTTAAAGTCATTCCCAGCACACAGCAGCGGTGCAGGCTCTACTACGAGCCGTGCTGGGCCAAGCGGAAGAGGTGTTTGTGGTGCACACAGCTGAAGTGGCGTTGGAGACAGGGGTTTCATGACCATGTTGTGGACTGATTTCTCGAGTAACGCTCACACGACTGGTAATACTGAATCGTTTGCAAGAGACAGGAGAAAGCAGTTGTCAACTATGGTTCAAAATTACCTCTCCTTCCCTATCGATGTTCTCCCTCACAGTTCATTCCCCTTTGACTACTGGGCCTGTAAACTGGACACCTGGCCTGAATTGGCACAATATGCCTTACAGGAGCTCGCTTGCCCTGTTGGTAGAGTGCTATCAGAAAGAGTCTTCAGTGCTGCTGGATCAATCCTGACAGAAAGAAGGACCCGGCTGTCAACCTAAAATGTTGCTGATCTCACCTTCATTAAAATGAACCATACCTGGGTTTTAAAGGATTTTGTACCACCTTCCCCTGATGACACATAGGTTGCCAGCAAAATGGCTCGCTTTGTCCTCCTCTTCCTCCGACTTCTCCAATTCCTCCATTTGCAGCTGCTGAACGTCCAGCCTACACCTCAACATATGCCAGTTTTTCCACCTCCCTAACTGGGCTGTACCCCCCCAGGGCCGGCGTAAGCACCTGGCGCACTCGGGCAAGTGTCGGTGCACTGAGCAGGTGGGGGGCCCACTCGTGGGCGACGGCTCTGGCACAGGGCCCCTCATAGTATGCCAGTGTCTCTGACGGTGGGGGGCCCGCCTGCTTGCTCAGGGCCCCAGCACTTGCAATACTTACCTCTCCCTGCTGCACCGCTGTGACGCCTTCCGCGCTTCCTGACAGTGACATTCAGGTCAGAGAACGCAATGACGTCACATCTGTACGCCCTCTGCCTGAACAGTCCAAGTGCAGAGAGCAGGATGATGGCGACGCTGAGGAGTCCAGAGTAGAGCAGTGCCCAGCGAGGAGAGGTATTTCCTTTTTTTTAATGTTTGGAGCAATATATGGGGAGCATTATACACTGGAGAATTATATATGGGGCCCATCATACACTTGAGCATCATAGATAGGGCCCATTATACACTGGAGCATTATAAATGGGGCCCATTATATATGGAGCATTATATACAATACAGACCAAAAGTTTGGACACACCTTCTCATTCAATGATTTTTCTGTATTTTCATAACTATGAAAATTGTAGAATCACACTGAAGGCATCAAAACTATGAATTAACATATGTGGAATTATACATTACACTTTACAAAAAAGTGTGAAACAACTGAAAATATGTCTTATAATCTAGATTCTTCAAAGTAGCCACCTTTTGCTTTGATTACTGCTTTGCACGCAGAAAAGGTGAACGGATGGACTCTACATGCCTGGTTCCCACCGTGAAGCATGGAGGAGGAGGTGTGATGGTGTGGGGGTGCTTTGTTGGTGACACTGTTGGGGATTTATTCAAAATTGAAGGCATACTGAACCAGCATGGCTACCACAGCATCTTGCAGCAGCATGCTATTCCATCCGGTTTGCGTTTAGTTGGACCATCATTTATTTTTCAACAGGACAATGACCCCAAACACACCTCCAGGCTGTGTAAGGCCTATTTGACCAAGAAGGAGAGTGTTGGGGTGCTACGCCAGATGACCTGGCCTCCACAGTCACCAGACCTGAACCCAATCGAGATGGTTTGGGGTGAGCTGGACCATTCACCGCTTCAATTTTGAATAAATCCCAACAGTGTCACCAGCAAAGCACCCCCACACCATCACACCACTCCTCCATGCTTCACGGTGGGAACTAGGCATGTAGAGTCCATCCGTTCACCTTTTCTGCGTGCAAAGCAGTAATCAAAGCAAAAGGTGGCTACTTTGAAGAACCTAGAATATAAGACATATTTTCAGTTGTTTCACACTTTTTTGAAAAGTGTAATGTATAATTTCACATGTGTTAATTCATAGTTTTGATGCTTTCAGTGTGATTCTACAATTTTCATAGTCATGAAAATACAGAAAAATCTTTGAATGAGAAGCTGTGTCCAAACTTTTGGTCTGTACTGTAGGCCCATCATACACTGGAGCATCATCCATGGGGCCCATCATATACTGGAGCATCATATGGGGCCCATTATATATGGAGCATTATATAGGCCCATCATACACTGGAGCATCATCCATGGGCCCATCATACAATGGAGCATTATAAATGGGGCCCATCATACACTGGAACATCATATACGGTGCCCAGTATACACTGGAGCATCATATTGGGCCCATTATATATGGAGCATTATATAGGCCCATCATACACTGGAGCATCATCCATGGGGCCCATCATACACTGGAGCATTATTAATGGGGCCCATTATACACTGGAGCAACATATTGGGCCCATTATATATGGAGCATTATATTAGGCCCATCATACACTGGAGCATCATCCATGGGGCCCATCATACACTGGGAGCATTATTAATGGGCCCATTATACACTGGAGCATCATATGGGGCCCATTATATATGGAGCATTTATATAGGCCCATCATACACTGGAGCATCATCCATGGGGCCCATCATATACTGGAGCATCATATGTGGTTCTTTATTTATGGGGCATCATATAGGGTATGGAGCATCATATGGAGCACATATGGGGCCTATTCTGTATGGAGCCCATTCTGTATGGAGCAATATATGGGGCCCATCATATACTGTATGGAGCTTTATATGCGACTCATTATACTGTGTGGAGCAATATGTGTGGCTCATTATACTCTATGGGACTGTTCTATATTGTTTAACCGGCAGATTACAGGTGACCATAGACACCAGTCATTCATCATAGATCTTTTAACTTTTGTACTTTCAAATAGTTATTTTGTGTTTGACAGGGCCTTCTATAAGCAGGTCTCAGGCACGGCAATGGGAGCTCGCTGTGCGCCCTCCTACGCCAACCTTTTTATGGGTTGGTGGGAGGAGACACAGGTGCGCCCTCTGCATATGTTTCAAACCAAGGTTTTACGCTGGTTCCGCTATATTGATGACCTGTTGGTCTTTTGGACGGGTTCAGAGGCTGAGTGTACGGAGTTCATTCACGAATTTAATTAAAAGCCTTTTAACATCTCTTTAACAGCCTCTTTGTCTGAGTCAATGGTGGAATTTCTGGATTTAATGGTGACGAAGGTGGGCTGTAAGATCCAGACCAACATTTATTGGAAGACGACTGCCACGAATAGTTTACTCCACTTCTCAAGTTTCCACCCGAACCATCTACGAAGAAATCTTCCCAACGGCCAGTTCCTTAGGGTAAGGAGAAATTGTAGCTCTGATGATGATTTCTGGGAGGGAGCACGGGACCTATCCTCTCGGTTCTTTGAAAGAGGGTATCCAACATTCTTTGCGAAGTGACAGGGCAAGTCTTCTTCAACCGAGAGCCCGGGATGAACAGTGTACTACTAATGTAATCACGGTATATAATAACCAGTGGCAGGATGTCTATAATATCTTAGACAAATATAGGGGTCTCTTGTTGAAGGAACCCAAACTAAAACCGTTTCTATCTAACACTCCTAGGCTGGTTGCAAGGAGAGCCAGAAACATCAAAGACTATTTAACATCTAGCCATTTTCAGAGACCTACTACCAGATTGGGGACAGGTAGTCGCCTAATAGGAACTTTCCCTTGTGGAAATTTAATATTTGTCCCTTCATGACTGCCACTGATGTGATTACTCTCTCAATTTTTCCAGAAGAGATAAGGACGAAGGTATATGCGAACTGTCCATCAACAAATGTGGTATATCTACTCATCTGCTCATGCCCCAAGCTATATGTGGGACAGACGGGTAAAGAGATTAGACAAAGGGTTCAGCAACATATTTCCAACATTAGCAAAGCTAAGGAGGATAAAGAAAAAGGGTAAGCCAATATCATCAGTTGCATCCCATTTTTTGGAACATCACAATAGCAGGCACCACAGACTGCGTGTCATGGTAGTGGATAAGGTTGTTGGGAATATCCGGTGTGGCAATAAAACCAAGGAACTTCTTCACAAAGAATCCCGTTGGATATATAATCATAGAAGCATGTCACCTAATGCACTAAATGAGGAGCTTCTTTTTTCTGTTTTTTATGGTTGAATTTTGTTCCTCAACTATTATCTTTTTTTCTTCTTCTCTATTACACACTTTTTGTTTTGGTATGTCTATAGGTTGTGGAATTAACCTGGAACCCTACCACTCAAGAGGAAATCTGTCTGGATTTTTTTCATTTATATGGGATATTACTTCTTTCATATCAGCTATGTTTATATAAAATCTTTGTTTCATGGATCCTGCATGAAAGATCTCCATTGACGCCCATGAAGACAAAACTGAGAGGAATCCGTTTTCTTGTTGGCTCATGTTTTCTCGACTATCATCATTGATTGTGTCTTGGAGACAATATGTCCTCAAACTATTTTGTATACACGTACATATTTGTTTTTCAGTACCATTTAGGACCCCCTCTTTTTGCGTGCCTCCTTTGGGCTTGGTATCTCCATTATATTTGTTCCATTATATTTGTTCTGATAAAAACTATGTCAAATTGTCTTATTTAATTGAATAATAAAGATTTTCATTCCGGTCTCTCTTTATAGCATGGTTACCAGGTTTGCTGGACACTTCTTTAACTGGTTTTGGGTGCTAGGCACTTTAACGCATGCACTTTTTGCTTGTTGCCATATTTACATATATAGTTTCGCTGCAAACATTACTTGTCTTTGGTATCGGTTGATACTTTTTTCTGTCAACTAATACCTTTTTTTTTTCTTTCTCATGGTTTTCAATATATGGACGTCAATATACATGTTTTCCTAATGGAAAATGTGAGAGAGATCTTTTATGTGTTTAAAATGGGTTTATACATCTATCCATTCACGTTGACATTCACACCTTCTACATAATGTACTGTGCTATGTGTCATATATAAACTTGCATTCTGACCATGAGAACTCTTAATGCTGTTAATGACACGTTCTATATTAAATGATTGCGCTTATATATTTATTAGGTCTGCATTATTACATTATTTAATATGTATGTGGCAGTTTATTTTGTGTCATTTTTTGTGGGTTTTTTTGTGATTTTGCAGTGCGCATGCACACTTTTTCTTCTCTTTTGCCGCTCAGGTATTTTCTGCGGCAACGGATTTGATCTATGTGTCATGTTCTGCTATTTACTGATGCAAGTATACAGTTTCTAAGCTAACGTATATTGTCAGCATGAAGCACATGAAGTTTTGTTGGGGATTAATGTCAACATATTTTTGCTCCATCTTTAATTTGCATCTAAGATACTGTGACTGCACACTTTTTGACTGTCATTTTGCAATCCTTAATGCGCTTGCGTGACTTCAGTATACTATGTCACTTATGTCCGGCACTCTGCCCTCATCTGCCCTTAAGTGTTTGCAATGTGCACGCGCGTTTTTTTTTTTTTTCTTTCTTTGCCACTCACGCATGTCTAGGGTGTGTTTGGATCAAATTTTATTCAGATATGGGGTGATTTGTGTGATTTTGCAGTGCGCACCTTTCTTATTTGCGGCTTATGCAGCATTAGCCCCGATCTCATGTGTCCTGCTTTTTTTGCAGGTCTCCAAACCAATGTACGCTTGCGGTATTAACTATATTCATTTTTGTTGTGGGATTCATGCCGACATACAATTGTCCTATCTTCATTCTGTATTTATGAATTACGCCTGCGCGCTTTATGTCTAGTATTCTGCAGCTTTATGTGTAAGCAGAGGCAATCGTATTCAATCAAAAGTAGTTCACAATGTAGCCGACTGAAATAATAAAACTTAACCTTTATTCTACTATTAAAATACAAAAGTGCATTTTGTGCTTAAAGTGCATGTGCAAAAAAAACAAACAAACAAAAAGTGTATATAACTATAAAAGACCAAAACAAAAAATCCAATGGTTTACCAGAAACCTTTATATGGACAGCAATGCATATGAATATTCAGAATCCCCGCAATACTCAGTGGGAACATTTAGAAATACGTTTCCCTTATGATGGGGATATCTGTATGGAATAAAAAGGTATTCCTTCTTCAAAGTGGGCCCTTATTATAACATCAGTGTTTTCTTATCGGATAAATTCCTCTTTCATGGGAGTTCCTTAGATTCAAAAATATATGCGAGAATGATGTTTTAAATATCCACCAGATGTATACATATGTTCTACAATACTCCTCTATCACTGAAATTACTTATAGAATAAATTCCTCTTTAATGGGAATTCAATATATTGGAGTATGTAAATGTAATAGTGGTGTTTTGGGTATCCACCAAATATGTATATATGTTACAATCCTCCTCTATCACTGAAAATGACCCCTTATATACACGTTATCCATATATAAATCTCGTATATCTGGTTTTTGTGGAAACAAATCTAATGCTCCTTCAATACTTGGAGCTATTAGTAATTAATCTCCTGCCATAGTTATCCATATATTAACATACCCCTAGAAGCAGAATGAACATAATCCCATCAGGGAGTAACAGGGTAACATAGACCCGGTCAATATTATCTCTCACTGTGGTTTTCAAATATTTATGATACTCATCTGCGGCTTCAAATTTCGGGCATGATTCTTTGCGCCTGGGGGAGATCCATCCCGTACATATATGTCATGTTAGGCGGTCTCTACCCCAGGGGCGTCTCCCGACGCGTTTCATCAGTTTAAGAATCTTCAGGGGAGATTTTAATCGTATTGTGCTGAGACAGGACCTAGCGGCGTGTGTGCGATCATGTCTTTTATAAACACCGGGTGTGTCGTTCGGTCTCCTGTTCCGGACGCTGACTTCGTCACATCCGGTATATGGAATGCATATGCTGGTCATATAGCGCATGCGCTATGATCCGAGCTGTTTCAACCTCGAGGAACGTCATTTCCAGTTTACGGAAGAAAGAATCCCACAGTATAGATCGTATATGAGTGTCTGCAAAAAATGTGATTCGTCCCTACAGAGTCTGCATTTGCAGCGCCGAGGTAGAAATTACATGTTCCCCATAGAAATGAAAATTGACTGGGAGAAACATGTATATTAATGGTACAAAATCTTAAAACAAAAGATCTACTAGAAATTTAATGCCTATGTTTGTGAATATTTGCAGGAGATAACAAATCCGTTCATGACGATATCTAGAATAATGATCATATCATATCCATTCAATCAGTAACGTGGGCATAATGCAAAAGAAAAAATATGATAGAAAAAAATGATAGAAAAAAATGTATATGATGTATTGATATTGATCATTTGATATAAGAAACTATAGGCTGAATGAAAATTAAATGGTATTGCATGTAATTGAAACACGACAGAACTTCTTGATGAAGGATAGAAAGGGTGCACACTAAGGACTCCCTATTTTACCCTGTCTATTGTGTCCCTACCTCACGCGGAGGTTGGCACCCTAAAACCTGCGCAGTGGCGCCCCCACTCAACGGCGGCTCACCCTATTTTGGACGCCCTAGGGTCCTTACGCTACAAGAAGGAAGAAAAGGTTATCAGTTCATTTAATCCTTTCGGATGGGTTGTCTGGAGATTAAAGATCCAAAATGTTTCTCTCTGAAGGATCCGTTTGTCCCAATCTCCTCCTCTTTGATTTTGTCTGATTTTTTCATTGCCCATAAATGACAGAGATTTAACATCACCTCCATGCATTTGATTTATGTGGTTAGCTACAGGGGTGTCTCTTTTGTTGATGATGTCCCTATGATGCTCTCCTATTCTCTTCCTAAATTCTCTTCTTGTTTTCCCTACGTATTGTACGCCGCATTCGCAGGTAATGTTGTAGATGACCCCAATGCTTTTGCAGTTAATGAATTGTCTGATGGGGTATGTTCTTTTAGTAGTAGTGCTACTAAATTCCTTCCCTTGTTTTAAGGCCCCACAATATTTACATCCTCCACATTTGTAGCAGCCTTTAATTTGGCTGTTCAACCATGTGGGGTTTCTTGATTCCGAGGAGGCAAAATGGCTGCGTACTAGTCTGTCTTTGATAGATCGTCCTTTCTTGAACGTGATCTGTGGGGTCGTGGAGATTACCCTGGATAGCTCTTTGTCCATACATAAGATTGGCCAATGACACGTGATTATATCTCTCATTTCTTTTGACCCATTAGAGAATTTAGTGATGTACCTGATAGTGTTCTCTTCCTCTGTTTTTCTAACTGGGGTGAGGAGATCTTTCCTCTCTCATGCTAATGCTGTTTTGTATGCGTCCTTAAGTACATATTCGGGGTATCCCCTCTCTGTAAAGCGATGTCTCAACTCATCAGCCTGTTGTTTAAAAAGGTTCAGATTAGAGCAATTCCTCTTGATTCTAAAATATTGCCCTTTTGGTATGCCTTTTTTGAGGGAGATGGGTGATTTGATTCCCATCTCAGCAGGGAATTTGAGGAGGTGGGTTTTCTGTATGTTTTGGTAACCAGATGTCCTCCTTCACCCCTCTCAATCAAAATGTCCAAAAAGGAGAGACTCTGTGCATTGGCCTCAAAAGTGAAGTGAAGGCCGATGTCGTTCTTATTAAGTCCTTGAACGTATTCGCTAAAACTCTCCACGTCACCCTTCCAGATCACGAAAACGTCATCGATGTAGCGGAGCCACATCACAATTTTGTCCTCCGCTACATCCATTAATTCACCAAAGACGATGTTTTCCTCCCACCAGCCCAGGAGCAGGTTGGCATATGAAGGTGCACATGGACTGCCCATGGCGGTGCCCCTGAGCTGATGGAAGTACTTATTGTCAAAAAGAAAATAATTTCTGGTTAAACAGAATTCAAGGGCCCTCAGAACAAATTTGTTATGTTCGTTGTACTGACAGCCTTTAGTTTTCAAATAGTATTCTGCAGCCATAATGCCTTTCTCATGGGGAATCGAAGAATAAAGAGCCTCCACGTCAATTGATCCTAAGATCATATTGTCGCCCAACTCAATATTATCAATTTTTAGAAGAAGGTCGGTCGTGTCTCTGACGTATGAACTTAACGAGGAAACAAAAGGCCTCAATATTTTGTCTATATATTTTCCCAGATTTTGAGTGAGACTATCAATGCCTGATACAATCGGCCTACCTTTAAGTGGGTGAAGGCCTTTGTGCACTTTAGGTAGACAATAAAAAGTCGCGACGGTGGGATGGGTAGGAATCAAAAATTATTTTTCATCAAGGCTAATGAGTTTCTTACATAACGCTTCATTAACCAATGTTTTGAGTTCCTCATGATACTGAGCTGTAGGATTTTCTCTCAGTCTTTCGTATCCCATATCCTCTCCTAAAAGGGAGCAACAAAGTGTTTTGTATTGGGATACATCCATCACCACGATGTTGCCCCCTTTATCCGAGGGTTTAATGATGATACTCCCATCATTCTCAAGATCATTTAGTGCCCTCATCTCAGTTCTCGTGAGGTTGTGAAATCTTTTTTGTTTACATTTTTCAAGTTCCAAGAAGTCTCTGGAGACAAGATTAGTAAAAATGTCAATAGCACTAACGTCGGTCACGGGGGGCATACGTTTACTTTGTTTTTTAAATCTGTAAAGGGCCCTTCTCCCTCTTCCCCAATGGGATCCCCCAAGTGATGCCTAGTTGTGAATATTGCATGTTCCCCATAGAAATGAAAATTGACTGGAGAAAAGTATATTAATGGTAAAAATCTTAAACAAAAGATCTACTAGAATTTAATGCTATGTTTGTGATATTGCAGGAGATAACAAATCCGTCATGACGATATCTAGAATAATGAGCATATCATATCCATTAAATCAGTAACGTGGGCATAATGCAAAAGAAAAAATATACCAGATTCAACACACGGAACCCGTTATAGACAATACAATTGTTAACATCTCCTCTAGACACCTCTCGAGAGAAGAAATGACAGTGCTAAGTAAAGGCATGTCATTTGTCCCTACCTCAGACTTTGAATGTTTCGAAGCCACCAAAGATTTGCACCTCTTTACTAGACGACTCAAGTGGAAAAAACACTTCATGAACATGGACAAAAAAAGTTGCGCTGAACTTGGCATTGATGATAATATGTTGGCTGATGTTAGATTTTTATATCACTTGGGGGATCCCATTGGGGAAGAGGGAGAAAGGCCCTTTACAGATTTAAAAAACAAAAGTAAACGTATGCCCCCCGTGACCGACGTTAGTGCTATTGACATTTTTACTAATCTTGTCTCCAGAGACTTCTTGGAACTTGAAAAATGTAAACAAAAAAGATTTCACAACCTCACGAGAACTGAGATGAGGGCACTAAATGATCTTGAGAACGATGGGAGTATCATCATTAAACCCTCGGATAAAGGGGGCAACATCGTGGTGATGGATGTATCCCAATACAAAACACTTTGTTGCTCCCTTTTAGGAGAGGATATGGGATACGAAAGACCGAGAGAAAATCCTACAGCTCAGTATCATGAGGAACTCAAAACATTGGTTAATGAAGCGTTATGTAAGAAACTCATTAGCCTTGATGAAAAAGAATTTTTGATTCCTACCCATCCCACGGGCGCGACTTTTTATTGTCTACCTAAAGTGCACAAAGGCCTTCACCCACTTAAAGGTAGGCCGATTGTATCAGGCATTGATAGTTTCACTCAAAATCTGGAACTATATATAGACAAAATATTGAGGCCTTTTGTTTCCTCGTTAAGTTCATACGTCAGAGACATGACCGACCTTCTTCTAAAAATTGATAATATTGAGTTGGGCGACAATATGATCTTAGGATCAATTGACGTGGAGGCTCTTTATTCTTCGATTCCCCATGAGAAAGGCATTATGGCTGCAGAATACTATTTGAAAACTAAAGGCTGTCAGTACAACGAACATAACAAATTTGTTCTGAGGGCCCTTGAATTCTGTTTAACCAGAAATTATTTTCTTTTGACAATAAGTACTTCCATCAGCTCAGGGGCACCGCCATGGGCAGTCCATGTGCACCTTCATATGCCAACCTGCTCCTGGGCTGGTGGGAGGAAAACATCATCTTTGGCGAATTAATGGATGTAGCGGAGGACAAAATTGTGATGTGGCTCCGCTACATCGATGACGTTTTCGTGATCTGGAAGGGTGACGTGGAGAGTTTTAGCGAATACGTTCAAGGACTTAATAAGAACGACATCGGCCTTCACTTCACTTTTGAGGCCAATGCACAGAGTCTCTCCTTTTTGGACATTTTGATTGAGAGGGGTGAAGGAGGACATCTGGTTACCAAAACATACAGAAAACCCACCTCCTCAAATTCCCTGCTGAGATGGGAATCAAATCACCCCATCTCCCTCAAAAAAGGCATACCAAAAGGGCAATATTTTAGAATCAAGAGGAATTGCTCTAATTTGAACCTTTTTAAACAACAGGCTGATGAGTTGAGACATCGCTTTACAGAGAGGGGATACCCCGAATATGTACTTAAGGACGCATACAAAACAGCATTAGCACGAGAGAGGAAAGATCTCCTCACCCCAGTTAGAAAAACAGAGGAAGAGAACACTATCAGGTACATCACTAAATTCTCTAATCGGTCAAAAGAAATGAGGGATATAATCACGCGTCATTGGCCAATCTTATGTATGGACAAAGAGCTATCCAGGGTAATCTCCACGACCCCACAGATCACGTTCAAGAAAGGACGATCTATCAAAGACAGACTAGTACGCAGCCATTTTGCCTCCTCGGAATCAAGAAACCCCACATGGTTGAACAGCCAAATTAAAGGCTGCTACAAATGTGGAGGATGTAAATATTGTGGGGCCTTAAAACAAGGGAAGGAATTTAGTAGCACTACTACTAAGAGAACATACCCCATCAGACAATTCATTAACTGCAAAAGCATTAGGGTCATCTACAACATTACCTGCGAATGCGGCGTACAATACGTAGGGAAAACAAGAAGAGAATTTAGGTAGAGAATAGGAGAGCATCATAGGGACATCATCAACAAAAGAGACACCCCTGTAGCTAACCACATAAATCAAATGCATGGAGGTGATGTTAAATCTCTGTCATTTATGGGCATTGAAAAAATCAGACAAAATCAAAGAGGAGGAGATTGGGACAAACGGATCCTTCAGAGAGAAACATTTTGGATCTTTAATCTCCAGACAACCCATCCGAAAGGATTAAATGAACTGATAACCTTTTCTTCCTTCTTGTAGCGTAAGGACCACTAGGGCGTCCAAAATAGGGTGAGCCGCCGTTGAGTGGGGGCGCCACTGCGCAGGTTTTAGGGTGCCAACCTCCGCGTGAGGTAGGGACACAATAGACAGGGTAAAATAGACCGCCTAACATGACATATATGTACGGGATGGATCTCCCCCAGGCGCAAAGAATCATGCCCGATATTTGAAGCCGCAGATGAGTATCATAAATATTTGAAAACCACAGTGAGAGTTAATATTGACCGGGTCTATGTTACCCTGATACTCCCCTAATGGGATTATGTTCATTCTGCTTCTAGGGGTATGTTAATATATGGATTACTATGGCTCCAAGTATTGAAGGAGCATTAGATTTGTTTCCACAAAAACCAGATATACGAGATTTATATATGGATAACATGTATATAAGGGGTCATTTTCAGTGATAGAGGAGGATTGTAACATATATACATATTTGGTGGATACCCAAAACACCACTATTACATTTACATACTCCAATATATTGAATTCCCATTAAAGAGGAATTTATTCTATAAGTAATTTCAGTGATAGAGGAGTATTGTAGAACATATGTATACATCTGGTGGATATTTAAAACATCATTCTCGCATATATTTTTGAATCTAAGGAACTCCCATGAAAGAGGAATTTATCCGATAAGAAAACACTGATGTTATAATAAGGGCCCACTTTGAAGAAGGAATATCTTTTATTCCATACAGATATCCCCATCATAAGGGAAACGTATTTCTAAATGTTCCCACTGAATATTGCGGGATTCTGAATATTCATATGCATTGCTGTCCATATAAAGGTTTCTGGTAAACCATTGGATTTTTTGTTTTGGTCTTTTATAGTTATATACACTTTTTGTTTGTTTGGTTTTTTTGCACATGCACTTTAAGCACAAAATGCACTTTTGTATTTTAATAGTAGAATAAAGGTTAAGTTTTATTATTTCAATCGGCTACATTGTATTCTGTAGCTTTATATGCTTTTAGTGCGCCTGCGCCATTATATTAGACTAGCTGAAGAGCCCGGCGCTGCCCGGGCATAGTACCTAACTACGGTTAGTTATAACAAATTGTAATGATTATATCTATATACAAGTATTCAGCTTTCTCCCCATTATGTAGATAGGGCCAAAATAGTTTGGCGATTTGGAATGTGCGGGGGTTAAAATTTCCATTCAACACATAGCCTATGATGCTCCTGGGGTTGAGATGTGCGGGCATGCAAATTTTCATGCCCGTAAGTACAACGGTGCAGATTCCTATCCCGGGCCAAAATTATTTGCCGATTTGGAATGCGCGGGGTTAAAATTTCGACTAAAAACCTAGCCTATGACGCTCCCGGGGTCGAGACGTGCGGGTGTGCAAAATTTCATGCCCGTAAATGCAGATTCCTATGCCGGACATACACACAAGCATTCAGCTTTCTCCCCATTATGTAGATAGGGCCAAAATAGTTTGGCGATTTGGAATGTGCAGGGGTTAAAATTTCCATTCAACACATAGCCTATGATGCTCCTGGGGTTGAGATGTGCAGGCATGCAAATTTTCATGCCCGTAAGTACAACGGTGCAGATTCCTATCCCGGGCCAAAATTATTTGCCGATTTGGAATGCGCGGGGTTAAAATTTCGACTAAAAACCTAGCCTATGACGCTCCCGGGGTCGAGACGTGTGGGTGTGCAAAATTTCATGCCCGTAAATGCAGATTCCTATGCCGGACATACACACAAGCATTCAGCTTTCTCCCCATTATGTAGATAGGGCCAAAATTGTTTGGCGATTTGGAACGTGCAGGGGTTAAAATTTCCATTCAACACATAGCCTATAATGCTCCTGGGGTTGAGATGTGCGGGCATACAAAATTACATGCCCGTAAGTACAACGGTGCAGATTCCTATCCCGGGCCAAAATTATTTGCCGATTTGGAATGCGCGGGGTTAAAATTATTACTCAAAACCTAGCCTATGACGCCCCGGGTCGACGTGCGGGTAGTGCAAAATTTCATGCCCGTAAATGCAGATTCCTATGCGGACATACACACAAGCATTCAGCTTTCTCCCCATTATGTAGATAGGGCCAAAATTGTTTGGCGATTTGGAACGTCGCGGGGTTAAAATTTCGATTCAAAATAGCCTAGGACTCTTCGGGGTCGAGACGTGCGGGCGTGCAAAATTTCATGCCCTAAGTGCGACGGTGCAGGATTCCAATCCCGGACCAAACATTATCCAAATTACATACACACATACATACATTCAGCTTTATATATAGACTAGCTGAAGAGCCCGGCGCTGCCGGGCATAGTACCTAACTAACGTTAGTTATACAAATTGTAATGATTATACATATATACAAGTATTCAGCTTTCTCCCCATTATGTAGATAGGGCCAAAATTGTTTGGCGATTTGGAACGTGCGGGGGTTAAAATTTCCATTCAACACATAGCCTATGATGCTCCTGGGGTTGAGATGTGCGGGCATGCAAAATTTCATGCCCGTAAGTACAACGGTGCAGATTCCTATCCCGGGCCAAAATTATTTGCCGATTTGGAATGCGCGGGGTTAAAATTTCGACTAAAAACCTAGCCTATGACGCTCCGGGGTCGAGACGTGCGGGTGTGCAAAATTTCATGCCCGTAAATGCAGATTCCTATGCCGGACATACACACAAGCATTCAGCTTTCTCCCCATTATGTAGATAGGGCCAAAATTGTTTGGCGATTTGGAACGCGCGGGGTTAAAATTTCGATTCAAAACATAGCCTAGGACTCTTTCGGGGTCGAGACGTGCGGGCATGCAAAATTTCATGCCCATAAGTGCGACAGTGCGGATTCCAATCCCGACAAACATACCCAATACATACACACATACATACATTCAGCTTTATATATTAGATTACGCTACGTATATGCGGCGCTCTGCCTTTATGGATCTGCAATGGGCACGAGTGCACTTTCATCTGCCGCTTTCGCATGTGCAGTATATGTCTGGGGCAAACTTTTTTTACAACGTGCTTAAACGAACATATACAAGATGGTTACTTCCATGCTGCTACATGTGCACTTGTTTCTTTCCTTGTGCCGCCCGGTTCTCCGGTGAATTATATATCACAATCTCTAACTTACTTTGTGTGTGTATATATACTTTGTTATTGTCAGTCAAGACATGCCATTCTCTCCCTGAGGAAGCCACGTTAGTGTGGCGATACGCGTGGGAGCCTATCCCACACTTTTTTCATTTTTTAATGAATGTGGTGGCCCAACACACATAAGATAATCTTTTAGGCTCCATACCTACCTTGGTTGTGGGTGCTTTATTTCACTGCAATGGTTGGTGGTTTTTAAATTTTCCAAACAGCCTGATTTTCTGGCAACATGACCTTGCATTTTTCACGCACACCACCTCACGGTATGGTATGAGTTCCCCTCTTGGGCCCATATGGTATTGTCTACTATTATAGGTTTATTTATTTTTTGAACTATTCATTTACAGTTATATGAAAAAGTTTGGGCACCCCTATTAATCTTAAGCTTAATGTTTTATAAAAATTGGTGTTTTTGCAACAGCTATTTCAGTTTGATATATCTAATAACTATTGGACACAGTAATGTTTCTGCCTTGAAATGAGGTTTATTGTACTAGCAGAACATGTACAATCTGCATTCAAACAAAATTTGACAGGTGCATAAGTATGGGCACCCTTATCATTTTCTTGTTTTAAATACACTTACCTACTTTTTACTGACTTACTAAAGCACTTTTTTTGCTTTTGTAACCTCATTGAGCTTTGAACTTCATAGCCAGGTGTATGCAATCATGAGAAAAGCTACTTAAAGTGGCCACTTGCAAGTTGTTCTCCTGTTTGAATCTCCTCTGAAGAGTGGCATCATGGGATCCTCAAAACAACTGTCAAATGATCTGAAAACAAAGATTATTCAACATAGTTTTTCAGGGGAAGGATACAAAAAGCTGTTTAAGAGATTTAACCTGTCAGTTTCCACTGTGAGGAACATAGTAAGGAAATGGAAGAACACAAGGACAGTTCTTGTTAAGGCCAGAAGTGGCAGGCCAAGAAAAACATCAGAAAGGCAGAGAAGAAGAATGGTGAGATCAGTCAAGGACAATCCTCAGACCACCTCCAGAGAGCTGCAGCATCAACTTGCTTCAAATGGTGTCACTGTGCATCGGTCAACTATACAACGCACTTTGCACAAGGAGAAGCTGTATGGGAGAGTGATGCGAAAGAAGCCGTTTCTGCAAGCACGCCACAAACAGAATTGGCTGAGGTATGTAAAAGCACATTTGGAGAAGCCAATTTCTTTTTGGAAGAAGGTCCTGTGGACTGATGAAACCAAGATTGAGTTGTTTGGTCATACAAAAAGGCATTATGCATGGCGTCAAAAAAACACAGTATTCCAAGAAAAACACTTGCTACCCACAGTAAAATTTGGTGGAGGTTCCATCATGCTTTGGGGCGGTGTGGTCAATGCCGGCACCGGGAATCTTGTTAAAGTTGAGGGACGCATGGATTCCACTCAGTCTCAGCAGATTCTTGACAATAATGTTCAAGAATCAGTGACAAAGTTGAAGTTACGCAGGGGATGGATCTTTCAGCAAGACAATGATCCAAAACACCGTTCCAAATCTACTCAGGCATTCATGCAGAGGAACAATTACAATGTTCTGGAATGGCCATCCCAGTCCCCAGACCTGAATATCATTGAACATCTGTGGGATCATTTGAAGAGGGCTGTCCATGCTCAGCGACCATCAAACTTAACTGAACTGGAATTGTTTTGTAAAGAGGAATGGTCAAAAACTTCATCAGGATCCAGAACTCATTAAAAGCTACAGGAAGCGACTAGAGGCTGTTATTTTTGTAAAGGAGGATCTACTAAATATTAATGTCACTTTTCTGGTGAGGTGCCCATACTTATGCACCTGTCAAATTTTGTTTGGATGCAGATTGCACATTTTCTGTTAGTACAATAAACCTCATTTCAAGGCAGAAACATTACTGTGTCCAATAGTTATTAGATATATCAAACTGAAATAGCTGTTGCAAAAACACCAATTTTTATAAAACATTAAGCTTAAGATTAATAGGGTGCCCAAACTTTTTCATATAACTGTACTTGTGGTGTCCAACATAGTTTATTCTATGCTTGATATATAAATTATTGCACAGGTGTGTGTTTTTCCTGTGGCCTCGGCAGTCGAAGTTATCATACTTGTATTTATATTCATTGTCATTCTTGAAATTGTGTGGATGGTCATTGCCTATATTATGCGGCATGACCGACTAAAGGTCCTCATTGTTTCTTTTTGTGCATGTCTTGGTGTTTGTATTTTAAATGTTTTTAAGTATGTCTTGCCTTGTATGTATGTTTTATACCTGTGAATAAAATTGAATATTTTTACTCAATATGCAATTGAGATGTTCCCTCTGTATATGGGCGTGCCTTTTTCTTTTGTTTGATTCTTTTTTCGTCCTATACTGTATGGCACATTATATGGGGACCATCATATACTGTAGCATTATGTGGAGCTCATCATATACTGTATGGAACATTATATGGGACCAATTATTCTGTATGGAGCAATATATGGGGCTCATTATTCTGTATGGCGCACTATGTGGTGGCCATAATACTGTATGGAGGAATATACTGTCCGGTTTTTGAGCTATTGTAGAATTTAAAATAGATATCAGTCGTTGGCGTTGAAATGGGCACTGTAGGTGTGTTTACTGTCCTCCACTCCCTGCCGACTTTGCTTCCCCATTGACTTGCATTGGGTTTCGTGTTTCAGTCGGACCTTCGACTTTTTCCGATAGTCGGCCGATTTCGTTCGACTCGACTTTTGTGAAAGTCGGGTGATCCGAAACCCGACTCGACCCTCCCGGAGGCAAAGTCGCTCATCTCTAGTGATCACTCATGTAATGTAAGAAATAAGTGAAATCTTTGGCATTGTACTATATCTATATTTCTCTGCCATATCTGTGAATCATGGATTGTGGTATGTGTTAAAGGGGCCCAATGAGACTCTTTCGCCCGGGGCCCACGAAAACATGGAGCTGACCCTGTGTGACTGTACATGTTTATACATGTGTGTACATGTATTTATTCATGTGTGTGCAAGTATGTATGTGTGCGTCTGTTTACGAATGTATATGTATGTGTGTATATATGTGTGTATGTATGTGTTTATGCATGTGTATGTCTATAAGTGTGTGTATCTATGTGTATATATATATACAGCTCTGGCAAAAATTAAGACACCACCACATCAAAATCCTGTCAAGGGCAGCCCATTCTCCAGACCTGAACCCCATTGAAAACCTCTGGAATGTAATCAAGAGGATGATCAAATAAAGAAGAGCTGCTTAAATTTTTGCACCAGAAGCAGTGTGAAATACTGGTGGCAAGCATGCCAAGACGCATGAAAGCTGTTTTTAAAAATCGTGGTTATTCCACAAAATATTGATTTCAGAACTCTTCCTGAGTTAAAACATTAGTATTGTTGTTTCTAAATGATTATGAACTTGTATTATTTGAGGTCTGAAAGCACTGTTTTTTAAAAAAAAAAATTGACCATTTTTCTTTGTCAGAAAAAAAAATACAAAATGTATTGCTTGGTTTATTCGGTGACATGTTGTCAGAAGTTTATAGACTAAAAGAACAATTTACATTTTAATCAAAAATATACCTCTAAAGGGAAAAATCAGACAAACTGAACATTTGAAAGTGGTCTCTTAATTTTTGCCAGAGCCGTATGTAGGTGCTTCTCACAAAATTAGAATATAATCAAAATATAATCAAAAAGTTAATTTATTTCAGTTCTTCAATACAAAAAGTGAAAACTCATATATTTTATAGAGTCATGACAAACAGAGTGATCTATTTCAAGTGTTTATTTCTGTTAATGTTGATGATTATGGCTTACAGCCAATGAAAACCTCAAAGTCATTATCTCAGAAAATTAGAATAATTAACAAAAAACACCTGCAAAGGCTTACTAAGCATTTCAAAAGGTCCCTTAGTCTGTTTCACTAGGGTCTACAATCATGGGGAAGACTGCTGACTTGACAGGTGTCCAGAAGGCAGTCATTGACTCACTCCACAAGGAGGGTAAGCCACAAAAGGTCATTGCTAAAGAAGCTGTATACAAGCATATCAATAGAAAGTTGAGTAAAAGGAAAAAGTATGGTAAAAAAGGTGCAAAAGCAACCGGGATAAACGCAGCATTGAAAGGATTGTTAAGAAAAGACCACCCCAAAATTTGGGGGAGAGTCACAAGGAGTGGATTGCTGCTGGAGTCATTGCTTCAAGAGCCACTGCACATACACGTATACAGGACATGGGCTAAAAGTATCGCATTCCTTGTGTCAAGCCACTCATGACCAATAGACAACGCCAGAAGCGTCTTACTTGAGCCAAGGAGAAAAAGAACTGGATTGTTGCTCAGTGTTCCAAGGTGTTATTTTCAGATGAAAGTAAATTTTGCATTTCATTTGGAAATCAAGGTCCCAGAGTATGGAGGAAGAGTGGAAAGGCCACAATCCAAGCTGTTTGAGGTCTAGTGTGAAGTTTCCACAATCAATGATGGTTTCGGGAGCCATGTCATCTGCTGGTGTAGGTCCCTGTGTTTTATAAAGACCAAAGTCAGCGCAGCCGTCTACCAGGAAATTTTAGAGCACTTCATGCTTCCCTATGTTGACAAGCTTTTGAAGATGGAAATTTCATTCTCCGGCAGGACTTGGCACCTGTCCACACTGCCAAAAGTACCAATACCTGGTTTAAAAACAACAGTATCACTGTGCTTGATTGGCCAGCAAACTCGCATGACCTTAACCCCATAGAGAATCTATGGGGTATTGTCAAGAGGAAGATGAGAGACACCAGACCCAAAAATTAAGACGAGCTGAAGGCTGCTATCAAAGCAAACTGGGCTTCCATAACACTTTAGCAGTGCCACAGGCTTATCGCCTCCATGCCATGCCGCATTGATGCAGTAATTTATGCAAAAGGAGCCCTGACCAAGTATTGAGTGCATTCACTGAACATACATTTCAATAGGCCAACATTTCAGATTTTAAAATCATTTTTTCAAGCTGGTGTTATAAAGTATTCTAATTTAGTGAGATAATGACTTTTGGGTTTTCATTGGCTGTAAGCTATAATAATCAACATTAACAGAAATAAACACTTGAAATAGATCGCTCTGCAGTGACGAGTCGGAGACGGAGCAAGCTTAAATTTAACCTTTATATAGGGGTTATATGAATAACTGGTAAGCTGACACTAGTTCTCCTCACAGGGAAAGTAGACAATAATACACAAATAACTGAACAAATGTCTACTCAGCAGGTGCCAACGACTATAGGGCCGCGATATGGCTGGCTAAAAGTCCTAGAACTGTAATGAACAGTTAACTGAGTGTCACTTATCCTTCTCTGATGTCCGGCAGAGCTGTTGTGCGGGAGGTGTCCGTTCGGCGTCTCAGCCGCTTGACCCAGCCGACGAGGAGCTGTTGTAGGCTTCGGGAGCTCCTACGCTCAGGTGCGGATGGGGCGCAACAGGCCCTGGAGTAGTTCCCCGGCGTCGAGACCGAAAAACTGACACAAACTGAAACCTTGATAAAAAGGAACCATCCGCATGACACAATAAAGTCCCCTCCCTACAGGGCTGAAAAACATAACACAGTAAACAGCGAACCAGACACATCAAGAATCCCTGCACTGCACCCAAAAACACTCGCTTACCCTTCCCCTCCTGGTCAGTTTTTGACCGCCTGATCCAAAACTCCAAACATCTGTCCGAGATCACCACTTCCTTTGCCAGCAGACTTCCCCCCCCCCTTATTTCTACTGAGAGATATGATTTCCCCCACCCTCAAGGCCCCAAAAGGCAAGGGAAAACGCCAACCAAAAGAGACCAGCCTCAAAAACCGAAATCCAAAAATCCCATCCAAACTCCCACCTACCTATTCCAAAATGCTGAACGGCACAGGGCGCCTCAAATACCCCCTATCACTCCGACGCCTGAACCCCTTCAACACCTGCTTCACCAAAAACAATTTAATCTAATCCTTCTGGCCCCATAATTTGAAGCCAAAAGCCAAAGCTGCACTCATCCGCGACACTTTTGTAGAGGACCAACCCTCAGCCACCCCCGGCCCAACCACAACAATAGAACTCTCACCTGATCCGTGACGAACCCCCAATCGCGCAAGCCACCAGTTTTCCCAGGAACATCACAATGAATGATATGCAGACCATGTGCTGGGAGCCAATAATGCCCGAATCAAATGTCCTGCAGCCCGTAGACCACCTTCCAGAGCCCCGCCGGGCACTCCAAACCCTCCTCCTCCGCTTCGGTGGCCAGAGTCCGAATGTGTTCACGCTGCAAATGAGATAAAGAGTCAGTAATGGAATTACAGACACCTGGCACATGAGAAGCTGTCTCATGCGCGTTTAAAGACAAACAAGTCAACACCAACTGCCGTAACACACGAATCACAGGCAGAGAAGATGCCGACAAATTGTTAATGGCACACACTACCCCCATGTTGTCATAATTAAATCGTACTCTCCTGTCCTGAAACTCCTTCATCCATAAATGCACTGTCACCAGAATGGGAAAAATTTCCAACAAAGCAATGTTCTTGACCAGTCCTGACTGAAACCACTCCTCCGGCCACCTAGCCGCAAACCACTGGCCTCCAAAATACGCCCCGAAACCAACCCCGCCAGACACATCTGTGAACAAATCCAAATCATGGTTCTCAATCACTTCTTCCATGAGCAAAGAACGTCCGTTATATTGCTCCAAAAAACGTTTTTTTTTTAGCAAAAACACAACATGAAAATAGCCTCACCAGATCTTGAAAGATGAACAGTGCACTAGCAGGATGCAGCCGGCTCCCACAGATAAAGGCTGGCGCAGCACAGGTGCCCTCCACTGATGAGGACAGCCACCCTATCACAAAAAAGTGATGATAAAGGTATAAGCTGCCTGGTGGAGAAAACACACAAATAAGGCTTGCTTAGGAGGACAAAAAAGTGCAATGCATAGTGTCTGGATAGCAGCCTATTTATAACGCCCATAATAGAAAGCGGGCTGTTCAGCACTATATATGCATCACACAAAAACACCAGACCATCAAAAAGGAGCCTACCTGCACCCTGCAGGAAATGATAAAAAGTGCAAAAAAATGCATCTGATAAATGCATCAATGAGGTATTGGTTACTATTTTGGCCAAAGCAGATAAGCTCGCAAACCAACGGCAAGGTTCCCCATTATATTGCGAGTAACTAACTTACATCAATTCAAAGCTCACAGACAAAGATAGAAGGACTTAAAAATCCTAAAAAATTTTTTAGCAAAAACACAACATGAAAATAGCCTCACCAGATCTTGAAAGATGAACAGTGCACTAGCAGGATGCAGCCGGCTCCCACAGATAAAGGCTGGCGCAGCACAGGTGCCCTCCACTGATGAGGACAGCCACCCTATCACAAAAAAGTGATGATAAAGGTATAAGCTGCCTGGTGGAGAAAACACACAAATAAGGCTTGCTTAGGAGGACAAAAAAGTGCAATGCATAGTGTCTGGATAGCAGCCTATTTATAACGCCCATAATAGAAAGCGGGCTGTTCAGCACTATATATGCATCACACAAAAACACCAGACCATCAAAAAGGAGCCTACCTGCACCCTGCAGGAAATGATAAAAAGTGCAAAAAAATGCATCTGATAAATGCATCAATGAGGTATTGGTTACTATTTTGGCCAAAGCAGATAAGCTCGCAAACCAACGGCAAGGTTCCCCATTATTCTGCGAGTATATTGCAGGGTGCAGGTAGGCTCCTTTTTGATGGTCTGGTGTTTTTGTGTGATGCATATATAGTGCTGAACAGCCCACTTTCTATTATGGGCGTTATAAATAGGCTGCTATCCAGACACTATGCATTGCACATTTTTGTCCTCCTAAGCAAGCCTTATTTGTGTGTTTTCTCCACCAGGCAGCTTATACCTTTATCATCACTTTTTTGTGATAGGGTGGCTGTCCTCATCAGTGGAGGGCACCTGTGCTGCGCCAGTCTTTATCTGTGGGAGCCGGCTGCATCCTGCTAGTGCACTGTTCATCTTCCAAAAAACGTTCCCACACCTCCAAATCTGCCCTGTGCTCACGCGATAGCCGCACAAAATGATGTGGAGCCCGTACTCCAGAAGGGGCACCGGCCAGGCACTGTGAAAAAACTCTTCCCATTGATTGGGATAATGCGGCAAGCGAAATTCAGCTTACAAAGAAGGGACTGTACCTCCTGCAAAGACAGCTTCCTCAGATGCCTGGCCCAAGCCACCTCCTCACGCAAGACTGCTACATTGTACTCCAGCAACCTGAATTCCTAATTGACCGAGTCAATTACGATTCCCAAAAAAGACAGGCACGTACAATGCCCTTCCGTTTTTCCTGGCGCAAGCGGTACACCGAATCGCTCCCCTACAAATTCCACAGCCCTCAGAATCCTCTCAGAACACCTGGAATGACCAGGACTGATACACAAAAAAATTGTTCAAATAAGGTATCAGGGAATCATAACCTGACACCTCACAGACAACCCATTCAAGAAACGAGCTAAAGGCCTCAAAAAACGCACAAGACAACGAGCAACCCATAGGTAAACACCTGTCAACAAAAAACTCCCCACCCCAATAACAGCCCTACAATTTAACGCTCTCAGGATGAATTGGCAACCATCTAAAAGCGATATCGGTTTTAGCCAACAATGCCCCCGCGCCCACAACTCCGAACCTAACGTACCGCCTCATCAAAAGATGTATAAACCACGGAACATAGCTCTGGTCCATTCCATCATTCACCGACTTCTACATGGAAAAGACAAATGATGGATAAGCCTGAACTTATTCAGCTTTTTTTGGGGGGATGACACCCAGCGAGGAAACAACCAAATCCTCAAACGGAGGAACCTTTAATGGCCCAGCCATCCGCCCTAACACCACTTCTTTGTTCAATTTTTCTGTCACCACCTCGTGATATTGTTCGGCCGACCTAAGATTCTTAAGTACATGGGGAATCTCAAAAGGAGGAGCAGGGATTCTAAAACCATCCCTAAAACCAGCTAGCAACAGCTCCGCCTTACCACTTTCCGGATTTCTACTTAGATAAGTGACCATCGCGGCCAGCTTCACCGGCGTCTCCCCCTTTTGTATTACCACTCTCTGTTTTTGCCTTGTTTTTTCTAAAACATTTTGCAGCGCCATGTGAGGAATCACTGCAGTGCGAGCAAAGGTGCTTGAACTTGTAGCTAATCCCAAATTTGCACTTACCGTCATTAAATTGCCAGCATAATCCGGGTTTCTGACTACCGGACAGCCCCGATTGTCCTCCTGTCCCTTGTGTGTTCCCCTGAGAGGTAGACTGGCCGGTCCCACCTGCCCCCCTGAAAAGGGATGGCCGAACTTAGTCGGAGCCATAACACTCAACCACAAACTACTGTCCTTCTGATCCCACCGTATGGTTGGACGAATAGCTTTCCTCTGACGAAACTCTTCATCATAACGTAGCCAAGCTTGACCCCCATAGATCCTATGGTCCTCTGCAATAGAATTCATGTAACAGAATAGAGGAGAGCAATTCTCTGGTGCCTTCTCACCAATCATACTTGCCAAAATAGCGAACGCCTGAAGCCAATTGACAAATGTTTGAGGGATTATTATTATTATTATTATTACACATTTATATAGCGCCATTTATTCCATGGCGCTTTACATATGAAAAGGGAAAATATAAAAATATTTAGACTTGAGAGTCCTCAGTGGTTGATACCTTTTAATGGCTAACTGAAAAGATGGTAACAAATTGCAAGCTTTCGAGACTACTCAGGTCTCTTCATCAGGCGAAGACTAATACAAAATCTGAAGAAGCACATATTTATACACAGAGGACACAGGAATAATGCAATAGGTAAGACAAGTGACGTGAAGCAGAACTATCAGTATGGCAGAGGTATGAGCATAAATATTGGAACAGTTCATAGATAAGGAGTGAAAGTTTTATTACCCTCTGATTGGAGTCTGCTATTGTGTTTTGATGCCCCTAGAAGCAGATTCCTTAATTGATGTACACAGACATGAATCCGTGTGATATATTTGAGTCGCACAACACCAGGGTTATGGGGTACTCGGCACCGAGCCCGTTGAAGTCTATGGGGAATGTCACAAGTAGCACAGCTCGGTCCGTTGCCCTGGGCGCTCATACAAAGGGGGATATTTACAGGGGATTTTAGTAATTGTTTGTGACGCCACCTGTGGTTTCTGATCAGGTAGACCAGCGCTGCAAGGTTATTCTTCTGAGGGGATGTTATTGGGCAGCAAGATGTTAAGTCCCCCACAGGTGGGACTGTTCCCTCAAAGTCAATGGTGTTGCAGATAATAAGTCAGTCACACACAAGTTGTTCTCTTTCCATACCTTTACTTGTGAAGGTTGCAGATATGTCCCGGGAAGCTGCTCAGGGTGGAGTATGCACATCCAGGTAATTGCCCAGTAGGTTTAAGGCCTCCTTTCCCCTTAAAGTGTATGAGTCTTAACCTGCGTGAAGTCAGGTTTAACTCTGAATAGAACAGCTACGCCCGGCCAACATTGTGGTGGAAGTCTTCTTGTGGACAGAACTAAGTCTATATCTGCAGTGCACTGCCAGACTCCTGTTCTCCTGACCCCGGTTACGTATCGGCACTTAGGGCTACCTTCTGTGACTTGAAGTCCAGCAAGGATTCCGGTGTTTCTCTCACTAGCCGTAAAGGTTCTAGCAATACTTCGGACCCCGGTGTCCGGTTAGTCGGGGTGAAGGTGATCTGTCACCGAAGTCACTCCTTTCTTGGGTCACCACTCGCCCGTCACCCTACTCTCATCCTTAACATAAGCACCAGGCAGCAGTGGGTTCCGTTGTTAGCTTTCTTCCTTCTTTCCAAAGCTCGCTGACTGATTCTCAGTTAACTCGATGTTCTGCCAACTGTAGTCCCCTTCCTTCTTTCCTTCAAAGACTCTGTCCAGAGCAGCTCTCAGGAATTTTCGTCAGACTGAATACACGCTTGCTCCGAGAGTCACTTTCCACATTCCTTAGGGAACTAGCAGTCTAGATGATCTGAGATATCAGCTTGCAATCTTTCCTTCTCTGTCTCGTCTGACAGGAAATCTCTCAATGATCTTATCTCCTCAGACTGTCTCCAACTCCCCCGTCTGAATGAACTAATCAACTGACCAACTGAACTGAGCTGAACAGAAACTGAACTTCACTCACTGCTACCTATCTCAAACCCTTAAATAGTCTAAGGTTCCCTCTAGTGGTAATCTAGGGAAGTGTGAGTGTGAATGAATATCAGATTTTGCAATTACCTTTCAGTACATACTCCTGGAACATGTGTACCAAGCGCAGCTGGGCCACACATCCCCCCTAGTTATCATCAGCACTCCCGGGCTGAAATAGAAAAAACATTTTTATATTAACATCAACAATAACTCTTCCCTTGCGGGAGGTAAGGACACTTTAACGTTACATTGTGTACAAATGCAAAATAGGAAAATATCAAAATAGTATTTACAATAAATAATTACAAGGCAAGATTCTTGTGGAGGACCCGCACCAAAAACCTCCCACGTGGGTCCTGGTGGGCTGCAGGACTTCTCTGCTGCAGACCTCACTCAAGGCCACACCATACGGGTTTTTCTTCAGAGGTAGATATGGCTTTGTGTAAAACCAAGATGGGGCACCGAAGTGCGAACTATTTACAATAAAAGTTTTTGTGCTGCAAGAGTCCTCAGCACGCAGTCCTTGCATAAAACATTTCAAAGAAATCACATTTCAATAATACTTCAATATTTCACATTAATACTTTAGTACTCATTACCCAACGGGGGTATTCTACTTAAAATTATGCAAATTATGCAAACATCATCAAATATTATTAATAAAGTGCAAATTCTTCTTTAACTTTATACAGATGCAGTAAACCCTGTCTGGGTCCTACTGGTCTTCTTCTTTTTTGCAGATAGTGATGACGTCTTCCACTCCTGGGGCTGGAAGTAAGCGGTGCGATCTGGAACGCATCACTAACATATCATGTCCTGCTACCTGTGTCTGGGTAGCTACAGTCCTTGTTCGACTTGCAGGAGGTCTAACAGGTGCCTCTTCTGAATACAGATCTAGCTCAGTAGGGGTCGCTGTTGCAGCATAAGATGCTGGACAGGATGCAGACGTGCTCAGTGGTGCAAAGCAGGATGCAGGCGCGCGCAGTGATGCAGGGCACGATGCAGGTGCACGGCCCGGTGCTAATGGGGCTGTGACTTGGGATGTTGAAACACGGGGTGTGCTGCCGAATTCAGAGACGGGGTCGCTGACACGGGTGACGTTCAAGGCATACCACCCCTTAAGTCCCCAGTGCCGCGTATAGGTGACTACATCCCCATTCATGAGATCCCTTTCCGGTGTCCACGGGCAGATGAGATTCCACATCCCTGCGGCTGACAAATACCCCTTGGTACAGGCCTGGCTCATGGATGAACCCCCAACCTTTTCGGAGTTTAAAGTCACTAAGCACCCTGGGCCGCGGTTCCCGGAGCGTACCTTTATCTCTCCTGACGTTTTCTTTATCAGCAAGAAACTCCTCCATGTACCTCTGGCGAAACTGCTGCACCTCTCTTTGCTCCTGCTGCTGCCCATGTTCGTGTTTACGGCGTCGCCATTCATTCTCCTTCTGGGCGGCGTATTCTACGTCGTCCAGGTACTCCATCTGATCCCAGTCGATCTCCATCATGGACGGCTGGGCCTCCTCCGGTGTCCCTACCGGGGGACTGCATTCCGCTGCGGCCCCCAGGTCTGGCTGGCACTCCGGTGCGGGCAGGGCCTCCTCAGCCTCCTTCTCTCCCACCGCGTCCCCGGCGGAGTCAGGATCAGCACTTTTGGAGCCGGCCTCCGGTTCTTCATCAGCCGCTTGCAGTGGTGGCACAGGTAACGGTTGCGCTCCTGTAGGGGAGAGCGTTGCGTCCCACAGCAGCCGCTGTTTCAGGGCACGCCAGCTTTGCTCTATCACCTCCGTCTCTGCGCGGTGTCGGGCTATCACTTCCAGCACCGCATCTACCTCTTCCACTTTCTGAATTGTTGGGTCGGTCTCCCGACCTGGGGACGGCTCAGGCACAGGCAGTAGCTCTTCAGGGGAACGGGGTCTGCGCCCCGCCGCTCCTCCACACAGCGTCTCCTGTCCTTCCGCCATCTCTCTCCAGGCCAGACTGTGTTTTCCATCTGGAACAATCTGGTCTCTTCCGTGGAGGCGGGACTTGCGCTTCCTCTTCTTGGCATAGAGGATGAAGAGGAGGCGGATCTCCCTTGCAGTAGGGCAGGCTCTTGTATTGTAATAGCATTTGGACAGGGCGCCCATCACTTTCGCGCCACAGGGGGGGGGTACGCCCATGAAGGCACGCCCACCTTCTTCACCAGCGCCTCAGGGCGCGAATATGGCGGCAAATGGCGGAAAATGGCGCCAAAAATCACAAAAACTGCACACAGTCTTTTTGCACAAAAACAGTCCAATCTAGGCACACAGGACTCACATTTAGTAAGCTTCGTATCCTGTTCGTGACGCCAAAGATGAGTCGCACAACACCAGGGTTATGGGGTACTCGGCACCGAGCCCGTTGAAGTCTATGGGAATGTCACAAGTAGCACAGCTCGGTCCGTTGCCCTGGGCGCTCATACAAAGGGGGATATTTACAGGGGATTTTAGTAATTGTTCGTGACGCCACCTGTGGTTTCTGATCAGGTAGACCAGCGCTGCAAGGTTATTCTTCTGAGGGGATGTTATTGGGCAGCAAGATGTTAAGTCCCCCACAGGTGGGACTGTTCCTCAAAGTCAATGGTGTTGCAGATAATAAGTCAGTCACACACAAGTTGTTCTCTTTCCATACCTTTACTTGTGAAGGTTGCAGGTATGTCCCGGGAAGCTGCTCAGGGTGGAGTATGCACATCCAGGTAATTGCCCAGTAGGTTTAAGGCCCCTTTCCCCTTAAAGTGTATGAGTCTTAACCTGCGTGAAGTCAGGTTTAACTCTGAATAGAACAGCTACGCCCGGCCAACATTGTGGTGGAAGTCTTCTTGTGGACAGAACTAAGTCTATATCTGCAGTGCACTGCCAGACTCCTGTTCTCCTGACCCCAGTTACGTATCGGCACTTAAGGCTACCTTCTGTGACTTGAAATCCAGCAAGGATTCCGGTGTTTCTCTCACTAGCCGTAAAGGTTCTAGCAATACTTCGGACCCCGGTGTCCGGTTAGTCGAGTGAAGGTGATCTGTCACCGAAGTCACTCCTTTCTTGGGTCACCACTCGCCCGTCGCCCTACTCTCATCTTAACATAAGCACCAGGCAGCAGTGGGTTCCGTTGTTAGCTTTCTTCCTTCTTTCCAAAGCTCGCTGACTGATTCTCAGTTAACTCGATGTTCTGCCAACTGTAGTCCCTTTCCTTCTTTCCTTCAAAGACTCTGTTCCAGAGCAGCTCTCAGGACTTTTCGTCAGACTGAATACACGCTTGCTCCGAGAGTCACTTTCCACATTCCTTAGGGAACTAGCAGTCTAGATGATCTGAGATATCAGCTTGCAATCTTTCCTTCTCTGTCTCGTCTGACAGGAAATCTCTCAATGCTCTTATCTCCTCAGACTGTCTCCAACTCCCTCCCGTCTGAATGAACTAATCAACTGACCAACTGAAACTGAGCTGAACAGAACTGAACTTCACTCACTGCTACTATCTCAAACCCTTAAATAGTCTAAGGTTCCCTCTAGTGGTAATCTAGGGAAGTGTGAGTGTGATGAATATCAGATTTGCAATTACCTTTCAGTACATACTCCTGGAACATGTGTACCAAGCGCAGCTGGGCCACACATATTCATTCCAGCACTAAGAGTGTCAAAGGTCATCATAAGTTTATATGAACTGTTCCAATATTTATGTTCATCCCTCTGCCATAATGACAGTTCTGCTTCACGTCACTTGTCTTACCTATGCATTATTTCCTGTGTCCTCTTGTGTATAAATATGTGATTCTTCAGATTTTGTATTAGTCTTTGCCTGATGAAGAGACCTGAGTAGTCTCGAAAGCTTGCAATTTGTTACCATCTTTTCAGTTAGCCATTAAAAGGTATCAACCACTGAGGACTCTCAAGTCTAAATATTTTTCTATCTACTGGCTAACACGGTACGAAGATACACATCTTTCCTATAAGGGAAAAATATAGGCAGGTACAATAAACGTGCTAGACAAGGGACACACAAGTACAGAAGGAGAGAGGACCCTGCCTGCGAGGGGCTCACAGTCTACAGGGATGGGTGAGGATTACACTAGGAAAGGGTTAGAGCTGGTCGTGCAAGGTTCAGTAGACTGAGGATCATTGTAGGCTGTAGGCTTGTCGGAACAGGTGGGTCTTCAGGTTCTTCTTGAAAGTTTCCGATGTTGGTGAAAGTCTGATGTTTTGCGTCAGGGAGTTCCAGAGTATGGGGGAAGCTCGGGAGAAGTCTTGTATGCGGTTGTGGGAAGAAGAGATGAGGGGGGAGTCAAGAAGGAGGTCTTGAGAGGATCGAAGGTTGTGTGTGGGTAGGTAGCGGGAGACCATGTCACAGATGTATGGAGGAGAAAGGTTGTGGATGGCTTTGTATGTCATGGTTAGGGTTTTGAACTGAAGCCTCTGGGCAATAGGAAGCCAGTGAAGGGCCTGGCATAGGGGGGAGGCTGGGGAATAGCGGGGGACAGGTGGATTAGTCAGGCAGCAGAGTGTAGGATGGACTGGAGTGGTGCCAGAGTGCTAGAGGGGAGGCCAGACAGTAAGAGGTTGCAGTTGTCGAGGCGGGAGATGATAAGGGCGTGCACTAGTGTTTTTGTGATTTCATGGTTGAGGAATGAGCGGATCCGGGAAATATTTTGATTTGAGGCGGCAGGAGGTGGCGAGGGCTTGGATATGTGGTTTGAAAGAGAGGACAGAGTCGAGGATCACCCCAAGGCACCGAGCATGCGGGACTGGGGAAAGCGAGCAGCCATTGACATAGATGGATAGGTTGGTGGAGGGGAAGAATGAGGTGGGGGAAAGGTGATGAATTCTGTTTTGTCCATGTTCAGTTTGAGAAAGCGAGCAGAAAAGAAGGCTGAAATAGCAGACAGACACTGTGGGATTTGGTCAGTAGGGAGGTGATGGTCAGGTCCAGATAGGTAGATCTGCGTGTCATCGGCGTGAGGTGATACTGCAAACCGTGGGATTCTATGAGCTGTCCAGGCCGAAGGTGTAGATGGAGAAGAGTAGGGGTCCTAGGACTGAGCCTTGAGGAACACCGACAGACAGGGGGCGAGGTTTAGGAGGTGGTGTGTGAGAGGGAGACACTAAATGTTCGGTCTGTTAGGTATGATGAGATCCAGGACAGGGCCAAGTCTGTGTTGCCAAGAGATGAGAGAATCTGTAGCAGGGGGAATGGTCCACGGTGTTGAAGGCAGAAGACAGGTCCAGGAGAAAGAGGACAGAGTAGTGTCGCTTGCTCTTGGCGGTTAGCAGGTCGTTAGTGACTTTAGTTAGGGCAGTTTCAGTTGAGTGATGCGGTCGGAAGCCCGGGTTGTAAACGGTCAAAGAGGGAACAGGAGGAGAGGTGGGAGGACAGTTCGAGATATACATGCTGTTCCAGTAGTTTTGAGGAGTAGGGGAGAAGAGATATCGGGCGATAGTTAGACACAGAGGATGGGTCGAGGGAGGGCTTTTTGAGGATGGGAGTGATTGAGACATGTTTGAAGGATGAAGGAAAGACACCATTTGTAAGTGAAAGGTTGAAGAGGTGTGTGAGAGTAGGGATGAAGACTGTGGCAAAGTTAGGGATGAGGTGGGACGGGAGTGGGTCAAGCGCGCAAGTGGTGAGGTGTGATCTTGACAGGAGAGTGGAGAGCTGATCTTCTGTCATGGTGGTGAAGCTTGTTTTGGAAGAACAGGGCTGAGTGGCTAAGAGGGCATTGGCGGCTGCGGGCCAAAGCTTTCTCTGATCGTATCAATCTTTTGCTTAAAGAAGGAGGCAAAGTCTTCAGCAGAAATGGGGAGGAGAGGGAGGAGGTGCGGGGGACGGAGTAGAGAATTGAAAGTGTTGAAGAGCTGTTGGGTTGTGAGACAGGGAGGATATGAGAGATGCGAAGTAAGTTTGTTTTGCAGCAGAGAGCGTGGACTTGAAGCTGGCAAGGAAATGCTTGTATGCGTTGAGGTGCTCGGTAGAATGGGTTCTTTCCATCTCCGCTCGGCAGCCCTGGAAGCCCGTCTCAGTTCTTTGGTCAGGCCGGTCAGCCAGGGCTGCCTGTTGATTGTACAAGTTTTGCTTGCGTGAGGGGGGCGGCCGAAATCAAGTGGGGGCTTTCATTGTGGTGTTATAAAATGTGGCAGCAGCATCTGTGTCATTAAGTGAGGCTATGTCTGTAAGAGGGAGGAGGGACTCAGAGAGCGATTGTAAATTGAGGTGTTTGAGATTTCTGCAAGGGGGGTGAGTTTGTGGAGTGGGGGAGCATACTAACAGAGGGAGGGGAAAGAAAAATGCCGTAGGTTGTGGTCAGACAGGGGGAGTGATGAGTTAGTGAGATTAGTGAGGGAGCAGAGGCGGGTGAAGATAAGGTCCAGCGTGTTGACCATCTTTGTGAGTGGCCGCAGAGGGACCATTGAGTGAGGCCGAGGAAAGCCGTGAGCGATAGAAAGTTTAGGGGCAGCCGGGGTGGAAGTGTCAATGGGGATGTTGAAATCGCCCATGATGATGGTGGGGATGTCAGCAGAGAGGAAATGGAGTAGCGAAGGTGGTGAAGTGGTCGAGAAAGGTGGAGTGGCTAGTTCCGGGGGGCGGTAATGACAGCCAGTTGGAGGTTGGTGGGGGAATAGATGCGGACGGAGTGCCCCTCTAACAGGGGAACAGCAGCGGGGGGTGGAAGTTGATAGGGGTAAAGGAACAGGTATCAGACAGGAGTAAGCCAACTCCTCCACCACATTTGTTGCTGGGGCGAGGGGTGTGAGAGAGATGGAATCCGCCATAGGAAAGCGCAGCTGAGAGGCTGAGTCAGAGGGGGTGAGCCAGGTTTCAGTGATGCCAATGGAAGGATAGCTAATTGGTGATGAAGAGGTCGTGGATAAATGACAGTTTATTGCAGACAGAGCGTGCGTTCCATAGTGCTCCGGGGTAGGGGGACCGGGGGAGGGGTGTGTGGATGGGTAGATATGAGGTTGTTATGGTTGCCGAAACATGTGGAGGATCGTGGCAGGGATTAGGCACCACCTATGTTTTTCCTCCTCTTCCTTCTTTTCTATCATCCTTTTTCCCTTGTCCAAATTTAAATTTTTCAAAGGGAGCAATGAAAAAATTCGACATATTCTTCCTTCCAGATTTTTTCACAGACCTCCCTCTTAAGATGATCCCCAGCAGCCTCAAAGCAAACATAAACCTCCCATGAGCCCTGTCACTAAATTAATCCGAATTCCTTCTCATTTTCAGTCTGACAGACATGACACTGAGTCTGCAATTCTACAGGGGGCCCCAGAACCCAAACCCGATAAACTGTGACCCAGATATTGCGAACCTCCACACTTCTAAATGCACCGGGGTTGACCTTCCCTCTCTAAACGTGAACAGTAAATCCCAAACATTACAGAGGACCTCGCAAGCCCCTCAACCCCCCGAACACGCATGAGCCCCCCATCCCTTGGCCCGACACCACCGACTGAACCCCTTGTACTACCTCCAACTAACCAGGGGACCGAGCTAGTGATGGGAAACGGACAAATACATAAATTACTCACGGGGCTGTAAGGAAGCTGTGATCCCTCCAGCCACAGATCCCACATCCAGCGACCATCTGCCATGCTGATCCTCGCTGATGCCATAGCCACCCTGGATTGCCATGCTCCTCTGCCGGAAAGCACAGACTCTGCCCCCCGCACAGACTGAGGGAAAGGCCTTCAAAACCGCCGCTGGGCCCAGCCCAGCTATTGGATTCCTCCCAGACCGGGGCCTGCGGAACTTTTGGGCCCAGGCTCGGCCGGAGGGTCCCTAGAGGGCCCAATCAGGGAACAACTAGTCGGGGGCAAACCCGTGGGGAACCGCTCCCAAGGAGTTTTCGGTTGCCGCTGCCACTGCCCAGGATCCCCGACCCTGCTGCTCAACCAGCGGGTGGATGCAATCCGCCCTGCCCGGAGTCTATCCAGGACCTCGCCACAGACCCCATATTGTCATCGTAGAAGACGAGGGAGTTAGGTGATTAGGAGCGGGAATGGGTAAGCCCCCTACTGACCTAAAGTGCCCCTTAATTTACATCACCCCCAATGGAACTTCTCCCACCCCCCCAAACACGTAGAAGGTCCTCTTACGTGCCACGGGGGAGGGGGGGGCTCGCTCCAGCCTTTCCTTTTTTGTTTACCGGCTGAAGTTTCCTTTAGCGTGT
>JARQOD010000005.1:316557403-316632692 GCA_033576555.1 Oophaga sylvatica | reverse complement strand
AAATTTCACAATAACTCTTGGGGTCCAGAGTACGCTGTTACCCCATATGTGGGGATAAACTACTGTTTGGACGCATGGCAGAGCTCAGAAGTGAAGGAACTCCGTTTGACTTTTTCAACGCAGAATTGGCTGGAATGGAGATCAGACGTCATGTCACATTTGGAGAGCCCCTGATGTGCCTAAACAGCGGAAACCCCCCAATTCTAACTCCAACCCTAACCCCAACACACCCCTAACCCTAGTCCCAACCCTAATCCCAACCCTAACCCTAATCCTAACTCTAACCCTAATCCTAACTTTAGCGCCAACCCTAACCCTAACTTTAGCCGAAACCCTAACCCTAACCCTAATGGGAAAATGGAAATAAATACATTTTTTTTATTTTATTATTTTTCCCTAACTAAGGGGGTGATAAAGGGGGTTTGATTTACTATTTATAGCGGTTTTTATGATTGGCAGCTGTCACGCTAAAAGACGCTTTTTATTGCAAAAAGTAGTTTTTTGCATCGCCACATTTTGAGAGCTATAATTTTTGCATATTTTGGCCCACAGAGTCATGTGAGGTCTTAATTTTTGCGGGACGAGGTGACGATTTTATTGGTACCATTTTTGAGCACGTGACATTTTTTGATCGCTTTTTATTTCGATTTTTGGGAGGTTAGAATGAACAAAAATCAGCAATTCATGAATTTCTTTTGGGTGAGGCGTTTTTATTGTTCCGCGTGTGGTAAAATCGATAAAGCAGTTTTATTCTTCGGGTCAGTACGATTACGGTGATACCTCATTTATATAATTTTTTTATGTTTTGGCGCTTTTATAGAATAAAAACAATTTTATATAAAAAATAATTATTTTTGCATCGCTTTATTCTGCGAGCTATAACTTTTTTATTTTTTTGCTGATGATGCTGTGTGACGGCTCGTTTTTTGCGGGACAAGATGACGTTTTCAGCGGTACCATGTTTATTTATATCCGTCTTTTTGATCGCGTGTTATTCCACTTTTTGTTCAGCGGTATGATGATAAAGCACTGATTTTTTGCTTCGTTTTTATTTTTTATTTTTTAAGGGGTTCACAAAAGGGGTTAACTAGTGGGACAGTTTTATAGGGGGGGTCGTTACGGACGCGGCGATACCATATATGTGTACTTTTATTGTTTTATTTTTTTTATTTACAATAAGTAATGAATTTATTGGGGAATATTTTTTTTTTTTTTTTTTTTTTTTGGGATTTTTTTTTACACGTTTATTTTTACTTTTTTTTACTTTTTTACTTTGTCCCAGGGTGGGACATCACTGTATTTCATCAGATCGCTGGTGTGACAGTGTGCACAGCACTCTGTCACACCAGCGATGTGACAGGCAGTGCAGGACGCTTCCTCATGCCTGCTCTCGGCAGGCACTGAGGAAGCCGCCTCCCTCCAGGACCCCAGCGCCATCTTGGATCCGGGTCCTGGGAGGGAGGAAGCCCTCAGAGCAGCGCGATCACATCGCGCTGGTCTGAGGGTCTCAGGGGGGCGCGCAGGGAGCCCCCTGCCTGCGCGATCCTCCCCTGTGCCCCCAGTACACCGCGATCATGTTTGATCGCGGTGTGCAAGGGGTTAATGTGCCGGGAGCGGTCCGTGACCGCTCCTGACACACAGTCACGGGTGTCAGCTGTGATAATCAGCTGACACCCGGCGGCGATTAGCTGCGCTCCCTCCGGGAGCGCAGCTAATCGCCTGTGACGTACTATCCCGTCCATGGTCAGAATGGCACGGGTTTTATGGACGGGATAGTACGTCTAATGTCAGAGAGGGGTTAAAGACCCGTTTTGCAAGCCTACAGGACCTCACTAATCACAATTTGCAAGTGTTTGGACAAACTACCCAGGATTTACGAGCCAGGATTGAGGCTCTAGAGGAACGAGTCCAGGCTCCTGCCATAACCCCGAGTTCTGGGATCCCCAAGTTACCGCCTTTTCATTTTGGCGGTGAACGTGAGAAATTCAGGGGATTAATTAATCAATGCAATCTATTTTTCTCTGCACATGCTTCACAATTTCCCACTGAACGATCCAAAGTGCTTACTAATCATGTTGCTTACCAATAAGGCTTTGATGTGGGCAAACCCTCTGATTGAGACTGGGGATGAATGTTTGAATCATCTTGATGCTTTCATTTCAGCCATGGGGCAGGTGTTTGATGACCCCAATCGGGGTGCAACAGCTGAAGCAGCCATGTTAACTTTGCGCCAAGGTAAGCGCTCAGTAGCTGAATATGCCTTGGATTTCAGGAGATGGGCTCTCGATACCACTTGGGACAGTTCTGCCAAAAAGTCTATTTTTCGGAAAGGGTTGTCTCCTCTGATTAAGGATGAACTTGCTCGTGCCGACCCTCCCACTGCGTTAGGTGACTTTATTAACTACTGTATCCGTATTGATGCTCGTCTAACTGAACGCAGGTTCGAAAATAATCGCACTAACCTTTTGCTACCTCCCTCCTCAGCTAAGGAACCTTTGAGTAGGATCACACGGGAACCAGAACCTGAACCCATGCAGGTGGACTCTTTACAAAGACGGGTTAGTGATGCACGCAAAGAACATAGTTTAAAGGAAAATCTATGTTTCTACTGTGGTAAGTCAGGGCACTTCATTATAAACTGCCCCAGCCGTTCTCGTAAGACTACTGCGGCAGTCATTCACTGTGAGTGTTGCGAGAGGAGATCTGTCATGTCCGAGCCTCAGGCTCCAGAGAGATCTGCTGCAAGAGATATTGATTTCTCGGACTTAAACTCCGTTAGTTCTGGGGACGATGACTGTGTAAACGCTGCAATTTTTCAAGTTTCCTCAGCGGTGTCCCAGCTGAGTTGTAAGAAAAACAATTCTCATTGCTTCCTTTCCATCAAAATCTGGGTTGACTCAGTCTGGGTGTCTAGCTCTGCTATGATCGACTCAGGGGCAAGTGGAAATTTTATGGATATCTCCTTTGCTCTGAAACTGGGGATACGTTCAGTGAAGAAGGCTACTCCAGTACAGATGGAGACTGTGGATGGCTCCCTGCTGACCTCTGGACTAGTGGATCAGGAAACGGAGCCTCTGAGGGTCCTTATGGGTAAAGATCATCAGGAGAAACTGTCCTTTATGCTTATCTCTTCTCCCCACTTTCCCATCATTCTAGGGCTACCATGGCTGCAGGCTCAGAACCCTACGATTAACTGGGAGACCAAGGAATTACACTTTCCGGAGAAACAGATGAGCCCAGAAGTTTCAGCTTGCTCTGTTCCTAAAGGAACCATGTCAGTCCCTGAACTACCAGCTGTATACCAGGACTATGTGGATTTATGTGACAAGAAGAATGCTGACCAGCTTCCCCCTCACCGTCCATATGATTGTCCAATTGAATTATTGCCTGGAGCAGAGATACCTTTTGGTAAGATCTACCCCCTGGCGGGGCCCGAGCTAAAGGCTTTGAAGGACTACATAGATGAAAATCTAGCCAAGGGCTTCATACGCCCTCTTCATCTCCTGCAGGTGCACCCATCTTCTTTGTGAAGAAGAAAGATGGATCTCTGAGACCCTGCATAGACTATAGGGAACTCAATAAGGTTACTATTAGAAACCGTTATCCATTGCCTTTAATCCCTGAGTTATTGGAGAGAGTGCGGCATGCCAAAATTTTCTCTAAACTGGATCTCCGTGGGGCCTATAACTTGGTCCGTATTAGACCTGGGGATGAATGGAAGACTGCATTCAGGTCACGCTATGGACACTTTGAATATCTAGTCATGCCTTTTGGTCTGAGTACCGCCCCAGCCACTTTTCAACACTTGGTGAATGACATCTTCAGGGATCTCCTAGATACATTTGTGGTGATTTATCTGGATGATATCTTAATTTTTTCTAACTCCACAGAGGAACATCATGGACATGTGAGAATGGTCTTAGAACGCCTAAGACAGAACCATCTTTACATCAAACTTGAAAAGTGTCAATTCCATAGGACCGAGATTCAATTTCTGGGGTATGTAATGTCTACGCAAGGAATTAGTATGGATGGAAGCAAGACCCAAGCCATCAAGGATTGGCCAATTCCTAGGAATGTGAAGGAGGTGCAGCGCTTCATTGGGTTTGCCAACTTCTATAGACGTTTCATTAGGAATTTCTCTGAGGTAGTGTCACCTATCACCCAACTTACCCGGAAACAGTCTAGGTTCTCCTGGACCCCGCAAGCCCAGGAAGCATTTTCCCGTCTAAAGGATAAATTTACCACCGCACCTATCTTAGTACATCCCAACCCGAACTTGCCTTCATAATAGAAGATAAACATAATGTCTCTCAACTGAAGTTTCAGGTTATTGAGAAGGTCCCTAGACCCAGAAGAGGTGGAAATCATATTCGCATACTGAAACAGCGTGAAACCTTCTGGATCTATACTTTAGACACTTTATATCCAAAAGGTCTCAACCGCGAGATTGATTGGCATACATAACTGTTTGACTAACGCAGTGTATTTCCCCTTCTCTTAGACCCACTGAAAATGTCCTTTTTCACTTGGCGGTAAGATATATTACCTTCCCCCTTTTTTTCCCCCTTCCCCCCCATTTCCTTTTTTTTTTCCTCCTTTTCTTTCTTTATTTTTCTTTTATTTTCAGTTTGGACTCCTACCGCATTTTTATGTGATATATTCAGTTGTATTACTCTGTGATGTGGTTATATATATAACCTTGATGTTTCTCCCATTCATATGAGGTATATTGCATTTTATCTAAAATTACTCCGATAATCACCTATCTCACTGCCAGCAATAATTAACTTATATAGCCCATTACACAGTCAAAAAATCTTTTAGCCATAAAGAATGAAGCGCACATGTCTTTTTACTATTTTTGTTACTGACAATACCGCTCTGGCTAGAGACAAGCGTCCTTAGATAACATCAGCATCCATTCAGCAGACGCTGTGACCCCATTTCCGGTCACATGATCGGGTCGGTTTACATCACATCCTTAGATACCATCAGCATCCATTCAGCAGACGCTGTGACTCCATTTCCGGTCACATGATCGGGTCTGTTTGACATCACATCCTTAGATACCATCAGCTTCCATTCAGCAGACGCTGTGACTCTATTTCTGGTCACATGATCGGGTCTGTTTGACATCACTTCCGGTCACATGACCGGCGCTCGATCATTTAAACCAGCATTTCCTCCTCATTCCCACACTGCTCCCACACTAGGCTGGATCAGCGCTCCACTCAGCGCTCTACTTAGCGCCACCGTTAGTAAGTACATTGGGGAGCCCCCATACTCCCTCTGGGGGGACTTTTTTACTAAATTCCTCACTCTGTCATACTTCATATACCATAGGCAGCACCGCAGTTGGTTTGCAGGACCAGCACTCCACTTTAAGCCACCAACGCTAGTAAGTACTCTTGGTATTCCCTCCAGGGTAACGTTTTTTCACAGATCTTTATATATTCTTTATATAGACTTTTTTCATGCTCCATATATTATAGGTAGCACAGTTGTTTTGTTGGACTAGCGCTCCACTTAGCGCCTCCAAACGTCGCCGTTGGTTCACTCAGGTTTTCAAACCCGTTCATTTAAGCATCTCCAAAGATAGTAAGTGGACTTATTTCATACAAACAGGGCTTCTCCTTTACTCACATGTTCATTATTAAGCACATTGTTGTCATTTATCTTTTCAACTCATAAACAGCTGGAGTGAAAATATACCTCACATTTGATCGGGAGACATCGTGTCTTACTGGTATTTGCAGGTTCCTTTAAATCATTTATTCTTCACTTTAGTGGATAGGTCATGCATTATCTCACTACTTTCCTACATATTCTACCAGTTTGGTCTATATTAACCTCTATTCACTAGACTTCATTATATGCACATGTTTCATTCCCATGATTGACACTCATTATGTGCACATGTTCGATTCTTATGATTGACACTTATATTGGTATTATGTGCCTCATATGGATTACCATCCTTATAAACCTAATATGTTTTTTTCTACATCCATACTATTTATCTCTAATCATATTGTTTGTATTCTTAGGTTGTATCCTAGATATATGAATTATCTTCTATTTGTCTATTGGCACTACTACCATAAAGGGTATGACATTATCTACATTGTTATAATTTTTTACCGCTGAATTTTCTTGTCTCTGTCTTTTGTCTTGCTAAAACCTGCATTTAAGTATCGTATGATCTGATTACCTACAAATATTTGAATCATCAGAGGCTTCTTATATTTCAAAGATAGTTTCTATGTAAATATGTATATATTGTATGTAATTTTTATTTATACTATGTTCTCTTTCCATTTCTCTAGCGCTCATATGATAAAGGCCAGTGTTGGCCGAAACGTCTTTGAGTGTCGCCACCATTCTCTAAATAAATTATATTCACTTAGAGCAAAAATATCTCCTTTATGTGTGCAGTGATTCTTGGTATCTTCTATACTTGTCGGACCCGAGGGCCCGTTCTCACTAGCACCAGCAACTCCAATAATTTTCGAGTGCTAACCATTGACATTATATATAGCCTTCATAATAGAGGTGGATGCTTCAGACGTTGCCGTTGGAGCTATACTCTCTCAGAGAACAGGTGAGAAGAATGTCTTGCATCCCTGTGCTTTCTTTTCCAGCGGTTGTCTTCGGCTGAGAGGAACTACGATGTGGGCAATAGAGAATTGTTGGCCATTATTGCCGCCTTCAAAGAATGGAGACACCTTCTTCAGGGAGCTGCACAGCAAATAGTCGTCCTGACAGACCATCGTAACCTTGAATTTATCAGGTCGGCTAAGTGCCTGACTCCTCGCCAGGCTCGCTGGAATCTTTTCCTAAACCAATTTAATTTTGTAATTTCTTATAGGTCAGGATCGCGCAATGGAAAGGCACTCTCTAGGATTCATTCAGCAGAGACCCGTCCACTTACTCCTCCTAAGACTATTCTTCCTGACTCTAGATTCCTGGGAGTGATTCATAATCAAGACCTACTTAAAGACATCAAGGAAGCATACCATGCGGATTCTTTGTTGGCACAACCCCCAAGGGACGTAAGTCTTGTCTTTAAGAATGGTGTGTGGATTCAGGGACAACGTCTGTATATACCTGAAACAGTCAGATTGAGAGTATTGCAACTCATCCACGATTCCAAGATAGCTGGGCATAGAGGAATTCTAAAGACACAAGAATTTCTTTCTCGTTTCTTTTGGTGGCCCACTTACAGGAAAGACGTTTTAAACTATGTCACTTCATGTGAAGTCTGTGCAAGATGCAAAACACCTCGCTCCTCACCAACTGGTCTGTTGCAACCCCTTCCCACCCCGTTCCGCCCTTGGGGATCCATTTCTATGGACTTCATTGTGGAGTTACCAACCTCTCAAGGGAAGAACACCATTCTAGTGGTGGTTGATCGTCTAACAAAGGCAGCTCATTTTATCCCCTGTGTCGGCTTACCCACTGCAAAACAGACATCAGATTTGATGATTAAGAATGTGTTTCGCTTGCATGGAGTACCAGATGAGGTTATTTCGGATCGAGGGGTGCAATTCACTTCAAGGTTTTGGCAAAATTTCTGTGCTGCATTGGACATTAAAGTAAACCTTTCTTCTGCTTTTCATCCCCAGACTAATGGACAGACAGAACGAACCAATCAGACCCTGGAGCAGTATCTCCGCTGCTTTATCTGCCACCTACAGGATGATTGGGTGGATCTACTTCCACTGGCTGAGTTCTCTTATAACAACTCTCAGAGCGCCTCCACTAAGCAGTCTCCTTTTCACTCCAATTTAGGTTATCATCCTAACATTCTTCCTCGATTTCCCATAGAAACGCCCTTGCCGGCAGTGGCTGAAAGAATCACGTCTTTACAAAAAAATATGGATCTTCTAAAGGAAAATCTGGAATTGGCTCAGGAAAGGTACAAGAAAGCAGCAGATAAATTTCGTAAACCTGCACCAGCTTTCAAGGTAGGAGACTTGGTCTGGCTGTCAACCAGAAATCTTAAGTTAAGGATTCCATCGTCTAAATTGGGACATAAGTACATTGGACCCTATAAAATCAGTAAAATTATAAGTGCCGTTGCGTGTCGTCTTCAACTGCCCAGAACTATGAGAATCCACCCTGTCTTTCATGTATCCCTACTAAAGGCTGCAACACCCAATACGTTTCCTGGTCGTTCTTCTCCTTGCCCTGACCCAGTGCTAGTCGATGGTCAGGAAGAATTTGTGGTGGAAAGGATTCTAGATTCCAGGTTGTACAGAAATCAGTTACAATATTTGATTAAATGGCAGGGCTACCCAGTGGAGGACAACTCATGGGAACCAGTCAATAACGTTAATGCTCCTCGCTTGCTCCGCCAGTTTCATCAGAGGTACCCAGACAAGCCTGGTCTGAGGTCATCCGGAGGTTGCCCCTAAGGGGGGAGTAATGTAAGGTTCTTTGTACATGTTTCTTGAAACTCAGTTTTTCCGTCGGCCATTTTGCTTTCTGTCTTGCTGCAGCTATCTTGCCCTCAGTCAATATGGAGTTTCCAGCTTTCATGTTCCCGCCCTGATTCTCTCCCTCTTGCCTCTTAAGCAGCCTCAGCTGAGCAAACAGTGCTTCAGAATCAAGCCTGCAGTGAGCCTGTGACCTGACTCCTGGAAACCTTGGACTTTGTACTCCAACTATTTCCTACTGAGGAACTTTGGAACACTTGTGGACTCTGGAAACCTGCTATTTGATAGATCCACGTTTGCATGGAATTACGGTAACAGAGAAGAGATCCTGAACCTGTTGTGGAGAGTTATTGCTGAACTTAAAGTTACTCTGGCCTGCTGTGTCTCCTGCTTCTGTACCTGCAAACTGTGTGACCCTTTTTGCCACTTGTATGAAGTAATACAAGTCCTTCTATATCAAACCTGTGTCTCATGTGTTTTCCTCGCACCCAAGCACAAGACGCTATATGAACTGTACACCATACATTACACACTCATACGTTCACTGGGGAGCACTGCAAGCGGACAGACGGGAGACAGTTGGGTTACACAAGGGATAGGACAACAATTAGATGGCTGGGTTTTAGGGGTTTGACATGGAATCGGGTAATATACGAGTTTCAACGAGCAGTTCACCTCTTTAGAGCCCCAGATATTTTAGTCTTGTATGTTGGGGGGAATGACTTGGCAGCTCACTCGGAGAAGGGAATGGCTAGCAGCATTAAAAAAAGATTTGAGGCACCTAGGGGTGGTGTTCCCAGGATTAAGAAAATTGTGTGGTCTGACATTGTACCCAGGAGATCTTGGCGAGGAGCCCGGTCAGTATCAAGGATTAACAAAGCACGCATATAAGGTCAATAAAACAATATCCAAATTCATAGTGCAGAATGGGGGTGTACCAGTACGCCATTCGGGTCTCTATTTTGTTGGAAGGGATTTTTGGTTGGCAGATGGGGTGCATTTGAATGTAGCAGGAACGGATCTGTGGATCGCAGTGCTGCAGAAAGGAATACAGATGGCCACAGCATTGATATTTGGTGGGGTCTCGAGCACCTGAAGGGGTCAAGGTGCTCTCAGTGTGGTGTTGGTGGGTCCTCGAAGTTGGTAAAAATTGGATGTGGGGATTCTTGAAAAGGCATGAATTCCCTTCATTGGATGGTTATGTGGTGGTGGTCTGGTGATATTGGAGTGATACCCGGTGATGGGATGTCGGGGTAACAGTAACACGATATGTGGTTGATACTCGACGATGGTATGTCGGTATCACATGGTCATGAGTTTTGGGTGATACCCGGCAATGGAATGTCGGGTTTACGGTGTGGAGGCAACCTCTCCCTCGGTCCCATGGTGCTTCTGACCTGGATAAAACGCGGCTGGGAGTAAGGGGAGGGAAGGGGCAATGCCATGGAAGAATCACCAGACCTTTTTGTAGCTTCGAGAACCTCACCAAGTGTCTTTTAATGATTAATAAATTGGCTGCAATGGACATTATTACCCAAAAGAAAAATGGCTGATTTGTCCTTTATTATGGGAAAAAACAGGGTGGGTGTGTGTGTGTGTGTGTCACTAAAAGTCGACCTGTTCAGGGTCATGGTGGTTTAGCCCACAACATATACACAAGTATATAAATTTGAAGTTATTTTCGGAACATTTTTTGTTTTTACCCTTTAATACGAAGTTGTGTTTGATATAATTTATCTTGCAATGACTTTTTGGTTCTGTCTTCTGAGTTACTATATTGTTGCTCTGTGTACAAAGTTTAAGTTTTTCATTTGTATTTTAAAAGGAGTATTTCCATCTCCAAGATCCTATCCCAATATGTAGTAGGTGTAATAAATAAGCAAATTACTACATTTCTAATTGGATGTTAGTTTTTCTGATTCGCCATATTTCTTTCCTCATGTGCAGGACCTTAGGTAACATGGTTACGACCACTAGCAACTAGCTAAATGTCACTATATCAGTAGACGTAACCCTGGATACCCAAGTTCCTGAAATGTCTGAGCATGAGGAAATACATAGCAAGTCAGAAAAAAAAAAAACTATACTACTGCTCTCCCAAGTGCCATACTTTCAGTATGGGGACAGAGCACTTTTCTAAAGCTATTAACATGCCAATCAATCCTATACAAGCAGGTTAATAGTACTGCCTTTATGTTAGCATTGTGAGTTTACCTACAGATTCTCAGCATGGAATACAATTCTGAGGAAAAGTCACAAAAAAAAACTCAAGTGTTCCTGACAAAGAAAATTACATGTGTATTTCGACCCCACGTGGCCGGGCAGTATATGCGGTGTGAAAATTAAGGCATAATAGGAATGAGATCTTTATAAATTCCACCCAATTTGCTGGAACTGCAAGACACTTTTTTGTGCAGCGAAAATACCCAACGTCAAAAAATAGTCATGAGAACATAACCTCACTTATTTGCAGAGAAAACATTGCATAATTCTTGAAATTTTACTATACAAAGTCATTCTCTAATTACATATATGGAACACATCGCAAATAGTAAGGAAAGAAAGACCGGCACTATTCAGACCGCATACTGTGATCAGTGGAGACTTGCTAGCAGCTCGCTGACGTCGTGACAAACAGGAGCTCTACCCAAAGGAAGCGTGTCCTGGATGCAGACTGGGAGTAAAGAAGGTGACACTCTGGTACAAGTAAATTTCTTACATGAGGACCGGGATGCGGGATTCCTACTGGACAACAGCCGTTTTGCGTTCAAATGACGCATCAATGGGTCCAGGTACAGAAGATAGAAAGAAGGGGAGACTCAAATAGAGAGCACACTTCCAGTATCATGTTTTATCAAAGATGGAAATAACAATTACACACAACAGCAAAAGGTGAAATTCATTATAAAAACAGAGCCATGTCTACCTTATCATGAGAACCAAGAGGACCTTGGGCATTTAGCTGTATTATCCATTTTGCTTCCCTGCGCAGAAACAACTTACGGTATGTAAATAGCTTTTCAGGACTTTAGTTACACTACCAGACGGAGGAAGCAAAGTGTTTGGGTATGAATCATTAAATTTCTGCATATGTTCAAAAAGTTTAATGACACCTTTACTGTTAATTATGCATCTACAGTGTTCCCCAAATCTAAAAACAGCCTAATTGTTTTGCCAATATAGAATTTTCCACATGGAACATAAAATCAAATTCAGTCTTACATTAAATAAAGTCAGTGACAGTGTGTGAATGCACCTACCCCACTAGGATTAATAGTGAGGTGTTGCTTGGTAGAGGAGCATCCCCCACATCTGTAATTTCCTTCCTAATTTGGTTCATCCTGCCCAGTTTTTAGAAGTTGGCTTGATGCGATTTTTTTTTACCAGAACGTCATTCAGATTGCTGCTACGCCTATAAGTAACCAATGGTTGTTGTCCAGCAACCTCTGCAACATCCTTATCACGTTCAATGACATGCCAATTTTTAGTAATAGCAGATCTAATAATACTGTGCATCGAACTTAATTTGAAGAAGTTGAAGATAAACCTTTATCCTTTTCATAACTACTTTTCAGGACTAAGATCTTTTGACCAGATGGAACTCACTTTACCCAATGCCTCATCCAAAACCTGTTCAGGATACCCTCTATCAAGCAACTTATGTTTCAAGCCCTCTGCATGTGCTTCAAAACGACTTTGTTTATAATAAATTTTCTGTAAACTGAGTAACTGGCTAAATGGTAGTGATTTTCGTATGTGTGGGATGAAAGCTTTTGTAATGTAAAAAATTTGTGGAAATGGGTTTACTGAAAACCTGTTTCTAGACTCCCGTTCCAACTCCGCAACTCCCAGCATGGATGTACAACGCATATTCATATCATTGACAATATTTAAATGGGCCACAAACTCATGGAACAATTCTTTTGGACCCGCCCATACTATAAAAATATCTTTAACATAACGCATGAAGTATTTGATAAACTTTAGTTAGGGGTTGGTTAGGGGTGGTGGGGAAAAAAAAAAAAAAAAGGTTGGCAAAGACGCAGGCAATAGGAGTACCCCTGACGGTACCAGTGCACCTATCCAGAAATTGAAAGGAATTTTTAGTCAAAATAAACTTGAGTGCTTCACAAATAAAGTTAAATGAATGCACACAGCACTCCTTTCTATATGTATTAGAATACTGCGTATAGCTTCCATCCCGACATTGCAGTATCCTAGTGTACAAGAACTCTGCATCAATAGAGGCTAACGCAAAGTTCTCTTCCCATTCAATTTCTTGTATGGCCCTAATGAAATCCCCAGTGACCTTAATATAGGACGGTACATCCCTGAGGCAGGGTTGTAAGAGCCATTCCATATACCTGGATAACTGCTCTTTTAAAGATCCCAAACCTGAAGTAATTGGGTGACTTGTGGATCTTAGGCAAGTCATAGCAGTGCAGCTAGGGAGTATTCAGGTTATGCTTTTTTCTTTGATATCATACCTAGCTCCACTTGCTTCCAAAGAAAGGAGAGCAACTTCTTTGTTCTTACAAGTGGGATCCTTTAGTAAAAGGATGTATGTGGTGGCATCTGATAACTGTCGAATAGCCTCATGGATGTAAAAATCCATGGACGAAAATACTACATTGCCTCCCTTGTCTGATATGCGGACAATTACATCTTCCCAACTTTTAATCCTTAGTAATGCCACATGTTCCCCTTCATGGTTTTAATGATCAGGTAGACATGGCTGTTATTATAATGAATTTCACCTTTTACCGTTTTGTGCAATTGTGTTTTTTTAATCTTTGATATGACATGATACTGGAGACGTGTTCTTTATTTAATGGTCTCCCCTCCTTTGTATCTTCTGTACCTAGACCCGTTAATGCGTCACTTAGCCGCAAAACGTTTGTTGTCCCATAGGAGTATCGCTTCCCAGCTCCATGTCGTAATCGTGTGTTCAAGGAATAAAGTTCACAGAGAAATTTTCGTGTACCAGAGTGCCACATTTCCCCTCACCGTCCAATTCCAGGACACGCTATATGGAACACAACGACTATTTGTACAGAATTTGAATTATATGCTTAATAGAACTTGCCACACATTTTGCATCTGACAAACAAATTTATTTTCCTTTCCGCAGGATTGATTTCCAGTCAGCAAGTAAACATTCAGGATAGTTCCTTTATATTTTGTGCAGCATTTCCCTTTATGAAACATGAACAAATACACATTTTCTGGTTTTGAAGAGTTAAGAAAAATACAATTTTACAAAGACTTGCAAACTATTTTCACTATGCAGCTGATGTCCCTTCTTTGCATAGATTCCTGTACTAGCACTGTGTTTGATAACATGAGGAATATAGCCACAATAAGATACAGCAATCAATAGACAATATGGCATAAAGACACATCTTTCTATGCACACTCTTCGTCCTCAAAAATCGTGTCAGTTGTAATGCTAAAAGAACTATAAAGATGGCAATGTTTAGGATCAGAAAGAGTCTGGTATAGGAAGCAGATATTGACGAAGACTTGTTGTAATGTGTTGTCAACATGTGTTGGGAGCCATATGTTCTAAGAGAGCTAGATTTCTGCCTTACTGATGGCTCATCTACAAAATCCAGAAGGTCTTTCATTTCTTCATCCTCGTTTACTGGAATTGCACTTTGAGCCTGAGCCATTTCTTTTTGTCTCGTCTGCTTTTCATTTACTTCTATTTGAGCAAAAATTTCAGGAATGGCATTCATAAACTTGAAATTTTTTGGTCCCTTTTTGGTTCGCTTCACCTTCCCAGTTTGCTTTTGCTGTTGAGAAATTGAAAACAGCTTTTCAATGGCTTCCTCTGTGTTCCTTTTATCGGAAAATCTAAGAATCCGCTCCGCGGTCTGCCTAAAACTGGCAGTGTTCTTTACGTGAGACAAGATTTGTTTCTCTAGTTGTTGAAAGACCGGCTTGAAGTGCTGGAGGTTCTGCTCCAGAATTGTCACATAATCCCTTACCTCATTTGGTGAAGAGCTTTTGATCGCTGAACTTTTATCAAACACAATTCTTTGTCGGTCTGCAACTACTTTAGCGTAGATGGACTCATTTGGCGTTTCACCGGTGAAAAGGTAAACCGCATAAGCATGCTCGCTAGTTGCTAGAAACACATCAACCTGCTGATAGTCTCCATGGACACTGAAACTCTCAACATCAACAGATGGTCCAATAAAAAGGTATATTGACCTTGTGATTGGCTTCCTGAGATGGGTTGTAACATTCACAAAATTAGTTCCATTATAAGGGTAACCATGTGGATAGTTTACAGATTTAATGACTGCTTTCTCACTCAAGCCCGTGTCATCCATCCAATACATTTTATACTGTTCACCCCTGTTCCTAATTATTGCTCCATAAACACCGTCAATGGAGGTTTCTTCAAAGGGAAAGTCTACATTGTGGAAAAAAGTTGTTGTGGTCCTCAAAGTACTACTATGGTCTAGGTGAATATGGTCAACAAGTAGCAGCAGTTGTGGATGGAGTAACACAAGATTTCTTTGAACACTTTTCAGTTTTAGTTTTGGGCTATAGGCTGAATTGCCTTCACCCCTAATAAAGACAATGCCACCTTTCTCCATAGTAGCAGTCACCAGTCCATGAGAGTCAGCGGCTTCCTCAACCTTATATTTAAGCCATTTTGAAGTACAGTCTTCAGTCACCTGACCTTCCCATGGAGAAAAGCAGCAATTTGACACAGATGGTGAAAACATTAAGACATTATTTAAATAAGTATATTTTGGTCCATATAAGGCCTCTGTTATAAAAGGAAATCCATTTGGTGCAAATGTGAAGGAATTTTGGTCTGGATGTTCATGGCCAGCATTAAAGTTTCTCCATCCTTTAATCCACTGGCTGTATTTTTTTTTGTGAACAATATCAAATATTGCACGACCACCAAGCTTTCCAGATTTGAAGGAGAGAAAAGACCTGTTTATTTCAGCAGGTAGAGAACTCCCATAGGTCACCACACCCCAGTCTTCAAAAAAATGTAATTTAGGAATGCCATAGTCTGGTGGAGGTGTAGATGGTAATGTTGCATCATACCTGTAAAACAAAAAATATTTTTTAGTACATATATTGTACTACAGTGAAGCCATGAACACACACCTCCTCCTTCAGTTCTTCCAGACTATGTATGGTCTTGCATAAGTTCTTCCAGACTATGTATGGTCTTGCAGGGTACCCATTTTTCTAATAATTTTCTATATTGGCTCCAATTTGGCTGCTACCTCCGGAGGTCAGACAAATTAGAGCTCCATGAGACAGGAATATTTTTTTTTTTAATCAGCTGACAGAAAAAAAAATCTGAAAGGATAGCTGTGCTTTAGACAAATCAAACAGATATACAAGATCATGATCAATCAGTAAGCAGTGATTTAGTAAATTCAGAGAGGAGACCGCTTGCTTACCAAAGAAACTCTGTATGCAAAGTACACCACCGCTGACCTTTGGCTGGGGTCCCAGGTCCTTCCTGGACTCTGTTTAGCTGAATCTGTTCTGCCAGCCAATTGCCGCTCCCATTCCTCATTACAAACTTATCCAGAAACACCAACTGGCTCTCAGGGCCGTAGAACCAATTATAGTTTGAATCTGCTATGGCAACAGATCTCTGAAAACCTAGGATAAAAAGGCCGATAAATAGCAAACCACCCTTTTGTTTAAGAAATTTTTTAAGTATGTGTATAAAACCTTACTGCACCTTGTCTAGTTTTGATTAAAAGTTGGGGAGGGGTGGGAAGAGTTCAAGGACTATTCAGCGCAATAACTCTGTGGCAAATGTCAGCACGATGGTCACCTGGCACCTCATATTAGAGATTTGGAAGAGCAAAATGCAATGCGGAGCTCAATTAAAAAGCTTGGGCATGCTGCCCACTGAACAAGCAACTAGTGGGAGAACATGTAGGCTGGACAAGTGGGCCAGGATGAACAGCCAAGTAGCTGGGTGAAAGAAAATAGATAATGTAAAAGTGTTAATTTTATACAGTTAAACTGTAGTTGTTTTATTACCACTGTAGTCACTGGGATTTTTTTTTTTATACTAGTATGTCAGAGCACGACACTTCTACACAGAAAATATGGCAGACCCAGGATATAGGAGACAGCAACTGCCGCTTCAGACGCAAGCTATACATGCTCCTTGGCCCGCTTTTTTAGGTGTAGGTGAAGCACTCGGCCATTTTATAGTAGCACTTAGCTATAATTTCCTTGTGTTGCCATCACTTACAGTGATCACAGCAGAACAGTCACATCTTTGACGACTACAGTGCTCTGATCATAGCAATTACTGTTGAGTGGCGACAGCAGGTCCAGGCATCGGGATGTCAACCAGAGGTGCGAACAGGTCATTATCTAACGTCACCGCTGCAGCCCTGGTGCCTACACCGGTGCTCTTCTTAGATTGACGCTTTTTTGGAAAGACGGTAAATGAGGAAAAAAGGCAAAAGAGGAGGCGAAAGTCTGTATGTTAAGTGATATGAAACAGAGTGAAAGGCAATAGGGGTGGGTGAGGGAAGTTGAAACCTAGTAGGTAGAATTACAAAGAGGCAAACAGAGTCATTTTCGGTGTAATCCATCTAGCCGCCAATACCACTGAGGAGTTGGAGGGTTGACTGCATAATCAGATGCCACGAGCTGCACATACTGGAACAGCAGTGCTTATGAGAAATTTTAACTTCTCAGATACTGTCTGGGGTCAAGTTTCTGCTTTAGCTGTAAAAAGGATAATTTTATGCAGGATTATTTTGTGGGTCAGTTTTTCAATGAAGTGACAAGAAGGGATGCTCTGTTGGATCTTGCAGATAGTCTTAGAAATATGGGATTATAATAATTATAATTATTAATACACATACATTCATACATACATATATACATACATTCATACAGATAAAAACACTAAGGCGTAGAGAATAAAAAAAAAAATCTTAATATTTTGAAGGGGGCAAATTTTCCCAAGTTGAAGGCTGAATTTTAGGACAGTGACTGGAAGAAATTACTATCAGATAGTGATAATACAAAAAAGATGAATGGGAGTGCTTTAAAACGATATTGGTCATACTTATAAGAATACATTTTGCAGTAACAAGTTTAGACGACAAATTAAACCTGATTCCCTTTAAGTGTCTTTGCACCCGAACTCCATTAATCAAAACTTCTGGCATGTCATCATACAGAAATGTCAGAAGTTTTTTTTAAAGAAGTTACGGTACTCTGTAAAGTACAGGATTTAAAACAGTCAATTATATTTGGATGCCAGCATCATAAACTGACTGTCTTAAGCAAGGCCTAAAGCATCCATTCTATAAAAATTGCTTTAGGATGACAATCTGATAACTCGGGTAAAGAGAGGCAAAAAAGCAAATGCAGAAAATGAGCTGTCAGATAGAAATACAGACAGTGAGGATGGAATTAACGTTATATCCCTTTTGTGCAAAGAATGGCTTCTCTGAACTAACCTCAAACTGTGAAAGCTTGCAATTACAATGTTGTTTAAGGTTTTTGTGGTTGTACTGGCGCATGCAGCTTTGTACACAAGTTGACGAACAGCCACCACTGCAAAATGTTTCTACTGGACAGAGAAATGGAATTTCTGAAGCCCATGCTAGACAGGACTAGGCACTTTCCTCTAAATCCTGAGCAAACAACTTTAAAAAGTTAAGGCTTTCCTTAGTCATCAGCTACTTGAACAGAATCCTACTCCCTTGAATACAGTCAAAGATGAATTCACACAATTTCAACTACTTGTGCATTAGGTTCTCCTGATACACATTAGATTGAAGTCTATATGGTAAAAACATGATGGGTTTATCAGGTTTCTGTTTTATATTTAAGTCAAATCGACCCTATACAAAAATTGATCAACTATGAATGACCAAGAAAAGGCACAAGAAAAGTTATCAGAATGTGTCAAAGAAGTGACCTATAAAAGTCCTGAATTTGCAAATCGGAAAAATCTTAAATTGTGGTGGTCCAACACCAATACGGATTTAATCCTAAATAGCTATTTAATGCAATAAGCCTATTGTTTTTCTACTATACTTTCATTGAAATTCCCCACCATTCCCCTTTTTCTAAACTAATTTTCAGTTTGATGACATTTTATTTAAGACTCCCGTGGATGCTGGGATACGACATCATCAGGTGGCAGTGGCTGCGGTCACTGCAGTAGACTCTGTAACCACCCTGACACCAAGAGGCGTCAGTTTCAGGAGCTAGTTCTTGCTCTCATGAACACGCGTTGGTTGTCAATTACGATGTATGATTAGTATGATCTGTTCATTGTGCAGTATGCTTTTTAATGCACAATGACTGCACTCCCTCGACAGGAAGCAGGACAAGCGACGAGCCAACATGTAAGGAAATAACACAACGAGCAAGAAAAGAAGACCAGCCCAGCCTTCGAAATCTCCGTCACTTTAGGAGCAGTTCTCGGCTTTTCCTGCTTATTTTATCAGGTTCCTGCTTATTTGGCAAGCCATAGCACTTACCGAATAAGCTGAAGAGGGCACATGGATACATGGAGTGCACCGGCTGATCAGGTATCTGGGCATCACAGTTGAACGTGTCGCAGCTGTGTCACAGTCACAACACATGTATGGAGAGCCCAACACACAGGCTCTCCATGCATGTGTTGTGACTGACACAGCCGTGACACATGTAGCTGAGGTGCCAGACAGCTGATCAGTCGGCGCACTCCACCTATCCAGGTGCCCTGTTCAGCTTATTCGGTAAGCGCTATAGCTTGCCAAATAAGCAGGAACCTGATCAAATTCGCTCATGTCTACTTACAATGTGCTATGACTGTGCGCTCTCTTGCTGGCTTGTCACTCCTCAGGGTTAGGGCATCATCACTCTGCATTAAAAAGAATTTTGCACAGAGAGAAGATCCTATTCAGCATACGTTGAAATGGACAACAGAACCATGCTTAGTAGAGTGGGAACTAGTCCAGTCCCCAAAACATACTTCATTTTGGGGTAGGGACAAAGGCTGCGGCAGTAACCTGATGACATATTGTTTGAGTATCCCAACATGCACTGGGGGTTCTCAAACTAAAATGTCAAACAAACAGGAAGTTGGTAAAAGAAAATAATGCAGTTAGGAGAGGGAACATTAGGGAATTTTTAAGTATATTAGAAAAGCAATTAGTTATTACATTAAATAGACATTTAGGACTAAATAAACATGTGCAAGTGTTAGACCAACCCTTTAACTATAGGTTTTCCTTAAATTTATGCAATTTCTGAAATTATATTAACAGTTTATACTGATTAAAAGATATTACTAATTGACATTCGCAAATGTACTATTTTTTGTGAAAAGGGAAAAAAAAAAAAATTAAATTCCAGTAGGTTCATGAACTCACAGCAAATATTACATTTCGTAATAAAAAGATCGTATTTTCATCTGGAAAAACTGTTTTGCTAAGATAAATTGCTTTTTTCCAGAGTCTTACCTGGCAAGACAGTTCTGTACATAAAGGCAAAGTGTTCTTTTAGCCAAGGATGGTTGAAATGATTGATATCAAAATGCCTTTGGACAAGAAACATGTACTGGAAGAGTGATCTTGTTGTATAGCTGCCATAAGCCACTCCTTCATACAGTGACCCATCTGTCACATCATTTAGCAGGACTATGGACTTTTCCATGATAGTAAGAACTTGCTTAGTCCAGAAGTATGCCTCTTGCAAATATCCTTGCGGAAAAAAAAAAAGAAATAAGTTAACTTAAACCATGAAGGATTTAGCGAATTTCTACGTTAAAAAATTATCGATCCTCATTTTTTCAAATCTGACATCAGTCACTTTATGTAGTAATAACTGTGCAACGCTTCAACACATCCCAGCGATTCCGAGACTGTTTTGTCTTGATACATTGTACGTCAGGTTAGTCATAAATTTTGCCGCCAAGATTTGCGTTTCTTTATTAAAATATTGGAAAACTTTGACAGAAAAATTTTAAAATTCTCAGTTTTTACACTCTCAAATCATATAGTTATTAACTATTTTGTGTAGTACAACTAACATTTCCCATATATCAGCATCATTTTTTTTTCCTTAAACAATCTTGTTAGGAAGTTAGAAGGGTTAAACATTTATCAGCAATTTTTCATTTTTCCAACAAAATTTACAAAAAAAGAATTTTTTTTTTTTTTTTTAAAAGATCACAGCAAATTTGAAGTGACTTAGGGACCTGCAACAAAAAATACTTAAGTAACACCATTTTAAAAACTTCACCCCCAAAGTGCTCGAAAACCACTGTCAGGAAGTTTAATAATCCTTTACGTGCATCACAGTAATTAAAGCAATGTGGAAGGAAAAAAAATTAAACATTTTTATTTTCCCCAGAAATATGTTGGTTGTATAAAAGATTGTATGGTCCATGTTCTCCTGAGCACATATACCAGATATGTGGAGGAAAACTTCTGTTTGGGTGCACGGCAGAACTCTGCATGGAAGGAGCACACCATTTGACTTTTGGAGACCAAAATTGACTGGAATACATAGCTTAAGTGACGTCGTTTTTGCAGAGCCCCATAATTTGTTGTGCAATTTCTCTGAAGTACAGGGATAAGCCATATGTTGTCCCAAACTCTAGTTTGGGCACACAACAGGGCTGGAGATGATAGGAGAGCCATTTGAGTTTTGGAACACAATTTTTGATAAACTAGATTACGGATGTCATGTCACAGTGGGAGAGCCCCCCCAAAGATGCCAAAACACCAGAATCCCCACAAGTGATCCCATTTTGGAACTGACCTCTTAGAACTCTGGTAGAGTATTTTAATCATAACAGAATTATATAACATTGTGCTGTGAAAAATTACATTTTTCAACTAAAATATTTTGGCCTTAAATTTACAAAAGGGCCAATAGGAGAAATTAAGTAAATTTTGTGGTCCATTTTCTCCAGAGTACGGAAATAGCCCATATGTGGTCAGAAACTAATTTTCAGGCACAATGCAAAAATCACAAAGGAGATTGAGCGCCATATCAGAGCACCGATTTGCCTGGAATGGTTTGCTGGTGCCATGTCACATTGGCAAAGCCTTGGAGGAGTCAGGACAGTAAGACGCCCAAATTACATCTCTTGAAATCTAGTTGTGCAGTGCGCATATTGACACCACATGTGTTTCACATACTATACCATTGTGAGGCGAAGAAAACTTAATTACATTTTACCACTAAAATGTTTTACCTCCAGATTTTACATTTTCTAAAGGGGAAATAAGTAAAAATGACAGCATAACTTGTTACACAATTTCTCACGAGCATGGCAATGCCCCACATGCGGCTTTACAGTACCGTTTGGCCACATGTTGAGACTGGAGCGCTATTTAACTTTTCAAGCACATATAGTCCTAGAATAGTTTGCAGACTCCAATTGCAGAGCCCCTAAATGCCAGAAGAGCAGAAACCTCTCTCAATTGAGACCAGTGGGTGTTTTCCAGAAACAAGCAGCAATAGATGTTGCAGAGTGAAAATGTAAATATGCCATTGTAGTGGCAGAAAATTGTGGCCAGATCGTGATTCTGGAGATACCATTCCATAAATTAATCCCTTAACGACCTCAGATACGCCTTTTAATAAAGGTCATTAGGGCTACTTATTCCTCAGCGCCACTTTTTAAAAGTGTTAAGTATATAAAGAAATCACTGAAGAATTACAAAATGGACGTATATATGAATATGAATCAAGATGGTGATTATGTGTCAAGTCATACCTGTTATTGAATTAGAACACTTCTGTGGACTTTGACAGGACGTCCTTTCGCTAATAAAGTATGATTAATTCTTAGGCAAAAATAGAATCATAAAAAGGTAATGAATATTGATTAACCCTTTGGCGCTACAGCCCATTTTCGCATTTGTGACCGGGCCAAGTTTTACAATTCTGACCACTGTCACTTTATGAGGTTACAACTTTGCAACGCTTCAACGTATCCCACTGATTCTCATACTGTTTTTTCGTGATATATTGTACTTCACGTGGTAAAATTTGTTCAATATGACGTTTATTTCTGAAAAATATAGGAAATTTGACAAAACTTTTGAAAATTTCAGTTTCCAAATTTTTAATACCCTTAAACCAGAGAGTTATGTCACACAAAATAGTTTGTAAACAACATTTCCCACATGTCTATTTTACATCAGCACAACTTTTGAAACCATGTTATAAGGGCTAAAAGTTTCAGTAATTTCTTATTTTTCCTTAAAATTTACAAAACTTTTTTTCTTTATGGACCACATGACATTTGAAGTCACTTTCAGGGGACTATATTATAGAGCAGGGTTCCCCAACTCCAGTCCTCAAGGCCCACCAACAGGTCATGTTTTCAGGATTTCCTTAGTATTGCCCTGGTGATAATTGCATCACTTGTGCAATACAAAGGAAATCCTGAAAACATGACCTGTTGGTGGGCCTTGAGGACTGGAGTTGGGGAACCCTGTTATAGAAGATACCCAAAAGTGACATTCTAAAAACTGCACCCCTCAAGGTGCTCAAAACCACATTAAAGGTTTATTAACCTTTCAGGTGCTTCACAAGAATTAATGGGATGTCGAAGGAAAAAATTAACATTTAACTTTTTCCCACAAAAATGTTACTTTAGTGCCATATTCTCAATTTTCATATGGGTAACAGAAGAAAATGCACCATAAAATGTGTTGTGCGATTTCTCCTGAGTACACGCCAATACCACATATATGGAGGAAAACTATTGTTTGGGCACATGGCAGGGCTTGGAAGGAAGGAGCGCCATTTGACTTTTGGAATACAAAGTATTTTAGATGTGTGGTGAGCTCTTTGAACCCGCAGGAGCTTCACAGAATTTTATATAATTTTATATAAAATGTTCATTCAGCCCGTTTTTTATTTATTTATTTATTTTTTAATTTTCACAATGGGAACAGGAGAAAAGGGATGCTAAAATCTGTTGTGCAATTTTTCCAAAGTACGCAGGTACCGCATATTTGTTGAAAAAAAACGACTGCTTGGGCGCATAGCCTGAAAGAGAATGGGTGCAATTTTGGCTGCAACATGTTGCGGATACAATGTCACATTTGAAGTGCCCCTGATATGCCAAAACAGCAGAAACCCCCACAGGTGATTCCATTTTGTAAACTACACCTCTCAAGGAATTCATCTAGGGGAATAGTGAGTATGTTTAACCCGCTCAGGCGATTCACAAACTTGTAATATTTCATTTACTCAGCCCAATTTTATACTATTTTTTCCCACTAAAATGTCGCTTTGACCCCAAGTTTGCAATTTTCAAAAGGGGTAGAAGGAGAAAGAACAGTATAATTTGTTATGCAATTTCTCCTGAGTACAGTACAGACCAAAAGTTTGGACACTGGTGACACTGTTGGGGATTTGTTCAAAATTGAAGCGGTGAGCGGTCCAGCTCACCCCAAACCATCTCGATTGTGTTCGGGATCTGGTGACTGTGGAGGCCAGGTCATCTGGGTAGCACCCCAACACTCTCCTTCTTGGTCAAATAGCACTTACACAGCCTGGAGGTGTGTTTGGGGTCATTGTCCTGTTGAAAAATAAATGATGGTCCAACTAAACGCAAACCGGATGGAATAGTATGCTGCTGCAAGATGCTGTGGTAGCCATGCTGGTTCAGTATGCCTTCAATTTTGAATAAATCCCCAACAGTGTCACCAGCAAAGCACCCCCACACCATCACACCACCTCCTCCATGCTCAACGGTGGGAACCAGGCATGTAGAATCCATCCGCTCACCTTTTCTGCGTGCAAAGCAGTAATCAAAGCAAAAGGTGGCTACTTTGAAGAACCTAGAATATAAGACATATTTTCAGTTGTTTCACACTTTTTTGTAAAGTGTAATGTATAATTCCACATGTGTTAATTCATAGTTTTGATGCCTTCAGCGTGATTCTACAATTTTCATAGTCATGAAAATACAGAAAAATCTTTGACTGAGAAGGTGTGTCCAAACTTTTGGTCTGTACTGTACATCAATATCCCATAAGTGGTTGAAAACTACGTTTGAGGCATAGTGCAAAGCTCAAAAAGGAAGAAGCGCCATATTAGGGTATGTGCACACATTGCAGATTAGCCTGCGTAATTTTCTGCACAGAATCTGCATCTGTTGACGGAGAGAGGAGAGAATGAATATGTGCCTGCCTAAAAACGTAGCTGTGGATCCTCAAAAAAGAACTGACATGCTGGTGAAAAAAATCCGCAGCCAATCTGTGTGGATTTTTCCGCAGCATGTGCACAGCAATTCTTCATTTCACATTTAATTACGTTAGCTGTGCACTACACTGCGGATTTGATGCAATTCCGCGTGTCCAAAAACGCTGCGGAAATGCATCTAAATCCACAACGTGTGCACATACCCTTACAGTGCAGATTTTGCTGCACTGGTTTGAGGGGCCATGTCACATTGGCAGAGCCCCAGAGGTGCCAAAACAGCAAAAACCCCCGTAAGTGACCCCATTTTACAAACTACACCTCTCAATGAGTTCATCAAGGGGTGCAGTGATCATATTGACACCATAGGTGTGTCAAAGAATTTTATACCATTGGGCAGTGAACAATAATTACCTAATTTTTACCAAAAAAATGGGTAAAAATGGTGTCAAAACGTGTCACACAATTTCTGCTGAACTTGACAATACCCCATATGTGGCTGCACAGTACTGCTTAGCCACACAGCAAGACTCAGGAGGGAACAATTTATTATAGAATAGTTTCTGAACTCCATATAAAGAGCACCTACATGCCAGAAAAGCAGAATCCCCCTCAAGTGACCCCAGTTTGGCAATTACGCCAATTTGGTAATTTATCTACATGTCTAGTGAGGATTTTGACAAATGTTTTCCAGAAACAAGCAGTAGTGCATGTTGCCAAGTGAAAATTGCAAACTGTCATTGTATTGACCAGTACGTTGCAGTCACCAGTACTTTATGCCCAGCCCGTGCTTCTGGAGACATGCATCCGTAAATTAGGCGGGCTCTCATCAATACAAAAATGCCAAACATGTGGACACTATATGTGATTTAGACACACTGGGGTTCAGAAGGGAGGAGGGCATTTGAATTTGGGAGCGCAGAATTTCTTTTGGGGGGGGGGTGAGAAGCCACAAGATTGATAAGGCACTTTTATTCTTCGGGTCAGTACGGTTACAGTGAAACATTTATATCTTTTTTAAAGTTTTGCCGTGCTTTTTCACAAAAAAAAAATAATTATTTTATAGAAAAAATAATTGTTTTTGCATCGCTTTATTCTGAGAGCTATAACTTATTTTTCCGCTGTGGGAGCTGTATGGCAGCTTGTTTTTTGCAGGACAAGATGACGTTTTCAGCGGTACCATTTTTATTTTGATTTGCTAGAACAATTAGTGGACTGGACCCCATATCTCAGTGTTTCTTCCCTTCCAAGGCAATCCCTCCTTTTTACAGGGCAGGCCACCTCTCATCTGTGTGCTTGAGAATAATAGTTGTCAACTGGTTTGTGACATGTTAGCAGCCAGTGTCCTCTCACTTTGGAAGACGTTGTCTTTAAATACCCAATCCTAGTGGGAGATAATTTTACTATTACCCAAATTAGACATTATGTAGGCTCGGTACTGCGGGATATACCGTATTTTTTGGACTATAAGACGCACCGGACCATAAGACGCACCCCAAATATTCAGAAGGAAAATTGGGAAAAAAAAAAATGTGTCAAATGGGGGTCCGACTTACAGTCCGAATTCAGCTTACCAGCGAACGGATCAGCAAAGGTAGAGGAGTGGTCACTGGGGTTGTTCAGTGTCCAGCTGGTGCGGTAGTGGTGCTCTGTGGGTGGCTGTGCTCTGGGGTGCTGTGCTCTGTAGGTGCTGTGCTCTGTGGGGTGGCTGTGCTCTGTGGGGTGGCTGTGCTCTGTGGGGTGGCTGTGCTCTGTGGGTGGCTGTGCTCTGTGGGTGGCTGTGCTCTGTGGGTGGCTGTGCTCTGTGGGGTGGCTGTGCTCTGTGGGTGGCTGTGCTCTGTGGGGTGCTGTCTCTGTGGGTGGCTGTGCTCTGTGGGGTGGCTGTGCTCTGTGGGGTGCTGGCACTGTGGGGTGCTGGCACTGTGGGGTGGCCATATACTCACAAATCCGGTGGCGGTCCCAATGCAGCTTCCCTGCGGTGCGGTGGTAATGTCGGGGCAGCGGCGGGGCTCTGGGCTGTGTGGGGGGCTCCGCCGGCATTTCTTCCTAGCCGGAAAGCCCCCGCAGCTGCAACGCGGTGCCGGGCTGAAGGAAGGCTGCCAGGGGCCTCCGGTGGCGGTCCCGATGCAGCCTGCGGTGCGGTGGTGGTGTCCGGGCAGCAGCGGGGCTCTGGGCTGCGGGGGGGGGGGGGGGGCTCCGCCGGCATTTCATCCTAGCCGGAAAGCCCCCCGCAGCTGCGACGCGGTGCCGGGCTGAAGAATGGCCGCCAGGGGCCTCCGGCACCTGACTTTTCGGTATGTTGCGACCATAAGACGCACCACCATTTTCCCCCAAAATTTTGGGGGAAAAAAAGTGCATCTTACGGTCCGAAAAATACGGTACCAGACGACGTTAAGGGCCTGTGCACACGTTGCGGATTTGCCTGCGGTTCCACAGCGGTTTTTGCCCTGCGGTTCCGCAGGCAGGGCACTGTATAATGTAAATCTATGAAAAAAAAAGCTGTGCACATGATGCGGAATTTTCCGCAGCACGTCAATTCTTTGTGCGGATTCCGCTGCGGTTTTACACCTGCTCCATTATAGTTGTAAAACCGCAGGGCAAATCCGCACAAAAACCGCACCTGCGTTTTCTGCCAAGAGGTGCGGATTCTGTGCGGAAAAATCCACAGGCAAATCCGCAACGTGTGCACAGACACCTTAAGCGCACCCTCTAAACTTAATCTCCATTAAAGCTCACATGGGGAATTATTCTTTGAATTTTATATACAAGTCACTGAAACCTTCCATACAGTGGTCAGACTTTTCACCGGGCCTGGGGAGATGGGTATCTCAACTAACCGACTGTCGGGTAAAAGACCTCTTGAAAGACACATTACGTATTAATTCTATGTTACCGTATGATAGTTACACAACTATGACTCATGATATGCCATAGATGAAAACAGAAAATAGACGTAGCGGCTCCTAAAGACAATATTAAAATCTGAGTATTCATAAAAAATACATATAATAAATGAATAAAAATAATAACTCATAATAATATGGGCGACTACGTCCAGAAATATGAATGGCAGACCATTTGGAAAGGACATCAGAAAAAGTCCACAGGACATGCAAAATAAAATAAAAGAGATAAAAGGGACAAAAAACAGAAGGAAATTGTAAAATGCCTTTATTGAAGTGAATGGCAAATTGAAACAAATTGCAAGAGTGCCCGCACAAAAAAAAAAAAAAAAAAAAATAAAATTAAAATCTTGTTTAATAGTTCATCTTACTATTTTTAATAACAGGGACCTCCCAAAAAAAGAATCTTAAAAATACTACGGAAAAATGGCAATATGTATTTTAGATAGAGGAGCGATACTAAATATAAAAATAAATGGGTAATAAAATATAAAATATTAATCACAAAAATATATCCAAAGATAAATAATGGCAAGTCATAGATTCATCAAATTCCAATAAAGATGATATGCTGCCAGATATGAACAGTAAATCCAATCACACACCCAGACGGTTGAACACAAATGGAGATGGTAATCATAAATACTCCAATCAGAAAAGCATGACTAAAGAGGGCTGCCCGAAAATATCTTATACAGGGTAGCAACTCAAATAATAGCAACCAAAAACCGTGGGGGAGACCATGTGAAGAGGAAACTAAAAAATATAATACCTGGTAGTGAAAATATGGCAGGTCCCCGATGTAGTGCGGAGCACACCCTGACGCGCATTTCGGAACGGTCCTGTGGACTTTTTCCTGATATTCCATAGAGCATATATCTCCCCAGTGATTAAATCTAACATGTCCCCCTCAGGTGATTTTCCCTGCCCTAAATGTTTACATTCTCCAGCTGATATTTTCCATTGTTTCTGGAACTGTCCAAAAATACAGGAGGTTTGGGATACACTCTTGCAACATCTCAATAATACCTTTGGGGTATCTATTTCTCCGGAGTAGGCCATATTCAACCTTCTGCCACAAGAACAGTTGGTGAGGCTTTTTGTGCAGCAGTGCCGGATTCTATTTGTCTGGGCGGCAGCCACCCGCAAAAGTATTCTACATCTATGGGCACAGGATAACACTCCCTCTTGGAGTTTAATCACTACAAAGGTGGCCCATCTCTTCACAATGGCCTGGATTGAGTCCATGTTGATTAAAGAGAAATGCACTGAACAGTTTTTTCCGTACATGGTCTTTTATTAATGCCCAGACGTTATCTACACGCCAGGCGATTCGTTGTTGCTTCCAATTTACAGACCGGTACATAAAGAGCAAATTAATGGCGGAGCTCCTGTAAAGCTTGATTGATGCTATTTTATGAAGATGCGGGTATGTGCCCAGGAAGGAGGGGCGGGCATTTTAAGGGAACGCTGGTTATAGTTATAATACACTGTCTAATGTTCAAAGTACTGTAAAAATCTATTTGTCAGATCCTTTTGAACAATTTTTGTACTCTGTTTACTGTTCAGTAAAGACGGTTAATAAAATAAAAAAAAAAATAAAAAAATAAAAAAAACACAAAAAAAATAAATCAATAAATCTGGTATAGCTGTGATCGTACCATCCGGACAAACAAATCGGTCTTATCAATTTTACAGCATGGTGATCGGCGCAAAAAAAAAAAAAAAAAACACACACAGCAATTCAGTTTCTTTGTTCATTCTGGGGCTGAAAAATCTGCATAAAAAGCGATCAAAATTTATTGTGTGCCTCAAAATGGTACAAAAAAAAAAAAAAAGTTACTGCTCTCAGAACATGGCAACAAAAAAAAAAAAAAAAAAAAAAAAAAAAAAAACTTTTTACAAAAAAAGCATTTGTGTGATCACAGCAACGAAGAAAAAAAACCTATATAAATCTTAAATCGCACCGACCCAAAGAATACATCCGCCTCATCACTTACACTGCACACTGAACCACACAAAAATAAAAAACTAATCTCGTACTGCTATTTGTTCATTGTACATCCCAAAAATCAGAATAAGGTTCTGCTCACATTTATCCTGCGCTTTCCGCTGAGCCCGAAAGCCCCCAGCAGCTCTGCTGCTGCAACATGGTGGTGTCCTGAAAGATGGCCACCGCATACTCAAATTCAAATCTCGGCAACGAGATCTCTTCCCGAGATCTCAGGACAAGATCTCGGGAGACGAGATCTCGGGAAGAGATCTCGTTGCCGAGATTTGAATTGGAGTATGCGGCGGCCATCTTTCCGGAGGCCCCTGGCGGCCATCTTTCAGGACGCCACCGCGTTGCAGCAGCGGAGCGGCTTTCGGGCCAAGAGCGAAATGCCGGTGGAGCCCCCCACGCAGCACAGAGCCCCGCTGCTGCCCCGACACCACCGCACCACAGGGAGGCTGCATCAGGACCACCACCGGAGGCCCCTGGCGCCCATCTTTCAGAAGGCCATTGCGTTGCAGCAGCGGAGTTGAGGGGGGCTTTCGGGCTAAGAGCGAAATGCCGGCGGAGCCCCCCTACACAGCACAGAGCCCCGCTGCCGCCACATCACAGAGCCCCGACACCACCGCACCACAGAGCACAGGAGGCTGCATTGGGACCACCGCCACGGGATTTGTAAGTATATTAGGCGACCCCACAGAGCACAGCCACACCCCACAGAGCACAACCACCCAACAGAGCGCAGCCACCCCACAGAGCAACCCTGCAACACAGAGCATCACCACCGCACAAGCCTGGACCACCGAACGACCCCCCCCCCCTCTACCTGTGCTGATCCCTTCGCTGGTAAGCTGAATTCGGACTGTAAGACGGACCCCCATTTGACACATTTTTTTTGTCCCCATTTTCCTTCTGAAAATTTGGGGTGCGTCTTATGGTCCGGTGCGTCTTATAGTCTGAAAAATACGGTAGGTAATTTATCTTGATGATGCTTAATCATTTAGGCCAGTACGATTATAGCAATACCACATTCATATGTTTTGTTTCGACGCTTCAACACAATAAAATTAAAAAAAAAAAAAAAAAAACACAGCTTTTGCGTTGCTGGATTCTGAGAGCGATAGCTTTTTTTTTTTACTTTTCCGCTGTATTGCGGCTTTTTTTTGTTTTTGGGGACAAGATTACATTTTCAGCAATATTTTTATTTACATTTGTCTTTCATTCCACTTTTTTTGGCAGTATGATGAAAAAAAACATTTTTTTGCCACGTATTTTTATTTACAGTGTTCAATGTAGAGGTAAAATAGTGTGACAGTTTTATATAGCAGGTCGTTCTGGACACCGCAATACCAAATAGATGTACTCTCGAGAGCCGAAATCTCAATCTACGCATGTGCCACCTCCGGCGGCCATTTTCCCAAAGCCCACCGCAGGGAAATAAATGGGAAGTGCGGGGACTCTGCTCTCTGCTAACAAATTTTGACAGCCCTGTGGCACCCCAGGAGTTCGGTTGCCACAGTGACCTTGCCTCCCTCCAGGGGAGATTGATGTCATGTCTGAAAGCAAGGAAGGATCTCTTTAACAGGTAACAGCATACAGCATCTTTCCTGCTCCAGACCAGAAGGGGGAGCTTAAACACCTGATTTCAGGAGAGCTCCTCTAGAACATTCTGGCTGGGGAGGAGTTAGTTAGTCTGGCTGGAGGGACGAGAGAGGAGAGACGTGTAGAGACAAGCTGGGGAAGAGAGGAGCTATAGGAGAGCTCACCCCCAGGTCTGAGCGCCAGAAACCGGACCCCGGAGTCGGAGGCTGAGTGGGTAACTTAAGTCCCAGCAGCAGAATCCGGAGGGCAGACGACAGCAGGTCCTCTGTCCCAACTAAGACTCGACTACACAGCAGCAGCACTTGTGAGCCGGAGACTCCATAGGAGAGTGATTCCTGAAGCAGGTTACAGCTGCCTGTTATGAGAGTGAAGTTCTACTTAGACCAGAGACAGAGAGAGGAACTTGGACAGAGCTTATAGCAGCAAGTGCCTCAGAGAATAGCACTAGAATAGAGACCTGAAATAAGGAGATTCCAAATTGCTTTCAGGCCGACCAACTCCAGCACCATCTGTACTCAATGCCCAGGGTACTTTGCCTGCAAAAACTGTGAGTAAAGCTTTGGAAACTGCATCTGACTGTCCTCTCAAGTTCTTCCTGCAGCACACACTCCACTCTGCTACATCTTCCAGCACCATTACTCTCTACAACACCTCTCTGCCTTGGGACAAGCTTCACCTGTGGGAAGCCATTCCAACTCTGCTGCATCTCACCATCTGTCCCAGAGGATCAGTACTGCAGCGCTGGTCACCTCTGACCAGAAACCACAGGTGGCATCACGAACACCTTAAGCCCGGGTCTCACATAGCGATACACCAGCGATCCCGACAACGATCAGGATCGCTGGTGTATCGCTACATGATCGCTGCTGAGCTGCCAAACAGGCAGCGATCAGCACAGCGACACTGCGGGTAACATTGCTTAGTTACCCGCAGTGTACATTGGATACCAGCGCCCTGATGCGGGGAGCTGGTAACCAAGGTACACATCGGGTTTCCAGGTGCTGCGCGGTGCCTGGAAACCCGCTGTGTACCTTGGTTACCAGCTCCCTGCATCAGGGCGCTGGTATCCAAGGTACACAGCGGGTTTCCAGGCACAGCCCCGCCCTGGAAACCCGCTGTGTACCTTGGTTACCAGCGGATCGCTGGTCTCCCGCCTGTCACACGCAGCGATGCGTGCCTGTCAGCGGAAGACCAACGATCAAAAAAATGTCCAGGACATTCAGCGACGATCAGTGATACCCAGCAGGGGGGCTGATCGTCGCTGAATGTCACACACAGCGATATCGCTGGGGAGATCGCTGCTGCGTCACAAAACTAGTGACTCAGCAGAGATCGCTGTGTGAGACGGGGCTTTACTACAAACTCCATAATCCCTGTAAATATTCCCCTTTTATTGGACGCCCAGGGCCATGGAACGTGTCACTGCTGCCGTGACATCCCTTTAATACACCGGCCCAGTACCGAGTATCCCACTGCACTGGCGGGCGATCCAGCCCCGTTCCTGCCGCGCCAGAATACTTCCTTCTCCAAGCATCGCCCCACTCCTGCCACCACCAGCTTCATGTAGCAGCGACCCTGCTCCACCACAGCCCCACCTCCCCCCCAGGTAAGCTACAGTAAAGTCTACCTCCCCAAAATTTGGGATGCGTCTTATAGTCCACAAAATACAGTAGTTCCCTATAGATTCTAATAATCAGAGGACTCCGTCCCATGGACTCGGAATGGAGCACAAATCTAATGTTCATAGAGCCACTCCATTCAAACTCCTTTTCAAGGTGTTCCTCAAGGGAAAGGAAACCAGGGGTTTGAAACCCCCATTCTAATGATAGGTGGTGTTTCTGGTAATGGGACCCCAGAGATCAGAATTACAACTTATTCTGTGCACAGGCAATAAATGTTCATGCAACCGTGAATGACGGATTTTTCTGTTAAACAAGTACAATGGTTAATTAAAAACATGTCCGATAAAAGCTTGGTATTGTCAAAAGGCTGCCCCCAAAATCACACATTCACCTTCTAAAGCTTACCTTGATTCATCATGACCAAGCTTCCCGTCAGCAGGGCTACACAGTTAGTAGGCTGATGGTTGTGAAGATATTGAAATCCCCACCCTCTCCTGTAAGAGGTTTCATACATGGTCCCTGAAGCATTAGCAATTACTTCAATAAACCGCTCTTTCTGGTATCTAGAAAGCGAGTCATACAAAAAGTCATAAGCGGTGGCAAAACCTACGAGGGAGTGTGCCAAGGGAACCTCATCCCACGGAGCATCCTTCACCAACCTGCAAAACAAGCAGACAGCATATGGGTTACATTTATCAATATTACATATGAATAATAAAAAGGTATGTGTGTGTACTTTAGCATAAATGTAACCAAGTAAAATGTGCCACAGTCATAGGCTGCCTAATAAATGCACTGAAACAAAGCTTCATCTTATACATCCAATTTAATCTAATATATGCAGGAAAAAAAATTGCCAACTGCGAAGTTAAATAAATGGTGGCAGCACAAAATAAGATGCAATATTAGTGGACTTTATTAGCCCATGTGGTGAAATTTTGGTGTATTTTGTGAACTCTCTCAATCAGTTTAACAATTGCATCAATTGCAATCTAGATAGATGTCAGTAACAACCAATTCAATCCACATAGGCAAAGAAATCAAGCCACAGATGTTCATAAATTAAGTTGATACCACCATGTTTGGAGGTCAAAAAGCACTGCATAGCACCCCAAAAACACCGTACCAACATAAAGCTTGGAGGTGAGAACATCATGGCGTGGGGCTGTTTTTCAGCATATTACACTGGCAAACTTCAGGTAATTGAAGGAAGGATGATGAAGATTAAACAAGGGTGGACATATCAGCAATAAAATTATCCAAATCCACATCCAAGGCAGCTCAATTGGTTTCAGAGAAAGAAAATAAAAGCTGCTAAAAATGCTCCAGCCAATCATCTGACCTGAATCCAATAGAAGATTTATGGAAGGAACTAAAGCAGAGTTCATAGGAGCCCACGGAACCATCAGGATTTGAAGAGTGTTTGTGTGGAAGAATGGGCCAAAAATCACACCTGAGCAATGCAGGATACAAGATTCACCATACAGAAGGCATCTTGAAGCAATCATCACTAACAAAGTCTTTTGTACAAAGTGTTAATTAAATTTCAGTAAGCGTGTCCAATACTTTTTCCCTGTGTGTCATTCGTCACTTTTTACACATAATCAGGATATATACAGTTTTTATTTTGATTATATTTTTTCCCTTAATCTATTAGCAATACATCACCCCCAAGGAAATGGTGGTATAGTGGCAACATACCACCAGGTGGTCTGTGGAAGACCACCTGCCTGGTGCCGGTTCCTAAAGGTACTGCCACACTAAACAATCCCGCTAGCGATCACGATAACGACGCATACTAATGCGATCGCTAGCGGGATTGTTTCATATCGCTAAGTGCGGCCACATTTAGCGATATAGTTAACGACGCTATCGCCGTTAGCGATCTTCTTAACGACTTTAGCGGTACAAAAGTACCGCTAAATCGCTAAGAAAAGGTGCCACACAGCGATTAGATACTTACCCAGCGGGAGCGCCAGCGATGAAATAGGGTCCGGAACGATTCCAGCGACGAGCGAGATCACAGCAGGAAGCTCGTCGCTGGAAGCTGCCGCACTGAACAATATCGCTAAAGGGGAAGCTAAATAGTGACGTTTTTTAGCGATCCCGTTAGCGATATTGTTTAGTGTGGCATACCCTTAAGACCACTTTTCCAACTTCCCTACAAGACTATCGTCCAGTGGCCTTAACATCGCATGCTATGAAGTCCTTGGAGAGAATAATACTCGCCTACTTGTGCCCGAGGGTGAGGGCCTATACTGACCCCCTGCAGTTTGCGTACCAGCAGAGATTGGGGGTGGATGATGCTGTAGCGTCTCTTCTACATACAATGCATTCGTTCTTGGACAATGATGGAACTGCAGTGCGAGCCATGTTCTTTGACTTCTCTAGTGCTTTCAATACCCTACAGCCGCTCTTACTACGTAATAAGTTGACTGATATGGTGGTAGATGAGGGGATGGTGAACTGGATAAGTGACGGACAGGCCGCAGTTTGTAAGGATGGGGAAGGTGGTATCTGGCAGTGTACAGAGCAGTGTTGGAGCCCCCCAGGGTACAGTGCTGTCACCCTTCCTCTTCTCATTGTATACAGCTGACTTTCAGTATAAATCTGATTTTTGTCACCTCCAAAAATTCTCAGATGACTCCGTGATTGTAGGGGGTATTGTGGGGGGCCGGGGGGAGGAGGAATATAGAAGGGTGCGCTCTGACTTTGTGGATTGGTGTCAGACTAACTGTCTAGAACTAAATGTAAAGAAAACCAAGGAGATGGTGGCGAGTTATAGAAGGAAAAAGGAGGATTACTTACCGATCACCATTGCTGGCCAGGAGGTTGAGATTGTTGAGAGCTACAAATATTTGGGGGTTCACCTTGAGGCTAAGTGCACACGGTCAGGAATGTTTGCAGAATTTTCCTGAGCAAAAACAGACTTTTTCCGCGGTAAAAACGCACGTTTTTTTGTTTGCATTTTTTTGCTCGGATTTTGCGCGTGTTTACCGCGATTTTTTCCTGAACTTTCTAGGTCAATAATAAAGAGGGAAAATTTCCGTGAAATTAATGAACATGTTGGTTCTTTTTCCGAGATGCGTTTTTTTCTCGGAAAAAAACGCACCATGTGCACAAAAATTGCGGAATTCATTCTAAATGATAGGCTGCTTAAATCATGCATTTGACGCGTTTTTTCCTGCGAAAAAAACGCAAATAATCCTGAACGTGTGCACATAGCCTGACAGTAAACTCGATTGGAGGTGTCATACAGAAAAGGTTTACAAGAAGGGAATGAGCAGACTGTACTTTCTGCGGAAGCTCAGGTCGTTCAATGTGTGCAGTAAAATGCTGGAGATGTTCTACCAGTCCGTTGTAGCAAGCGCCATCTTTTTTGCTATCATTTGCTGGGACAGTAGTGTGCGAGTAGCTGACGCTAATAAGCTCAACAAACTTATCAAGAAGGCAAGTGCAGCTGTTGGCCTCCATCTTGACTCTTTTGAGGAGGTATTGGAGGACTGAATTCAGAAGAAGTGTAGGGCTATAATGAACAATAATACACACCCACTATACGAGCTGTTCTTGAATCAGAAGAGCACATTCAGCAGCCGTCTAATCCTATTAAGGTGCAAGAAGGAGAAATTCACGAAATCGTTTGTACCAACTACTATGGGGATGTATAATAATTTCCTATGGGTGGTAGAAAATAATGACTGATGGCTGGTGTGCTAATATCAATTAACGTTGACTTATATACACCTGAACTACACACTTTTATTTATTATGTAATGTTGGTATACCTGTGCAAGATTTGTGTCCTAATATTTTATGTACTGCTGTTTGTATTGCTGCTGTAATACTGTAATTTCCCCCCGGGATCAATAAAGTGTATCGTATCGTATTATGCTGTATGGGCACAGTGCAATCATTACAAGCCCTCTGTTCCCATCAACCCATGTAAACGACTGCTGATTGGATTGTATATAGACTATTTGCATTTATTAATGGGCCAAATTTGGCTAATGTAAATGCAAGAATTAAATGGGCTGAAGTACAAAGTATCAAGCAAATAAAAATGGTCATGTTCTGTATAATAATATATTCTATTAAACGCATGCTGCGTTTTGAGATTGTGATCATTATCTGATAAGAGGAACCAATTGAGCTCAACATGAAACAGACTTGTAGAAGAAATGAAGCTAGACATTGAACAGATTTCATTTAGTCAAAACTCAATTATTTTTTTTAATTGGACAAGATTAAACAACTAAAACAAGAACTACACTTTCATATAAAACATCCCCAATAGCTCATAATGTAAGAGATATTAGGGTTTTCACTCACACAAGCGTCATTTAGAACATCTGTGCTAGCAACCGACAGTACAGTATACATGAACAGGGTGATATCTCATCGATGATTAAGGCTACGTGCCCACAATCAGGAATAGCAGCGTATTTTGGACTCGGGGTATATTCCCTGGGTCCAAAACGCTGCGCTCTATATTGCAAGCACAGTGGATGGGATTTATAGAAATCTCATGCCCACTGTGCTTCTATTTAAGGCTGGCGTCACACTTGCAAGTGTGATGAGAGTCTCTCGCATCAATACCTGGCACTCAGGACGGAGTGTGCGGCTGCATGTATTTCTATGCAGCCGCACACTCCGATCCGGGTGCCAGCGGCAGTGCCAGGTATTGATGAGAGTTTCTCGCAACACACTCGCAAGGGTGACCCAGGCCTTATGCCGCATAAAGTCAGCTGTGGTACGGGTTTACGAGCCGCAGCATGTCAATTTCTGTATCAGAGAGACTTGTCTCCACAGAGTACTATCAACAATTGCACATCATTACATGTGGTAAATCCGCATGTACATAAACACAAGTGCAGCAATTAAAGCGCAGGGAAAATCCGTTCAGAACGTTGCTATTTCCGATTATAGGCATGTAGCCAGAAGGACATCATTACCATATTACATCTACTAGAAAAATATAGTAGTTTAGCCAAGATTGCAATATAACTCAACTTGTTAGCCAGTATAGATACTTAATATATTAACATGTGAAGCAACTATGAGTGCAAACTCAGGTAAACCATTGTTTTTTTAGCAGCTGTGATATGGTCATTATGTCTTTTAATCATTGACAAGAGATTTTGCTGGTATTCACCCTGTTCATGTGCCTACTTTGTAGGTTACTTGTCAAGGGGTTGCCGCGACAGGTGTCAGAAGACTTCAACATCTGATTTCTCCTACTCCTGCATGGACTAGAAGCACTTCACCTTCATATTAAAGTGCAGTTTTCTTCTAGCAGTGCAGGAGGTTAATCTCAGTTGAGAGCTCCTGGAAGCTTTCCTGCATTAAGGCTCTCAGCTGTTCATAGTTAGCTACTCACATCACCTATAGAAACTGAACTCTAGCAAGTAAGCATTGCCAGTTTTAGCTTCATTGCTGCATGGTTCAGGAGTTGGTGGCGTGTTGTTTGAGAAGGCATTTGGTGGATTTAAGACTGTTGCTAGTTTCTGGTAGTGTGCAGATACTCTCCTACTATTTTTTTCCTCATCCTTCACTCCCCAGGATCTCTGTTTTTTTTGGGAAAGCATTTATTTGGATTATTGATCTTTTCCTTTGTCCCTGTTCGTATTACCTTGTTAGTCTGGTTGGTGTATAGCCATACGCTACTACTCCCCTCTTCCCTGGGTGGGGGAAGGGAACAGACTGAGGGCTCAGCAATGTACGTGGCCCCAGCATCTTCACCATTAGCAGTAATCGAGGGAACAAGTATAGCTAGGGTGCCTCTAGCATTAGGGACCGGCAAGGAGCCCCTGTCCCCATGATACCCAACAAGAGTCATGACGTTAAGATAGAGATTATCCATATATATATATCTACATATACACACACATACACTTTTTTTTACGGTTTTACCACACACACACCTATATCCACTACTTTTTAATCCACAGAGTCCTTTCTCCAATCGGCAATACTAATTTCCATACTTTCTACATCTTTAGATCGAGAGTATAGCACAGCGATTCCATCTTTTCATATACTAGTACAGGTGGATTTTTTCCTTATCTCGTCCATGAATGTGATTCCACACATCCCATTCAAAGGCTGATGAAGAGTACATTACCTGAAATGTTGCTATACTTCACCTTGTGGTGTACTAATTTTTTTGGGGGGATGAGAGAAGAGAAATGAACGCCACAACCCACAGGATCCTTTTTGGGCCTCTTCTAGGTGTGCTATTTCTACATACAAATATTCATTTTCTGATCAATTAGGGAGCAGTAGGGTCTGCTCTAGTGAAATTAGCACCCAATCTCTTTGCCACATAAATCAGAGGATGAGCAACCTCTTCTCTATTGCGACGTTTTCACACTGATGTTAAGTCCATTCTTTCAGGTTTTATTTTTATTTTTTAGTTGGGCACCACGCAGAATCCGACTGAAAAAGATGTTGTATACTCATATCCCAACAGAGCCGCATCTGTTGCATGTGGAGGAGCCTAAGCTCTCACACACACGTGGACTAAATTTACATTATGAGCATTAAGGTTAACTCTATGCAGAAATCCAGTGTACATATATGGCCCAAGCTGTGAGCAGATGCATGGAGTGGACCAAGTAGCTGAACCTACAGCAGCAGTGGCTGTTAACCTGTTAAATGCCATTGTGAAGACAGTGGCATTTACAAAATGCCAGCACACAAGTAAGCAATTCCACGTGCCCACTCAAACTGTGACGAGATAGTAAACCATCAAAGCTTTGATTATGGCAGCAAGGAGTCATGCTGAAGACACCAATGTCTCATCACGACACTACGATGAAACCTGGCCTGTGGCTAGGCTTAAAGTGAGATCATGAGTTCTACTATATACGGCAATAAACCCCTGTGGGTAATGTAGCATTCTGTTTTGATTCTGGCTCTGCTACTTCCGATCTGGGGACCAAAATCAGACGAACAGAGCAGGGAAAGTCACTGGTGGGGGTGGGGCTACATCTATGAGAATGACAGCAGTCTGTGCACGCATGCACAGATCAGACTTCTCTCCTCTTTGCTTGGATACCACTCTGAAATGCCATCCGTTCAGCTGACAAACCTGAAATGTGCTGATCATTAGAAATTACATCACAGGGCTTGTCAGCTCAAGGTATGACACTTCAAAAAGCAGCATCTAAGAAGACAGAAGTGTGAAGCCTGATGTGAACTTGGTCATGTGTGGTGCCAACTGTTTGCTGGTGCTTTGAGGGTGTGGAAGAATTCACTATGGAGGTACTGTAAGGGGGTTACCGGGACCGTGCAATACTCCACTCTTCATGTGTGTAGATATTGCTATATTTGTTGTGAATGTGTTGAAGACAACTTCAGCGATGAGGCTCCCTCCGGTGGTTGCTGAGGGTTTTGAACCAATTGAGGAATGGGTGTCAGGTGGGGCTGACTGAACTGATATAAGCGAGCTGAACTCCTATGATCCTCGACAGTAATCAATTGTTGCTTCCGGGTCTTTGTTGGAATTTCAGCTTGCTTTCCTGCTATCATTCAGATAAGTGACTTTCTGTGGTTGGATTTTCCTTGCTTTTTGCAGTCTTGCCTTGGACTTCAGCCGGGTCCCCTTTGGGGCTTGCGCTGCCCCCTGTTCTCATTTTGTATTTGCACTTGTTCTCTTTTCCTGTGATATTTTTTACTGCTGGGCAGCTGTGTGTCACACCAGAGATCTGATATAGATGGTCGAGATCGTGTGGTCTCAGGTTTTTTGTAATCAGAAGTGCTGGTATTTTTGTTAGGGATTTTCTGGGTTGCAGACAGAATTTCTCTCCTGTACTTTGCTTTCTAGACAGATTTGGGTCCCAACATTTGCTCATTCTATTTTATGTCTGTGTTCGTATTTTCCTCTTGTCTAACCACTATTACATGTTTGGGGGCTTCCTATTTCTTTGGGGTCTCTGCTCCGGGGCAGTTAGCTTCCCCCTTTCTATCTTCAGGTGTAGCTAACTCTCCGGCTGTGCCGAGGCGTCTAGGATCACCGTAGGTACGCTCCACGGCTACTTCTAGTTGTGCGGTTAGTTTAGGGATCTGCAACCCATTAGGTCCCAGCCATTCTGGTGTCTTGATGCTTGGGCGGTTTTTGGCTCCTGTCCTCCTCAGCTACCGAAACATAACAGTATTACCGGCCAAACTGAACATTCTATGGTACTCAACAGAAGGGAAGGATAGTGAGCATAAAAAAGGAAAAAAAAAAATGGGAGTTGTCAGAAATTTTTTTTTTCTTTTTTCTGCTTGTTACATTTTTTCCCACTTTCTCCCTGGGTGCTGAGGAGGAATTTCTGTTTGTCCTCAATGGAGATTGTGCAGTTGTCAGGTCGTGTTGAGCGGCTCGCCGCTGAGGTTCAGAATATTGCTGCCTATATCACTAGGTTGCCGGTTGTGGAACCTAGGATCCCCATGCCAGATTTATTTTTGGGGGATCGGTCTAAATTTCTGAATTTTAAAAATAACTAAGTTGTTTTTTGCCCTGAAGCCTAAGTCCTCAGGAAGCACTGCACAGCAGGTTCAAATTGTCATCTTCGTGATTGCACGGCGATCCTCAGGATTGGGCTTTTTCCCCGACACCTGGGGATCCAGTTTTGAATGATGTTAATGTTTTTTCAGGCTCTGAGGTTATTGTACGATGAACCTAATGTCACTGATCAAGCGGAAAAAACCTTGTTGGCATTGAATCCAGGTCATGAAGCTGCTGAGCTGTACTGTCAGAAATTTCGAAAATGGGCAGTCCTTACTAAATGGAATGATGATGTTCTGGCAGCTCTTTTTCGGAAGGGTCTGGCAGAGACTGTAAAGGATGTTATGGTGGGATTCCCTGTTCCCTCTGGTCTCAATGACTATGTCATTAGCTATTCAAATTGACAGACGTTTGCGTGAATGCAGAGGTATGCGTGAGATTGTGTTGCCTTGTGAGTCAGCTCCTGAGCCCATGCAGTGTGATGGAGTGACTTCTGGGGCACAGCGTCATGAGTTTCGAAAGCGTAATAGGTTGTGTTTCTACTGTGGTGATGCTTCTCATGCTATTTCCGTCTGCCCCAAGCAGGGAAGACGTTTTGCGCTCTCAGTTGTTTTGGGTAGTGTTCAGACTAAATTTCTGTTGACTGTTACCCTGATCTGCTCCCTGTCCACATTTTCGGCTCAGGCTTTTGTTGATTCAGGAGCAGCTATTAACCTGATGGATTTTGACTTTCCCAAACGTTGTGGGTTTCCCATGATACCCCTTCGGAAGTCTATTCCTTTGCTGGGCATTGATTCTACCCCTTTGGCGGAGAATAAACCCTAGTTTTCTACCCAGGTGATAATGCAGGTTGACCTGGACCATCAGGAAAGTTGCAAATTTTTGGTGTTGCATAATTTGCATGACATTATTGTACTGGGTTTCCCTTGGTTAAAGACTCATAATCCTGTTTTGGATTGGAAATCTGTGTCTGTGACCAGTTGGGGTTGCCAATGTGTCAATACTGACACTCCTGTTTTTTCTGCCCCCCCCAGTCTCAAGATGTCCCTGACTATTTGACCGAATTTTCTCATGTGTGTAGTGAGAGTAAGTCTGCATCCTTGCCTCCTCACAGGAGTTATGATTGCGATATTAAGTTAGTGCCTGGTAGTAAATTTCCTAAGGGTCGGCTTTTTAATTTATCTGTACCTGAACATGATGCTATGCGTTCTTATATCAAGTAGTCTTTGGAAAAGGGTCATATCAGACCTTCCTCTTCACCCTTGGGCGCTGGCTTTTTCTTTGTGGCCAAAAAGGATGGTTCGTTGAGGCCGTGTATTGACTATCGTCTTCTGAATAAAATCACTTTTAAATATCAATGTCCGTTACCCTTGATTTCTGACCTATTTTCCAGAGTGAAAAATGCTAGTCGGTTTACCAAGCTTGACCTCAGGGGGGGCGTATAATCTTATTCGCATCAAGCACGGTGATGAATGGAAGACGGCGTTTTATACCCCAGAGGAGCATTTTGAGTACCTAGTGATGCCTTTTGGGTTCACTAATGCCCCTTCCGTCTTCCAGTCCTTTATGAATGATATTTTCAGGGATTTCGTGGACAAATTTCTGATCGTTTATTTAGACGATATCTTGATTTTTTCCAATGACTGGGACTCTCATGTGGAACATGTTCGGACGGTCTTCCGGATTTTGAGAGAAAATGCACTGTATGTGAAGGGATCAAAATGTCTGTTTGGCGTACAGAAGGTTTCATTTCTGGGATTCATTTTGTCTCCGTCTGTTATTGAAATGGACCCGGCCAAAGTTCAGGCCATTTGTGATTGGGTTCAACCTACTACATTGAAGGCTCTTCAGAGATTTTTGGGTTTTGCTAATTATCGTAAATTTATTGTTAATTTCTCCGGTATTGTGAAACCACTGACTGATTTGACCAAAAAGGGTTCTGATGTGGTGAATTGGCCTCCTGAGGCAGTTTCTGCGTTTCAGGAACTTAAGCAGAGATTCACTTCTGCTCCTGTTCCGTGGCAGCCTGATGTTTCTCTACCATTTCAGGTGGAGGTTGATGCTTCTGAGATTGGGGCAGGTGCCGTTTTGTCCCAAAGGCATCCGGAGACCTCTAAGAGTAACCCTTGTGCCTTCTCTCGAAAATTTTCCCCAGCTGAACGTAATTATGACGTGGGAAAATCAAGAGTTATTGGCTACGAAGTGGGCCTTTGAAGAGTGGAGATATTGGCTGGAAGGAGCCAAACATCAGGTGGTGGTCCTCACGGACCATAAGAACCTGGTTTATCTCGAATCAGCCAAGCGACTTAATCCTAGACAGGCCAGGTGGGCCTTATTTTTCACACGTTTTAATTTTGTGGTTTCTTTTCTCCCGGGCACTAAGAATGTTAAGGTGGATGCCCTCTCGAGGAGTTTCTTTGCGGATTCTCCTGAGGTAACTGAGCCTGCTGTTATTCTAAAAGAGGGTGTAGTTCTTTCCGCTATCTCGCCCAATTTGAGACTGGCTCTGGAGGGATGTCAGGATGATACAGTGGAGGAAGAATGTTATGTCTGAGATTCATTGCCCCGCATTGGCTGGTCATCCCGGTATTTTTGGTACCAGAGATTTGGTGAGTCGGTCCTTTTGGTGGCCTACTTTGTCTCGTGACGTCAGGGACTTGTGCAGTCCTGTGGGACTTGCTCTCGTTCCAAACCTTGCTTTCGCTCTAGTGGTTTGTTAATGCCATTACCTGTGCCCAAGAGGCCATGGACCCATATCTCTGTGGATTTTATTTCCAACCTCCCTGTCTCTCAGAGAATGACCATTATCTGGGTTATCCGTGATAGGTAGTGGCACAAGATGTATCATCTTGGAAAATCTAAGTTGCCTTCCTCCTCCGAATTGGTGCCTTTATTCTTTCAGCAGGTAGTTCGGTTGCACGGCATTCCGGAGAACATTGTGTCTGACAGAGGAGTCCAGTTTGTTTCCAGATTTTGGAGGACATTTTGTTCTAAACTTGGAGCTCAGTTATCTTTCTCCTCTGCATTTCACCCTCAGACCAATGGACAAACTGAGAGAACAAACCAGACCTTGGAGACTTATTTGAGATGTTTTGTGTCTGCTGACCAAGATGACTGGCTCTCTTTTTTACCTTTGGCTGAGTTTGCTCTTAATAATAGGGCTAGCTCTGCCACCTTGATCTCTCCTTTTTTCTGCAATTCTGGGTTTCATCCTCGATTTTCTTCGGGACATGTGGAGGATTCTGTCTGTCCGGGTGTTGACTATTGTGGAGCGTATGCAGCAGATTTGGGACCAAGTTGTGGAGAGGTTGTCTCTCTCTCTCAGGAGAAGGCCCAGCGGTTTGCTAACCGGCATAGGACTGATGGTCCTTGTTTTAAAGTGGGGGACTTAGTTTGGTTGTCCTCAAGAAATATCCCTAAGAAGGTTGCGTCTCCAAAATTTAAGCCAAGGTTCATTGGACTTGATAAGATCATGGAAATTCTTAACCCGGTTTCCTTCCGTTTGCTTCTTCCAGGGACGTTTAAGATCCATAACGTATTCCACAAATCCTTATTGAAGAGGTTTGTCGAGCCAGTGGTTCCTATGGCTGCGCCTTCCGACCCTGTTTTGGTTGAGGGCAATTTGGAGTATGTGGTTGAGAAAATATTGGATTCTAGTTTTGATAGGCGGAAACTCCAGTGTTTGGTTAAGTGGAGAGGTTATGGTCAGGAGGACAATTCTTGGGTGTTTGCTTCGGACATCCATGCTAGGAGACTGATCCGTGCCTATCACCGAGCTCATCCTGATCGTCCAGGTTGCGCACGTGAGGGTTCGGTGACTCAAGGGGGGGTACTGTTGTGAATGTGTTGGAGACTATTTCAGAGATGATGAGAGACGTGGGATAGACAGTCTGTAGGAGCGCCAGCCAGGTGTAAGTGTTGTAAGCAATTAAGAAATCTAATGCTGCTCCAGCCGGGTACCCCGAGTGGGATTACTATTGAGAAAGATTCTTGAAAACCCAGTCAGCAGGGCGCAAAAGACAGGAATCTTCTTAGTAAATGACAATCTTCATTTATTAAAAATTATTAAAAATTATGGTAAAACAATGAATCCACAACGCATTTCAACGGAGTGAGTCCGTCTTTCTCAGGTGGCATAATACATTCAATAAAAAAGGAAGTGTATTTAAAGGGGCAGCAGCCAATGGGAAACATGATTGCATAATTAAAACACATGAAGTGGAGGTGGGGGTCTGACAATAGTTAAACCCACACTGACAGACGCTTGCTAAAAACTTAGCAAAAACCATATTAAAACCATATAACAAGGGAGACAAATTATGCTAATACTATAAAAAATTGAAATAAAATGATTGCAATAATTACTAAAAAAAAAAAAAAAAAAACATCAAATCATCTTTTTTTTTTTTTCTTCTTCTCCCACTACCCTTCTTCTTTCAAATAGTTCTTTCAATAGTGAGATTTAACCCTTCTGGGGCAAGTGTGCCAAGTTTAAAAATCCAAAAATTTTCTTTTCTTGCAAGGTTACCAAACCGGTCAGTCAGATTATCTGGAATCTGATCTATAATAGTAAGTTTCAGTGAACTATGATCTTTATTATGCATAAGAAAAAAATGCTTAGAAAGGCTGTGTAATAAATATCCATTACAGATATTTTGACAATGTTTATTGAGTCTAGCGTGCATCGTCTGGATTGTACGGCCTACGTATTGTAGACCGCAACCACATTCAATTAGATAGATCACATGAGTGGACTGACACGTGATGCGACAATTTATTTTAAAACACGCGCCAGTGGTGTAAGATTTAAAAGATTGTGCCCCATCTAATATAGAGGTGCAACATAGACATTTTTTAACCTTGCAAGCAAAACACCCAGGTTTAATGTGACCTTGGTTGGTGAAAGGAACTGAAGGCCTAACCACTGTGTTACTGTAGGCCACAAGGTTACGGATTGTCTGATTTTTTCTGAAAATAGTGTTAGGTTGTGGGGGTATATGTGATTACAAAATGGGGTTCCCTTTCAGGATAAACCAGTATTTCTTTAACAAATTTCGTATTGATGCATGAGAGCTCACCGTGCTCAAACTTAAATTACAAGTTTATTCCACGTCCATCGATTTTCAGGAACTCGATAATAAACTTTTCAATAGATTAACCAAATTTGAGGAGGACCTGATAAATAAAAAAGCGGGTAAACTACTGAGGGATAGGACTTGTACTCAGGATGTAGGACATTCCATGACCACTGACCCTTTAGGCTCTTATCCAGTGTCGCTCCCATCCACCTCCACACTTAGCAAGGAAGCACTCAAGTCAAATATAAAGAAGGCCCCCTCACTCACCTTTAAAACCAACTTCTTTACTACCAACAACATAAGGATACCCTCAAGGGCTGTACCAACCCTTCAGGTTCTAACCTTATTCAGCATCCCTTGGGAATCATTGGCCAATCCCACCCTACTAGGATGCTGGCTCCTCGCAATCTTTTAAATCCTACACCACTGGTGCGTGTTTTAAAATAAATTGTCGCGTCACGTATCAGTCCACTCATGTGATCTATCTAATTGAATGTGGTTGCGGTCTACAATACGTAGGCCGTACAATCCAGACGATGCACGCTAGACTCAATAAACATCGTCAAAATATCCGTAATGGATATTTATTACACAGCCTTTCTAAGCATTTATTTCTTATGCATAATAAAGATCATAGTTCACTGAAACTTACTATTATAGATCAGATTCCAGATAATCTGACTGACCGGTTTGGTAACCTTGCAAGAAAAGAAAATTTTTGGATTTTTAAACTTGGCACACTTGCCCCAGAAGGGTTAAATCTCACTATTGAAAGGACTATTTTAAAGAAGAAGAAGAAGGGTAGGGGGAAGAAAAAAAAAAAAAAAAAGATTTGATGTTTTTTTTTTTTTTTAGTAATTATTGCAATTATTTATTTTTTCATTTTATTTCAATTTTTTATAGTATTAGCATAATTTGTCTCCCTTGTTATATGGTTTTAATGTGGTTTTTGCTAAGTTTTTAGCAAGCGTCTGTCAGTGTGGGTTTAACTATTGTCAGACCCACCTCCACTTCATGTGTTTTAATTATGCAATCATGTTTCCCATTGGCTGCTGCCCCTTTAAATACACTTCCTTTTTTATTGAATGTATTATGCTACCTGAGGAAGACGGACTCACTCCGTTGAAACGCGTTGTGGATTCATTGTTTTACCATAATTTTTAATAAATGAAGATTGTCATTTACTAAGAAGATTCCTGTCTTTTGCGCCCTGCTGACCGGGTTTTCAAGAATCTTTCTACTTCAGAGATGAGGCTCCCTCCGGTGGTTGCTGAGGGTATTGAACCAATTGAGGAATGGGTGTCAGGTGGGGCTGACTGGCCTGATATAATTGAGCTGAACTCCCATGATCCTCGCCGGTAATCAATTGTTGCATTCAGGTCTTTGTTGGAATTTCAGCTTGCTTTCCTGCTATCATTCAGATAAGTGACTGTTTTTTTTTCTGTGGTTGGATTTTCCCTGCTTTTTGCAGTCTTGCCTTGGACTTCAGCCGGGTCCCCTTTGGGGGCTTGCGCTGCCCCCTGTTCTCATTTTGTATTTGCACTTGTTCTCTGTTCCTGTGATATTTTTTACTGCTGGGTAGCTGTGTGTCACACCAGAGATCTGATATAGGTGGTCGAGATCGTGTGGTCTCAGGTTTTTTGTAATCAGAAGTGCTGGTATTTGTTAGGGTTTTTCTGGGTTGCAGACAGAATTTCTCACCTGTACTTTGCTTTCTTGACAGATTTGGGCCCCAACATTTGCTCATTCTATTTTCTGTCTGTGTTCGTGTTTTCCTCTTGTCTAACCACTATTACGTGTTTGGGGGCTTCCTATTTCTTTGGGGTCTCTGCTCCGGGGCAGTTAGCTTTCCCCTTTCTATCTTCAGGTGTAGCTAACTCTCCGGCTGTGCCGAGGCGTCTAGGATCACCGTAGGTACGATCCACGGCTACTTCTAGTTGTGAGGTTAGTTTAGGGATCTGCAACCCATTAGGTCCCAGCCTCTCTGGTGTCTTGCTGCTTTGGCGGTTTTTTTGCTCCTGTCCTCCTCAGCTACCGAAACATAACATATTAATGTGATGTCTGTGTATGTTACTTTCCCATACTGTGAATATTTGATATGCTGCTATGTATATAATGTAAAGTGTATATTTGCCAATGTGAATATGTACATATACTGCTAAGTGTACATAGTTATGGTATAGGAGTTCCACTTAGTAAATAATTAAACATAGGAGAGGTCAACTGCCGCTAAGTGAGGAGGGACTTCCTGATTACAGTGAGTCGGGCCACGGTGCTTAATTGCCAGGAATCTTGGCAGTGACCACGCAACGTTGATTAAGAGAGAAGCCCAGCCAACTGCAGTAACAGGCCGGGAAAGCAGCAAGACATAACTACAGTGGGCTACAGCAGTGTGGTGCAGAAGCTGAAGGAAAGGCCAGGAGAGTACAGGGACACAGGAGACTCCATGATGTGGCATGGGCAGATGCCCTCAGATCCAGGGCGAAACGGCTGAGGGAACCCCCAACCACAGTGAGTATAAGCAGAGAGAATGCTGCATTACTGTTAAAGGCGGTAGGTCCCCGTAATGTACTGGAGGGCCATAGGAAGTACCACAAAAGAAGATAAGACAGTGCAGGAAGGCAGGTCGCTCGCCATGTGACAACTGTCTTCGAAGGCTGAAACTCTCTTGTCTGGGGCGAAACAGCCTGGGGAAGGTCTAACCGTAGCAGAGCTGAACTGGGAGGACGCTGAGGAACCGTATGAGATGGTCCGACCCGGGTACGTGCTGTGTGTCAGAGAGAGAAGTACAGGGACAGTGGAAGTAATGTGCAATGTTAAGCCTGTTAATGCTGTGGAGAAAATGGATGTGCTGTGTAAAGAAACCAGTTAAGTTGTTCAGTTTGAAGTGGATATGGACTTTCTCAACTCATGCGGAACCTTATCTATGGGGAGCCTACAGCAGCGCAGAAAGGGCCCTGACGGCGCAGAAAGTGTAGCCACAGGCATGCAGAGATATGGACAGTATTTTCATGTGAAGGTAAGACAGGGCACAGATTTACCAGTGTCCACGGCCATGACTACACCCTGGCCCTCCCTCACAGTACCATACTGTGCTTGCGGGGTAATTTTGTTGGCTTGTTTCTCTGTGACCACGACGATTATAATCTCTTTGTTGGAGGAGGGCCCCCCAATTAGGACTTCTGCTATGCCTCCCCCCATGATTTCTATCTATGCCCAGGTTGATGGATTGAAATTTCAAGACACCTGAGGGCCATATAGAAGCAGATTCTGTTTACTAGCTAGGTGTTACCAGTTGGGGCATGTCCCTACACATTAAGCTATTGTCTTATTTGTGCTGACAATGCCAAACACTACAGATATGCTCTTTTGGAATTACACACTGAACAAGTGTTAAAAAGCCATTCCGTTCATACAACTGTAAAGGCCTCCTAAAAAAAAAAAAAATTAAAAAATTAAAAACCATCGCTATTACCAATGTTATTCAATGAGGCAGCACAGACTAAATCACAGCATGCACTAGTTTCTTCTGTGTGTTGGATGAAAACTTTTTTTGGTGCCTCAGGTATTAGACTTCATTTTAAGCATTTCAGAACTCTTAATCAGAATAGGTCGCTTTTTTTTCTACTTTGAGATAATGTACAGTTGCCCAAACATGTCGGCAGCTTGTTCCACAGAAGTGTGTGGCAATATAGTAGTTCTACGCAGAGCCTAAAATGTGTGCTTTAAACAATGCAACTATGGAGCAATCCCAATAGGTCACTAAAATGAAGAGCAAAACACAACTGCTCTGATCCTATAAAAAATAAATAAATAATATACCACGATCATCAGTGGCCACTCTGTGGTTCTAAAGATGGTGAATAGTCTCTTGGGACAGCAAGTATTCCTGTTTTACTGGTTTCTGGGATAGTCGATAAAGAGCACTGGGTGAGAACACAGACGGTAGAAGGAGAAAATAAAAATTGTAGAACCATTGGTTGACAGAATTAAGAACATTTTACCATCATTGCACATCAGATTAGGTTTAACAAAGCATTTTGGAAAGGCCTAATAAAAATGGAAGATGCTTCGAATACATTTGAAGAACAATTCCAGCACTGACCATGAAGAAGCTAAAAGGCGGGTGGGTGTGTTTGATGGTCCTCAAATCAAGAGGACTCCTGAAAGATCCACACGTCGAAGATTCATTGAACGATGCGGAGGCAGATGCATGGCCTTCTTCCACTATGGTTGTACAGAACTTTCTTGGGAGCCATAAAGCAGATAATTACACTAAACTAGAAAAAAAAGAATGCCATCTTCTTTCCAACACCTTGGCTGTACAATGAAATATCAAGGTGCATTATCTACACAGCCACTTGGATTGTTACCCAGAAAACAGTGACGATTTAAGTGAAGAGAAGGGTGAACGTTTGCAACAAGATTTAAGCACTAGATGAGAAAGATGCAGAAGATATTGCCCAAGTCCCAAGTTAAGTGAAAGGAATTTCCATTTATTCTTTACAAAATACCTATGGTATATGTACAGCACAAGTAGATAGTGGGTGTATGCAGGGCCGGCACCAGGTTTTTATGGGCCCCGGGCGAAAGAGTCTCAGTGGGCCCCCTTAACACAGACCACGATTCATGATGCACAGATACAGCAGAGAAATATGGGTATAGCACAACGCCAAACACTTATCATCATTGATATCTATTGTAAATTGTACAATAGCTCAAAAACTGCCAAATCCTCACAGCGCACAGTACAGACTGGACAGTACAGACCTCCATACAATATTATGGGCACCACATAGTTCCCCCTCATCACCCATATAATACCCCATGCAGGATGTCACCCCGCCATCCCCCATATAATGCTCCATACAGAATACTGGACCCAATATAATGCTCCATACAGAATACTGGACCACATATAATGCTCCATACAAAATATGGAGCTCTCCTCTACACTGTGCTGCGTTCTGCACTGTTACGGCTCAGGAATGGGCGCTGTGGGAAAACTCCCCATTATCATCATCATTGCCTGCCCATCATCATCATCATTGCCTCCCTATTATCATCATTGCCTCCCCATTAATATCATCATCATCATCATCATTGCCTTCCCATTATCATTGCCTCCCCATTAATATCATCATCATTGCTTTCCCATTATCATTGCCTCCCCATCATCATCATTATCATTGCCTCCCCATTAATATCATCATCGCCTTCCCATTATCATTGCCTCCCCATCATCATCATCGCCTCCCCCCCACCACCATCACACATACAGCACCGCAGGCAGCACTCTCTCACATACACACAGGCAGGCACACACACATCGATCACATCGCATTGCCTGCCCATCATCATCATCATCATTGCCTCCCTATTATCATCATTGCCTCCCCTTTAATATCATCATCATCATTGCCTTCCCATTATCATTGCCTCCCCATCATCATCATTATCATTGCCTCCCCATTAATATCATCATCATCGCCTTCCCATTATCATTGCCTCCCCATCATCATCATCATCGCCTCCTCACCACCATCACTGCCTGCCTCCCCCCCACCACCATCACACATACAGCACCGCAGGCAGCACTCTCTCACATACACACAGGCAGGCACACACACACACACACATCGATCACTCACACATCGATACACACACATCGATCACTCACACACATCGATCACACAAACACACACACAACGATCACACACACACACACACACACATCGATCTCACCTGTCCAGCGTCCGCGCGCTCTCTGCCACAGCCGGCCGCTGAATGATGACGTCATTCAGTGGCACTGCTGTGAGAGGAAGCGCCGGCGCCCCCTGGAGCTCAGAGCTGCGGCAGCGGAGGCACGGGGAGAGGTGAGTATTGCGCCGGCTCCTGCCGGGGCCCTGAGCAAGCGGGGGGCACCAGTGGCGGCGCTGACACCGCTAACGGGTGCCCGACGGCGAGTGGGTCCCCTGCCTGCTCGAGTGTGCCGGGTGCTGACGCCGGCCCTGGGTGTATGGAGCGGGCCTACGGGGTGAACTTGCACCATACCAGGCAGGAAACGTCTGTGATGCTGCCCCTAACAGCCTGACTGTTAACCTGTTAAATGCCATTGTCAAAGTCTAACAGCGGCATTAACAGTGTGGCAGCCAGTGTTGAAAACTATTTTTCTCTGCAGCTTTCCAATAATTTATGGTCAGCCAACTTTAACGGACACAATCTTAATTGTGGTTTTAAACCCCTTAACCCTCAAGGGTGGTTTGCACGTTAATGACCGGACCAATTTTTACAATTCTGACCACTGTCTCTTTATGAGGCTATAACTCTGGAACGCTTCAACAGATCTTAGCGATTCTGAGAATGTTTTCTCGTGACATATTGTACTTCATGATGGTGGTAAGATTTCTTCGATATAACTTGCGGTTATTTATGAAAAAATGGTAATATGGCGAAAGTTAGGAAAATTTTGCAATTTTCAAAATTTGATTTTTTGATTCCCTTAAAACAGAGAAATATACATCACACAAAATAGATGCTAAATAACATTTCCCACAAGTCTACTTTACATCAGCTCAATTTTGAAACCAAAATTTTTCTTTGTTACGACGTTATAAGGGTTAAAAGTTGACCAGCGATTTCTCATTTTTACAACAAATTATACAAAACCATTTTTTTTTTTTATTTTTTTTTTTTAGGGACCACCTCACATATGAAGTCACTTTGAGGGATCTATATGGCAGAAAATACCCACAAGTGACACCATTCTAAAAACTGCACCCCTCAGTGCACTCAAAACCACATTCAAGAAGTTTATTAACCCTTCAGGTGCTTCACAGGAGCTGAAGCAACTTGGAAGGAAAAAATGAACATTTAACTTTTTAGTCACAAAAATCATCTTTTACAAACAATTTTTTTTTTATTTTAAACAAGGGTTAAAGGAGAAAATGGACAGAAAAAGTTGTTGTGCAATTTCTCCTGAGTACGCCGATACCCCTTATGTGGGGGAAAACCACTGTCTGGGCGCACGGCAGGGCTCGTAAAGGAAGGAGCGCCATTTGACTTTTCAAACCAAAATTGGCTGGAATTGAGATTCGACGCCATGTCGCGTTTGGAGAGCCCCTGATGTGCCTAAACAGTGGAAATCCCCCACAAGTGACACCATTTTGGAAACTAGACCCCCTAAGGAACTTATCTAGATCTGTGGTGAGCACTTTGAACCCCCAAGTGCTTCACACAAGTTTATAATGCCCAGGCGTGAAAAAAAAAAAAATCATATTTTTTCCACAAACATGAACTTTTCGTCCCCAGTTTTTTATTTTCCCAAGGGTAACAGGAGAAATTGACCCCAAAAGTTGTTGGGGCTTGGAAGGGAAGTAGTGACGTTTTGCATTGCAGACTTTGATGGAACAGTCTGCAGGCGTCATGTCGCATTTGGAGAGCCCCTGATGTGCCTAAACAGTGGAAACTCCCCACAAGTGACCCCATTTTGGAAACTAGACCCCCAAAAAGAACTTATCTAGATGTGTGGTGAGAACTTTGAACCCCCAAGTGCTTCACAGAAGTTTATAACGTAGAGCCATAAAACTAAATCATTTTTTTCCACAAAAATGATATTTTCGCCCCCAATTTTTTTTTTCCGAAGGGTAACAGAAGAAATTGGACCCCAAGAGTATTGTGCAATTTTTTCTGAGTACGCTGATACCCCACATGTGGGGGTAAACTACTGTTTGGGCGCATGGCAGAGCTCAGAAGGGAAGGAGCAGCGTTTGGCTTTTTCAGCGCCGAATTGGCTGGAATTGAGATCAGATGCCATGTCACGCTTGGAGAGCCCTGATGTGCCTAAATAGTGGAAACCCCCCAAATCTAACTCCAACCCTAACCCCAACACACCCCTAACGCTAATCACAACCCTAATCATAACCCTAACTTTAGCCCCAACTCTAACCCTAACGGGAAAATGGAAATAAATATTTTTTTTTATTTTATTATTTTTCCCTAACTAAGGGGGTGATAAAGGGGGGGTTTGATTTACTATTAATAGCGTGTTTTTATGTTTGGCAGCTGTCACATGCTAAAAGATGCTTTTTATTGCAAAAAATCGTTTTTTGCATCACCACATTTTGAGAGCTATAATTTTTTCATATTTTGGCCCACAGAGTCATGTGAGGTCTTATTTTTTGCGGGACGAGTTGACGTTTTTTATTGGTACCATTTTGGGCACATTACATTTTTTGATCGCTTTTTATTTTTGGGATTTTTGGGAGGCAGAATTAACAGGAACCAGCAATTCATGAATTTTTTTTTTGGGGGGGGTGGGTGGGGCGCGTTTATACCGTTCCGCGTGTGGTAAAATTGATAATGCAGTTTTATTCTTCGGGTTAGTATGATTACAGCGATACCTCATTTATATAATTTTTTTTATGTTTTGGCGCTTTTATACAATAAAAACGTTTATATATAAAAAGTTATTATTTTGCATCGCTTTATTCTGCAAGCTATAACTTTTTTGCGGGACAAGATGACGTTTTCAGCGGTACCATGTTTATTTATATCCGTCTCTTTGATTGCGTGTTATTCCACTTTTTGTTTTCTTTCGTTTTTTTTTTTTTTTAAGGGTTCACTAAAGGTGGTTAACTAGTGGGACAGGTTTATAGGGCAGGTCGTGACAGACGCGGAGATACTAAATGTGCACTTTTTTTTTTTTTTTTTTTTTTATACACATGCGATTTTTATTTTTTTAACTTCTTTACTTTGTCCCAGGGTGGGACATCACTGTATAAGGTCAGATCGCCGATCTGACAGTGTGCACAGCAGTGTGTCAGATCAGCGATGTGACAGGCACTGCTGCAGGCTTTCTCAGCGCCTGGACTGAGGAAGTCGCCTCCCTGCAGGACCCCGCGGCCATCTTGGATCTGGGGTACTGCAGGGAGGAGGGTCCCATCGCGCTGTTCTGAGGGTCTCAGGGAAGCACGCAGGGAGCCCCCTCCCTGCACGATGCTTCCTCGTGCCCCCGGTACACTGCAATACTCTTTGATCGCAGTGTGCCAGGGTTAATGTGCGGGATCGGTACATGACCGCTCCTGGCACATAGTGCCGGGTATCAGCTGTGATAATCAGCTGACACCTGGCCGCGGATCAGCTGCGCTTCCCCGTGAGCGCAGTTGATCGCATGCGACGTACTACTCCGTCCTTGGGAATTAAGTCCCAGGACACATGGACGGAATAGTACGTCAGATGGAATAAAGGGGTTAAGTGACACTTGTCTAATTATGGGCTGTAGACATCAGCTGCACTTGATGTAAAATGATAACTCCAGTCATATTAATCAGCTTTCAAGAAAAAAAAAATTCAGATTTAACAATTTTTTTCTGGGCGGTTGGCAACCCTGGCAGTGCATAGGAGGTGTGTCATTTAGTGCTTCCATTGATGTGATCATCGGATGCCGATGGTTATCATGACAGGCTTCAAAATGAGACTGATTGCACAAGTACTCCGATGATTGCAGGTTTAAGGCTGGTTTCACATTAGCGTTGCACTGACCTGCGTTGGTCAGCGCATGGCGCCGCTAAACTCTGCCCCCGGCCGTGCCTCCTCCCGATCACTCAGCCTATGGGCGCATGACGCTGCATGCAACCTGCGTACCCCATCTTTAGCATTGGGTTTGCCGGCGTATGCTACCTTTGACGGTGAGCCGAGCACACCAAAATGCAACACTGTGCGTTGGGCGCAGGTCGGCGCACCGTCAAAAGGATGCATGCGCCGGAAAACTTATACCTGCGCACGGCCTGCGAACCCAATGCTAAAGAAAGGGTACGCAGGTCGCATGCAGCGTCATGTGCCCATGGGCGGAGCTTAGCGGAAGCCGTGCGCTGACTGACGCAGGTCAGTGCAACGCTAGTGTGAAACTAGCCTAAAGGGTATGCCACACTAAACAATATCGCTAACGGGATCGCTAAAAAAACGTCACTATTTAGCGATCCCGTTAGCGATATTGTTCAGTGCGGCAGCTGCCAGCGACAAGCTTCCTGCTGTGATCTCGCTCGTCGCTGGAATCGCTCCGGACCCTATTTCATCGCTGGCGCTCCCGCTGGGTAAGTATCTAATCGCTGTGTGGCACCTTTTCTTAGCGATTTAGCGGTACTTTTGTACCGCTAAAGTCGTTAAGATCGCTAACGGCGATAGCGTCGTTAACTATATCGCTAAATGTGGCCGCATTTAGCGATATAGAAACAATCCCGCTAGCGATCTCATTAGTATGCGTCGTTATCGTGATCGCTAGCGGGATAGCTTAGTGTGGCAGTACCTTAAGTCTTTTAAGTGAACTAATGAATACAGAAAGGGGGGGGGAAATAATCAGCCCTCCGACTGCTCACACAAAGCCACTGCTATTCTTAACCATCGGCAGTAGAGCTAAACTATAATGGTGTGCTGTATTGCATGATCTCCCTGCATCACCGGTCTCCATTCGGTGGACCGCAAGTCGCTTTAAGCCTGTGACCTACGGCCAGTGTTCTTCACAGTTCTGAGATGGGGTCAGCGCAGTGTGATGTCCTGTGCGTGCATTGGTGCAATGACATGTTGGTCTGCCACATATTGCTTGTTATAAAATAAAAAACTTGTAGTGTGACTGACGGCATCATAAAATATTGGGGACCCTAATACAGTGCAGGGACTACCGTGGGAGGCGAATGGAAGAATCAGTGTGTGTGTGTGTGTGTGTGTGTGTGTGTGTGTGTGTGTGTGTGTGTGTGTGTGTGTGTGTGTGTGTTTTGGGGACCCTAATACAGTGCAGGGACTACCGTGGGAGGCGAATGGAAGAATCAGTGTGTGTGTGTGTGTGTGTGTGTGTGTCATCATACCGTGCTTTTTTTGGGAGGGGAGAAAGTGGACCACATCATATTGTGATCTGAAGGTATTGTACATGGGGTCATTATTAAAATATTAAGTGGGCACACAAGAGGCATATTGCAAAATGTGCACACTTTTCTAGGGTACTTACACAGGGCATTAATATTTTCTAGGGGGGCAATTTTACCATATAGAGGGGACATTTTACCGTACTTTGTAAGGAACACAGTGGTGGCATTGTGTGGGACAGTAAGAGGAGCCAAACAGAAGGTGCAGTAATACAGACACATACAGCAGCAGCGGCTGAGCATTAGGGCTCGTACACCTTAATCATGAAATAAAAAGGTCCGATTTTGATCCAGAAAAGTCTGACGAGCACAAGCAGATTTTAATACCCATCATCCTATTTCCATCCGAATGCAATGAGATTCTAAAACGAGCTTTTACATTGAACAATTCTCTATGTAATATACAGTTTTTCAAGGAAACATTAAAGAGAATAGATCTACATCTATCACACACAAAAAGATAGATATACTGTAAATATGTATCAGTTCTGTGTGAGCAGGTTGTAAAAAAATAAATAAAAATAATTCCTTCATTTTGTGGTGTCCCCCATTTTAATAAACAGGAAAGGCTAAGTATATATATTTCTCTCTTCTCTGATATGATCTAGCACATCTGAGGATAGATATATGGGGTCCCCGAGCCTCCCCAGGTACCTCTGGTGTCCCTGGACCCTCCTGCTTCCCCCAGTCCCATCCCCCGGCATCTTATTCCGCGAAGAAAACGGCCGGCACCAATAGGAAGTTTTTCCTAATGGTTCATTTTGATCACTGTGATAGACTCCATTACAGTGATCAAAATAAGAAAAAAAAAAAAGTTTTGTAAATTTTATTGGAAAAATTAGAAATTGCTGTTCAACCCTTATAACGGTCTAATAAAAAAATATATATGTTTTCAAAAGTGTGCTGATTTAAAGTTAACATGTGGGAATTGTTATTTATTAATGATTTTGCGTGACACCACTCTCTGATTTAAGGGAACAAAAATTAAAAGTTTGAAAATTGCAAAACTTTGGCCAAATGTCAGTTCTTTTTTCATAAATAAACGCAAGTTATAGCAAAGAAATGTTAACACCCACATGCAGTACAATGTTACAGAAAAAAAAAAAAATCTCAGAATCAGTAGGCTACATTGAAAAATATTTAGAGTTGAGAGTCCTCAGTGGTTGATACCTTTTAATGGCTAACTGAAAAGATGGTAACAAATTGCAAGCTTTCGAGACTACTCAGGTCTCTTCATCAGGCTAGGACTAATACAAAATCTGAAGAATCACATATTTGTACACAAAGAAGCACAGAAAAAATGCAATAGGTAAGACAAGTGACGTGAAGCAGAATAGTCATTATGGCAGAGGGATGAGCATAAATATTGGAACAGTTCATAGATAAGGAGTGTGAAAGTTTTATTACCCTCTGATTGGGGTCTGGTAATGTTTTGTGATGTTTTCACAGGGTATTTGGAGTAAATTCCTTAATTGATATAGAGCGTCATAAATCCGTGTGACAGGTTCATTCCAGCATTAAGAGTGTCAAAGGTCACCATCAATTTGTATTCGAAAATTCTTCTTTGTCTCCGAGATGTGAAGTTGGCTCTCAGTACAAGTATTTTCATATCTAACATGTTATGATCAGGGGAGCAAAAATGTTTTGCCACAGGTAGATCCATTCTTTTTTCTCTTATTGTGTGGCGATGAGAATTCATCCTTGTTCTCAGTTTTTGCCCGGTCTCCCCCACATACAGACCCCCAGTTGGACATTTAGTACATATAATTAGGTACACCACATTAGATGTGATGCAGCTGAAAGTACCTGGTATCTTGTAGTCCCGATGGGAGTTGGGGATCTTTATCTTGTCTGTGGTCATTATAAATGGACAAGTTTTGCATTTCTTCTGGTTGCAAGGAGAGGTTCCTGCAGCTGTTGGGGAGGACAGGGAACTTCTGACAATGATGCTTCTTAGATTTGGGGGCTGCCTAAAACACAGTAGAGGGGGATCTGGAAATATGGATTGTAATCGGGCATCTTTTTGTAGTAAAGGTTGTAGTTTCCGTGCAGCTCCCCTTAGCACCTCCAGATTTGGGTTGTAGGTGACCACTAGAGGCACCCGGTTATTTTCTTCTTTAGTTTTGTAATGTAGCAGGTGATTCCTTGATATTCTGGTGGCTCTTGTAATTTGGTTTTCAATTGTACTTGGATGGTAGCCCTGATTTAAAAAGGTCTTTCTAAGGCGACCAAGGTGTTCATCTCTATCCATGGGGTTGGAACATATACGGTTGTATCTGATGGCTTGGCTGTAGACAATATAGTTTTTTATGTGTTTTGGATGGAAACTGTCCCATTTAAGGTATGTTGGACGGTCGATTGGCTTCTGATACAGGGATGTCTCTATTTCATTGTTCTTTAGCTTAATGATGGTGTCCAAAAAGTTAATTTCAGTGCTGGAGTAATTGAGTGTTAAGTTGATGGTGGGATGAAATTGGTTGAACTGTTCATGGAACGTCTTTAGCTGTTGCTCAGACTCCGTCCAGATGATTAAGATATCATCAATGTAGCGGTAGTAGGCCCGAGGCCTGATGGGACATGAGGACAGAAAGTCGCTTTCAAGCTTGGCCATGAAAAGATTTGCATACTGAGGAGCCATTTTACTTCCCATAGCTGTGCCAGTCTCCTGTAAATAGATCTTGTTGTCAAATTCAAAGTAATTGTGGGTGAGGATGAATTTTGTGAGTTTCACCACAGAATCAGCATCATTCACGGTGTTTTTCATGAAGTCTTTGCAGGCATTTAATCCATCCTGGCGTGGGATATTAGAGTACAAGGATTCCATATCCATGGTGGCCAGGATGGTTCCTTCTGGTAGAGGACCTATTGCTGCTAGTTTATTCAGTAGGTCAGTTGTGTCAGTAGTCTAAAAGGTATCAACCACTGAGGACTCTCAACTCTAAATATTTTTCTATCTACTGGCTTATACGGTACAAAGATATACATCTTTACTGTATCAAAATGGAGGATACCAGAATGTACCGCATCTTTATGGAACTAAAACCACTTCTGAAGAAACGTGCACAAATGGACAGTGATATTTTTTTCTTATCTAAATGCAAAAAGGAGAATTTAATTCCCAAAGGACTCTGGATTACAAACCCAATTCTTCACACCTACAATACCCATTATGCAAAAAACCTTTGTCACAGGACGTCTGAGAGACTTAGGAACCATCTTTTGCATGTCTGCTACAGCATAAGGAGTAAAGTCCAAGGGCAATTTGAAAGCCTAAGGAAAACACTTACAGAAACCACAAAACAAAAATTACAACAATACTACAACAAACTACGGACCTTTCTGATTCATAACAAAGAAAAGAAACTACACAGACTGCGTCTCAATTCCGGACTCTATACAAACAGATCCAAAACAAAGCCAAAACCTGACAACTCTGACAACCACTCCATTCCAGACACAAAAGCATCTAACTGTGTCATCAATCTCTCGGATTACAAACCCAACAAGGTGGAACTGGCCGTGCTTTCTAGAGGACTCTCATTTTGTCCCACTAAGGCCCTGGATAAAACTGAACTCTGCAGTGATATGGAACATTTTTTCAGGAGACTGCGCCTGAGGGAATACTTCAATGATACAGAAGATTCAGAAAACACTCGGACTGAAGGAAAAGGTATCCCAACAACCAAGAAGAGGTCAGACTGGACACCTCCTCCTGGACGCAACCCTCATTTGGATAAATATATAGACTCATTCAGATATTTGATAAAATCCACCATCGTAGACACCAACAGGAGACAAGCATCCAACATCAGTGCCCAGGAGAGAAAGGCTATACAGTCTCTGAAAACCAACAAAGAAATCATCATTAAACCTGCTGACAAGGGAGGTGCAATAGTCATGATGAACACATCAGACTATATGAAGGAAGCAAACAGACAACTTACGGACACACGCTACTACAGAAAACTGGAGTCGGACCCTACACAGGACTATTACAAGGAACTAAGCAAGTTGGTATCTTGTCTGTCTGACAAATCCATAAGAGCCGATGACCTGATACCAGAGAGTCCAAGAACAGGGACATTCTACATGCTTCCCAAAATCCACAAAGCCGGAAATCCAGGGAGGCCGATTATTTCATGTGTGGACACCCTTACTGAGCAGGTATCTGGATGGGTAGAGGGCATTCTTAAACCCCTGGTAAAGGATACACCCAGCTACATTCAGGACACAACTGACCTACTGAATAAACTAGCAGCAATAGGTCCTCTACCAGAAGGAACCATCCTGGCCACCATGGATGTGGAATCATTGTACTCTAATATCCCACACCAGGATGGATTAAATGCCTGCAAAGACTTCATGAAAAACACCGCGAATGATGCTGATTCTGTGGTGAAACTCACAAAATTCATCCTCACCCACAATTACTTTGAATTTGACAACAAGATCTATTTACAGGAGACTGGCACAGCTATGGGAAGTAAAATGGCTCCTCAGTATGCAAATCTTTTCATGGCCAAGCTTGAAAGCGACTTTCTGTCCTCATGTCCCATCAGGTCTCGGGCCTACTACCGCTACATTGATGATATCTTAATCATCTGGACGGAGTCTGAGCAACAGCTAAAGACGTTCCATGAACAGTTCAACCAATTTCATCCCACCATCAACTTAACACTCAATTACTCCAGCACTGAAATTAACTTTTTGGACACCATCATTAAGCTAAAGAACAATGAAATAGAGACATCCCTGTATCAGAAGCCAATCGACCGTCCAACATACCTTAAATGGGACAGTTTCCATCCAAAACACATAAAAAACTATATTGTCTACAGCCAAGCCATCAGATACAACCGTATATGTTGCAACCCCATGGATAGAGATGAACACCTTGGTCGCCTTAGAAAGACCTTTTTAAATCAGGGCTACCATCCAAGAACAATTGAAAACCAAATTACAAGAGCCACCAGAATATCAAGGAATCACCTGCTACATTACAAAACTAAAGAAGAAAATAACCGGGTGCCTCTAGTGGTCACCTACAACCCAAATCTGGAGGTGCTAAGGGGAGCTGCACAGAAACTACAACCTTTACTACAAAAAGATGCCCGATTACAATCCATATTTCCAGATCCCCTCTACTGTGTTTTAGGCAGCCCCAAATCTAAGAAGCATCATTGTCAGAAGTTCCCTGTCCTCCCCAACAGCTGCAGGAACCTCTCCTTGCAACCAGAAGAAATGCAAAACTTGTCCATTTATAATGACCACGGACAAGATAAAGATCCCCAACTCCCATCGGGACTACAAGATACCAGGTACTTTCAGCTGCATCACATCTAATGTGGTGTACCTAATTATATGTACTAAATGTCCAACTGGGGGTCTGTATGTGGGGGAGACCGGGCAAAAACTGAGAACAAGGATGAATTCTCATCGCCACACAATAAGAGAAAAAAAGAATGGATCTACCTGTGGCAAAACATTTTTGCTCCCTGATCATAACATGTTAGATATGAAATATACTTGTACTGAGAGCCAACTTCACATCTCGGAGACAAAGAAGATTTTCGAATACAAATTGATGGTGACCTTTGACACTCTTAATGCTGGAATGAACCTGTCACCGGATTTATGACGCTAAATATCAATTAAGGAATTTACTCCAAATACCCTGTGAAAACATCACAAAACATTACCAGACCCCAATCAGAGGGTAATAAAACTTTCACACTCCTTATCTATGAACTATTCCAATATTTATGCTCATCCCTCTGCCATAATGACTATTCTGCTTCACGTCACTTGTCTTACCTATTGCATTTTTTCTGTGCTGCTTTGTGTACAAATATGTGATTCTTCAGATTTTGTATTAGTCCTAGCCTGATGAAGAGACCTGAGTAGTCTCGAAAGCTTGCAATTTGTTACCATCTTTTCAGTTAGCCAATAAAAGGTATCAACCACTGAGGACTCTCAACTCTAAATATTTTTTCTATCTATTGGCTAACACGGTACAAAGATATACATCTTTACTGTATCAAAATGTAGGATACATTGAAGCGTTCTAGAGCTATAACCGATGTATCCCATGGCGTTTTTTTCAGAATATAATTTAGTATCTAAAAAAAAAAATAACATTTTTCACTCGAAGCCGTTGCCAAGTCTCGTCCAAGATATGAGGATCTCAGATGAGCTGTGACTTATCGCTTAACAGTAGTCCGAGTGCAATCAAATTTTTTTATTGGATTGCACCTGTTTTCCCTCGCAGAGGAGTGTGAGCTCTTAGGCCATGTTCAGTATTTGGTCGGTATTTTACCTCAGTATTTGTAAGCCAAAACCAGAGGAAAAGTATAATAAATACAGAAGTGGTGACGTGTTTCTATCACCCACTCCTGGTTTTGGCTTACACATACTGAGGTAAATTACTGACGAAATACTGAACGTGTGAACGTGGCCTTAGGGTACCAGTAGAATGAGGAGTTTATGCAGGTTGGGAAGAGAGGAGGCCACTGCAGGAAATGTGAAGTGAAATGTCTTTGTTGTAATCTCTTTAGACAAGTTATGGCTGGAAGAAATTGTTAGGTCATTCTGGGTCAAATTGAAAAGATGTGAAGAGTTAAGGACTGCTGTAAGGAACTATCTGAAACCTTACATGTTCTGCAGGACTGGTATCTACCACTATATGGTCACCTTTTGGCAGTAATATCTGTGTTTGTCTTCGTGTAGAGATTACTCATCCTATGAGGTTCCCCTATAACAGGGGTCTCAAACTCGGCAGAGTAAGTGGGTCGCACATAAAAAAATTTAAGCTGGCGGGCCGCATTCCTTTCAAACTTAATACAGTATAAAATTGTTAAAATTAATCCCATTCATGTAGTAATATGCCCCATCATGATCCCCTTCATGCAGAAATATACCCCATCATGATCCTTCATGTAGAAATATGCCCCATCATGATCCCCTTCATGCAGAAATTCCACTACCTCCATCATTTCCTCCTCCCCATCACACCATCATTGCCTTCTCCCCCACCACCATCGTTGCACTCTCCCCATCACTCCCATCATTGCCCCCTCCCCATCACTGGCCCTCTAACCATCACTCCCTTCATTGGCCCTCTAACCATCACTCCCTTCATTGGCCCTCTAACCATCACTCCCTTCATTGGCCCTCTCCCCATCATTGACCCTGTCCCCATCACTCCCATCATTGGCCCTCTCCCCATCACTGGCCCTCTCCCCATCCGGCCACGGCTGGATGACATCATCTTTCAGCTCTGCAGCCACGCCGCTCAATGTGTAGAGGAAGCTGCAGTCCTGAACAACAATGAGGCGAGGCGAACTCCTCCTCTCTTCTAGCGTGAGACATGTGGAGCACCGCGGGCCGCAGATGCCTGCCTCAGGGGCCGCATGCGGCCCGCGTGTTTGAGACCTCTGCCCTATACCTATGATTACTGTGCACCACATAGTTATAATCAGGGTTATATGGTTAGGGGCCAACTCACGTTTTGCCCCCTGTACTGAACCCCTAGTTATGCCTGACTGATTAAAATACATATATTTGCATTCTAAAGAAAAAAAAGATATATTAATCCACATCACAATTTAATGAAGACTTATTGGATAATAAAACACGCATCAAAAAATATATTTTAAATAAAATAAATAAATCTACCAACTAGGCTGTGCTGCCATTCTTTCCATATACTCTCTTGCCATGCCGAGTGCTTCAGTGTTGTCAGGATTCAAGACACAGAACATCGCAAGTGCCCCCAAATTGTTGCCATAAATTTCATTCCATCTGGCAGAAAAGTCCTTAGGGTCCCAAGGTGGAAGGTATTCCGAAGGGTTGGTGAGCATAGTGTGAACGGCCTTATTAATGCGTGATGCAATGTGTTGATGGGTGCCTGTAGCCTGGGCACGCAGCTTCTCCACATCTCCCTTAGAGAAGTACAGCATGGGATACCCATCATATTTGGCATTAAGAAATGGGATTTGAGCATTTGTACTGTCCTCGGAGCCATGTGCAATGGCACAACAAATCAAATATATTAAAAACACACTGGGGGCTCCCCGTGTGTGTGTCCTCATTGTAGCATTAAATCTCCAGGCCAGATGTTATGCCAGACCATCTTTGATACAGCCTAATGGGAAGAAAAAAAATAAATAAATGAAAATTGTCTTTATATGCAAAGAAAAGTGCTATTATTTGATGTGTAAAGCTATTGAATAGTAAGCGAATACTACCCATTCTATCAATTATCTTATCCCCCTTTATCTTGGCCTTACTTCAGGCTTTGCTAGGATTACCATTCTGTCAATAAACTAAAACTATTACCGAGCAAAGCCCACTATATCATGAGAATGAGAAACAGAACATCCAGAGAGGGTCCAAGTTACATGTTCCCCAGCAGCTTAGGAAACCGAGCAGAGGACTTCTGCATTCGTATTTTATCAGTATTTATATCTGTGGACCGAAAAATGAATTATACTACACAAAAATTTACTTCAGGCTTCTGTCTGTGTCTTAGGAAAATAAAATGACACCATCAATATATTTTTACTTCTACACATGTACAATCATTTTATATGGAGCCGGCTGCTATTCCCTCAGCTATAACCTTTCCCCTCTAAAGAATGTAAAGAATTCCCCCGCTTTCCTCAAGGGATTTTAGGCCTGTTTTAACCCAGACACAAAAGCGCAAAGTAACACTTAATGGGTATAACACACAAGAAAGATGCCTGTTGATTAGATTTGCGTTCATTTAGGCACATGGCCTCCAGATTTCGTATCTACTACTAGCGCAAGTGCTCGTTGCTCGTGTTTGCAATGGTGCTCGGGTATGCACAGAGTTCGCAGGTGCTGGAGTGACATGGTAGAGTCCCCACAGCTGCATGTTTTGGGCCTGTCTCACAGCCACGAAACATGCGGTTGTGGGGACTTGAACAAATCACTTGAGCACCCTGTGCATACCAGAGCACCCTAGGCAACCTATAACCTTATATGCATATTCCTCTTCAGCCAGGATGGAAGAGGACTAGAACTCTATAGCACCACCTTGGAAGCAGCGATCCTACAAGTCACTATCGACCCTTTAACGAGTCTTGCAGTATGACTTATGATAAGAACCAAATCAGAATCTCAATTTGCTGACACGCCGGGAGTGTGGAAATAAGTCTTCTTACATTGGCATGCCAAGGCCGGTAGGTAACTCTCCACAAGGAAAAACATTAACTTGCTTAATAAACCTATTTTAAATCTTTATGGATCTACTATCTGGGTAGGAATATATATCTAGGAAAAATGGTCTATTATATAGTTGTAAGATTCTAGCAGGAACACAAGATGCAGTAAACAAAGGGTAAATCAATACTCCACGCAGGGATGCAGATATAGGGGAATAAACAAGAAGATGTAACGTAAATAACGGGCAATAGAAGAAGGGATCAACTTATCAGTCTGTGGCTCCCGGATGGAGGTGGTTGAAAGATCCCAAGACGTCGACGCAGGTGACACGAGAAGTCTCTGAAACGATCCCGGATGTAGTTGAAGCAATGTTTTGTAACTAAACGGCGGTTCCTGGCTTTTTCAGATGCAATGTCCCGTTCCTGGTGCACAAGAAGTCAAAGATGGTAGAACAAATGAGGTACAAAGTCCCGGAGAGGAGACCGCAGCGGGCCTGAAGAGTCAGTGTGTTGTGCGAGGTCAGGATGGTAACGATTGTCAGTTACTAAGCAGGGTACTGACCAGAGTTCTCAGGTACGGGGTCTGCAATTTGCTAAAGTCTATTGGTACGCAGGATGTGAGCGTACGAGAGGATAGGCCGCAGAGAAGGCCCTCTGAGTGGCGCGGGACGGTGGAGACAGAGTCAACCTTCTCCTTACGTGTCCTCCATCTTCCCGCCAAAAGCCCCTTATTCGCATGCTCAGCTCCTTTTATCTCCACCCGCCCCCTGCAGACAGGTCTCAGAAATACCTTCCCTCCGCAACAATGGTGACAGCCCCAATGGTTCCAGCCCAGATACAGACAAAACTGCCCTAGCCCGGTCCATCTTTCTACACAGTCATGTAACAAACCTGATTGTATCTGCAACTAGGACAGATTTAACCCTTTAGGGACCAATACAACTTACAAAAGGCCAGAGATAAGTGGTGAAAATGCAGCAGCTGTCCACTATGGCCAGGGTCACACTCGCGATAGTGATGCGAGAAACTCGTGCGAGTCTCTCTAACAATACCCGGCACTCAGACTGGAGTGTGCGGCTACATAGAAATACATGCAACTGCACACTCCGGTTACCGAGTGCCGGTGGCAGTACCGGGTATTGATGTGCGAAGTTCTTACAATCACACTTGTAAGTGTGACTCCGGCCTATAGCTGACACCCTGCTGCATCAGTCACTATCAGTGTTAGCAATGACCATGGACGTTTAAGGGGTATTCCCAGCTCCAAGATCCTATCCCAATATGTAGGTGTAGGAATAATATTAGCAAATACTTCCAGTGAGAAATGTAATATAGTTGTTCTGATCCGGTAGATCACTTACCCCAGGTGCAGGGCATTGCAGTAGCTTAGGTGTCCATGGTTACAGCCACTAAGAGCTGTCACTATATTAGTGGTCGCAATCATGGATACCCAAGCTACTACAATGCCCTGCACATGGGGTAAGCGATCTAGTGAATCCCAAAGCAGGGTCCTTCATACTATCTTTTGTTAACATCAGTAACTAAAATATAGTTTAATATGTTAATGGGGTTTAAAAAACAAAACCATTCACAAGTAGTGAAGAAACAAAGCACTATTCACATGCTCACATAGAAAATGCACTTGTGTGACAAGCATGTTTATACTGCCCAATTGCCCCAGACCGTCATCCCGCTGTCCCAGGAGGTTGTGGCAATTCCCAATTTCAACAATATTTGCATCGTTAACCAGACAGTGCACCTTAGTCTCGGTGCAGGTGTAATGGATGGCCCCGTTATGAGGAGCCACACATGGCACAAACCAGTGCAAGTCATTGTGGAAATAAGGCTGGGCAAGTAGTCTCCCCCCTTCCCCAATATATAAACACTTGAATGTATTCATCATGTGACAACTGTGCCACAATCACCAATGAGGACAAGAAATGGTTGCAGTGCTCAAAAGCAGGTAGCCATCAATGCCGAGTGGTGGTCTCACCGTTTACGCTTATCCTAGAGCCGGAGACTTGAGTAAAACTTAATTTTGTTATCAGTCACAAAACCTGTCATGTAGATATAAAAATAAAGAGAATATAGTGCTGGTGAAAGTTACATAATCTGGCAGCCTCTGATGCAGATGTGAACAGTGTATTGGGGATAAAGAAGTCCTGCATACTGCTAAGCCATGGTCATGCATTTAATGCAAGTAATCCGTGTTCTCCAAATGTGTTCTGTACTTTTTGGTCTGGAGACAACATGCCATGGGCCAGGCTCTCATACATGGCCAGTGCAGCTTTGTCTCCCATCATCGGCATTCCAAGGAACCTTCATTTATTGAAGCCAGTGTTAAGGAAAAAAGATCATTCCATGGTTAGTGTGTGCACAGTCTTTTTGCAGGAGAACCTCCAAGGTTTTTTTTTTTTTTTTTTTTTTTTTTTAAGTTTGTCCAAAACCTAAATGCACAAACAAACAAAAAAAAAAGCCGTAACCCCACAACTTACGGCAGAGAGAGAAAAAAGAAAGAAAGAAAGAAAATAAACTCATCTTTAAGGTGGTCTGTATACAGCCCTTACAGCAGCCCTTATGGCAGGGTTTATTTTATTTTATTTTTTTTAATTAAAAAAAAAAAAAAAAAAAAAAAACAGCTAATACGAATGATCTAAATAAGGCCATTTCACACTGTTTTTTTCCCCCACAGGTAAAACCTGCTCTCTTGGCAGAAAAGAAGCTGATTACTAAAAAGAAGCAAAGTCTTTGCTGCGTTTTAGTTTTATCATGTGCACGCTGATAAAGTTTAGTGGCCCCCCACAGAAAAAGCATAATTTAACTTCCTTTGGATTTTGCACTAACTCAAAAATATTTAGAATTGAGTCCTCAGTGGTTGATACCCTTTAATGGCTAACTGAAAAGATGGTAACAAATTGCAAGCTTTCGAGACTACGCAGGTCTCTTCATCAGGCTAAACTAATACAAAATCTGAAGAATCACATATTTATACACCACACAGCACAGAAAAAATGCAATAGATAAGACAAGTGACGTGAAGCAGAACTATCATTATGGCAGAGGGATGAACAGTTGTGGCCATAAATATTGGACTGAGTCTTAATTCTAAATATTTTTCTATCTATTGGCTAACACGGTACAAAGATATAATGTATATCTTTCCTGCAGTAACTCATTGATTAGTAAGGCTGAAAAACCGCTGTAAGTACACTGAAAGAAGGGACATGCTGCAGTTTTTGCAGGAGTTTTCCAAATCAAAAACAAAAGCAACATGTGAATATAGCTATAGTTTGCACACTTATGTTATTCATGTTGGCACCTCGTGAACCAGTGCTTAATTTAAAAAAAATGGTTGGATCTTACCATTAGAAGTTTTCATAATCGGTAAAAACCTCATGCAGGAAGGAGAAAAGGGAAATAAAGTCAGACAGGTAAAACGATATTCCCTGTTGTGCCCAATGCAATATCTCCCATCCTGACAAGGACAGTGCCCAAGTCTGACCTGTCCCTCTAAAAAGGTCCTTGTAAAAACACTCCATATGCGCTTCATCACCCTGTAATGGGGGACTCCTCAGAGGAGATGAATGTATATAAAAAGGAACAGATTATGAAGGGTCCTGGGTAATAGGAATCCTCCCAAGTTTCAAAAAGGACAATTCAGGGGTGCTGTAATAGTATCAGAGCCTCTTTATGTGGCAGAATGCTGACAGACTGCTGTGCAGCACATGGATCAAATGCATGAGGAATTGCATAGGGAGGGTTTATACAAGGACATTTTTAGAGGGCTAGGTCACACTAATGATAAGATCCAACCATTTTTTAATTGAGCACTGGTTCACTTTAATATCTGTATATGTCATTGCGAGGTATTGGCTACACATTTTAATCTTGAATATTAAAAGTTATATTTTATTTATGAGATCTGATCCTGCTTACCCCTACTTCGATTGATTGGATTCTTGTTCTCCTAGTGGGCTTTGCTTATCAAGTATGGACAAGATCATTAAGGGTGTGTTTCCACGGTTAGGAAATGCTGCGTGTTTGACGCTGTGTACAGCCGCAGCGTCAAACACGCAGTGTCCAGATGTTACAGCATAGTGGAGGGGATTTCATGAAATCCCGTCTCCACTATGCGTTAAAACACGCAGGCGTCAGACCTGCGTAAACGGACATGTGTTGCGTCTTTTCAGATCGCAGCATGTCCTTTTATCTTGCGGCGACGCTCTGTCACCGCATGGTAAATAACACAGGCCTATGTAGCGCTGCGGCGATTCCGGATGTGTTCAATGAGCACATCCGGATTCACCGCGCGTTCAGAAGAGGCGGGGCTTTGGGCGGAGCAGGATTTCCGCTCCGTCCAAAACGCCTGCTATCCGGAACGTGGAACCATACCCTATCAAATCAGAACATCTTATGTAACTCAACTCTCCCACCGAGCTGGAAGTAAAGTGGAAAATGCACACAGAGGGTTATACCGGTTATGGAAGTCTACAGCATAACACGACCTGCAAGTTAAAATCCCACACAGAATAGGTAGTGAATAGAAGAAATTGGGAAAACATCCACTTTGCCGTTATTGTAATTTTTGCCAGAATTTTTGGCTGTGCCATCCAAATGAGCAGCATGCTACATATTTCTTTGGATTCTGAGTAGAAGAGTAAACGCATAGCCCCATGGAATAATAACGCAAGTTCATACCGGCAGCACTCCTGTGGCAGTAGACATCTTATATGTGAACAGTGTCCAAGTGATGCCAGATCGTGGCACAATGAGTCTATAAGCAATGGCTTAACATGTGCTGTACTCCAGGTTAACATGATCCAAGTCTGCCAGCAGTTCCAAGGAAACTTAAAATTTACATAGGCGCAAAGCCTCCCCCCAACATAGTAACATGCATCAGTGATTGGACTTTAAATAGATTGTACAAAGGCAGAATGGAGAAAAATAAGGTCTTAAAAATGCAAGGAAGACTTTTCAGTAGAGTATCATTGTAAATGCCCATATTAACAATGGGTCATGGGCGGACATACCGCCGGTTCAACCGATGCAGTTGCACCGGGGCCCAGAGGCTCCAGGGGGCCCCTGCAGGGCGGCTAATAATGAGGGCAATCTGGCTGGTTTCTCCAGGCCCGAGGCTCCGGGGGCCCCTGGCCAGATTGCCCTCATGTGCGGCAGGCAGGGAGCGATCCCAGCAGCTCCGCTGCCTGCAAGAGAAAATAGCAGGAGCGGAGCTGCAGGGATCCGTCCTGCCCGGCCCGCGCTTCCTGTCTCTGACACACTGAGCAGGCGCCGGTGATGCTGCGGACAGGCGAGAGGTGTGTGTGTGTAATGATGGGGAAAAAACAATGATGGGAAAAAAGCAATGATGGGGGAAAAAAAACAGTGATGGGAAAAAACAGTGATGGGGAGAAGGCAATGACGGGGTGGTAGTGGAGAATGCAATGATGGTGGAAAGGGCAATAATGAGGGTGGTGGGGGAGGAGGAAATGGAGGAATGGGCAATGATGGGATGGCAGGGGAGAAAGCAAAGATGGTGGGGTAGAAGGCAATGATGGGGTGGGGAGAGGACAATAATGGGATGTGGGGTGAGGAGGACAATGAGGGATGTGGGGAATTGGGATGGGAAGTAGGGGGACTTATAATGGCCTTAGGAACAGAGGGAAGTGGAGGAAGACATTATCACTTATGTCTAACACAACCCCTTAGTATATAGTGTACTCACTAATTCTGTATAGGACCATCCTTAGTTACATAGTTTCCTCTTTTATTATGTATAACACCGTCCCTTATTACGTACCAGCCTCTGTAGTCATATATGGTGCCGTCCCTTATTATATAGCTTCCTCTGCTGTTATGTATAGTGCTGTCTCTTACATAGTATATTCTTGTTAATTTTGTTCTTCACAGAGCCTTCCTTTATTACATAGTCCCCTCTCTTTTTAGATACAAAATGACTGCTGATCGAGGAGCCGGTGACCAGATTACCAGTCCATGAGCTCCTACATTAGAAAAGAAGCTTTCCCATGCTCCATCAGCCATCATTGCATTATACAGTTAACAAGAGGAGGGTATTAATAAAAAACAGTGCTCTATATAATCCAATATGTAAGGGACAGTGCTGTACATAAGAGAGGGCACTGTAAAAGCGTCAGCAATATACACAAGGAGACTATGTAATATATATATATATATATATATATATATATATATATATATATATATATATACATATACATACATACATACATATACACACACACACGTATGTGTCTGATTATATATATCACGTATGTGTCTGACTATATATATATATATATATATATGTACCTTTGTAGCCACAAAAGGGGCCCCAAGCTGTCAGTGTCCGCCCTGTGCCCATTTATAGCTCACAAGGATGATTATTAATCACCTAAATTCTATAAAGCACAATCAAGCATTGATACTAGTGGACAACGCTGCACCCTGCAGACGGACCGTACGACAGCGCACAGAATGCCGACGAGGCCGTAATCTGGATTTAACATTCTACCAAACCCAGCTGTGCACTAGCTCTTATTGCACATCCATTGGAGCCGATAATTGTAAATACTTTGATTAGTAGACAGCAAATTGCCATTTTACTTATGTGAGATAAGAGTCAATTGTGACTGACTTTGGAGTCCCCACAGTTTCCATTAAAATGAAGGGACCCCAGTAAAAGTTAATGGGTGCAGCAAGTGATTGTAATGCAATGGATCTGGCATTGCAACATGGTTTTCATTAATATATATATATATATATATATATATATATATATATTATATATATATATATATACACACACACACACATACATACACACACAGATGTAAAAAGGAAAACTATAGCCCACAAATACATTTCAAGCAATGTGTTTGTGAGCACCTGAGAGAGGGCTGCACGTGTGCACTCTGCTCCAGCAATGAAATAATGACCGTATGCACAAGGATCTCAGACAGCACTCGGTCCAGACAAACCAGCACTGTCAGATCAACAGAGGGAGTCTGAGGCATAGAAAAATCAGGGCACGCTGGCCATACCAAGGGTGCACCGGGAAGCCTAATTTGCATATTAGAAGAGACTTTTCTTTACAACATTGGAAATTATTAAAGAGGACATTTAACCAAATTTTTCATATTGTACTGGACACTGTTCTGTTTATGCGCAGTGAGCCTCTCTGAAGTTAGTGTGTAGCCCAGCTGTGACTGGAGCCACATGTTACCCAGGAGGATGCACGGAAAGGTAAATCCATGATAACCTATAAGCACACAACATGTCACATTTTCCCTGGTTCCACCAGAGGGAGCCCTTGAGATGACAGCAGTGAGATGAAGGCAGTCTAGCTGCGAGTTAGCTAGTCGTTGGTTTTACCTCAGAACAGCAGAACACCTCAGAGAGTGAGAAGGAGAGAACATTCCTGTCAGACGAGACGGAAGAAATCGAGCTAGTTACCTCAGACATGCTGAGAGGGAACTCTAGCCAGAAAGAAAGACTTATCTGAAAGCCTGAGGACTTCAGGAATCACTCAGCTTGTATAGTGGAGTCCAGTGTAGTGGAAAGGATTGCCACTTGGTCTGGTCAAGGTTGAGTCCACTGAGATTCCAACAGTGAGCGTTTTAGTAAGTAAGCGTGCCGACGCTTGGAGAGCGGTGAAGAAAAGAAAGCTGACATCTGCTGCTAGTTAGTGCTTATGATAGTGGTGAGAGTAGGACGACAGGCAAGTGGAAAAGAGAAAGAGAGTGACCGAGGTCAACCAGCATTGATAGCTTACCTCGACTCTGCACCACCGGACACCGGGTCCGCGCTTACCAGCATCTGCACGACTGGTAGGAGACACCGGAGACCCTGCTGGACTACAAGTCACAGAGGGGCCGTTCACTGCTGATACGTAACCGGGGTCAGGAAGAACAAGAGTCTAGCAGGGCCCTGCATATAGAAACTAGTTCTGTCCAAAAGAAGGCTCCACCACAAGATCAGCCGAGCGTAGCAAAGAGAACGGAGTTAAACTTTGTTTTATGCAAGTTAGAAACTCACACTCATAAAGACGTAAGGAGGCCTTACACCTACTCAGTGGATTACTGGACGTGCATCCTCCACCCTGAGCAGCTTCCCGGGACGTGCCTGCAAATATCACCAGTAAAGGTACAGAAAAGAGACTTTATTGTGTGTGTCTGCCTTATTGCCCTGCACCCCTACATCGCCATATACCTCGAGGGATCAGTCTCGCCTGTGGGAGACTTAACACCTTGCTGCCCAGTAACAACCCCTCAGAGGATTCACCCTGCAGCGCTGGTCACCCTGATCAGAAACCACAGGTGGCGTCACGAACATTTCTATCATCCCCTGTAAATATCCCCCTTCAGTGAGCGGCCAGGGCAACGGACCGAGCTGCGCTACCCGTGACATCCCCCATAGAGATCAACGGGCTCGGTGCAGAGTACCCCAAAGCCCTGGTACGTGCGACTCATTAGGACACATACTCCCGGCTTCAGAGGATCAATGATGAGATGGGAAGAAGCGCACATGTGTAAGGCGATGAACAGGAACAGTGTCCTTGGTTCAAGATGAGCTCTGGAGCCAGAACTATCAGGGCCATCATCACTGTTGCTGGGGGACAACTTGTCTGTGTGGGGAGGACCTGAGCTCCTGACAGGAGAGGGCGTGGGGGACATAAAAGGGGCCAAGCGTGGGAAAGGAAGAGACTTGGCGGGAAGGCGACTACAGAGCAGGACGAAGATTGACTCCCTCTCATCAACTACTGCCACTGACGCCAGCTCTTTACAGACTGACCGACTCTTACATCCCTTACCAAGTGCCCCTCCCAAAATCTGGCCCATAACGTGCAGTGC
>JARQOD010000005.1:316498078-316557303 GCA_033576555.1 Oophaga sylvatica | reverse complement strand
TTGCCACTTGGTCTGGTCAAGGTTGAGTCCACTGAGATTCCAACAGTGAGCGTTTTAGTAAGTAAGCGTGCCGACGCTTGGAGAGCGGTGAAGAAAAGAAAGCTGACATCTGCTGCTAGTTAGTGCTTATGATAGTGGTGAGAGTAGGACGACAGGCAAGTGGAAAAGAGAAAGAGAGTGACCGAGGTCAACCAGCATTGATAGCTTACCTCGACTCTGCACCACCGGACACCGGGTCCGCGCTTACCAGCATCTGCACGACTGGTAGGAGACACCGGAGACCCTGCTGGACTACAAGTCACAGAGGGGCCGTTCACTGCTGATACGTAACCGGGGTCAGGAAGAACAAGAGTCTAGCAGGGCCCTGCATATAGAAACTAGTTCTGTCCAAAAGAAGGCTCCACCACAAGATCAGCCGAGCGTAGCAAAGAGAACGGAGTTAAACTTTGTTTTATGCAAGTTAGAAACTCACACTCATAAAGACGTAAGGAGGCCTTACACCTACTCAGTGGATTACTGGACGTGCATCCTCCACCCTGAGCAGCTTCCCGGGACGTGCCTGCAAATATCACCAGTAAAGGTACAGAAAAGAGACTTTATTGTGTGTGTCTGCCTTATTGCCCTGCACCCCTACATCGCCATATACCTCGAGGGATCAGTCTCGCCTGTGGGAGACTTAACACCTTGCTGCCCAGTAACAACCCCTCAGAGGATTCACCCTGCAGCGCTGGTCACCCTGATCAGAAACCACAGGTGGCGTCACGAACATTTCTATCATCCCCTGTAAATATCCCCCTTCAGTGAGCGGCCAGGGCAACGGACCGAGCTGCGCTACCCGTGACATCCCCCATAGAGATCAACGGGCTCGGTGCGAGTACCCCAAAGCCCTGGTACGTGCGACTCATTAGGACACATACTCCCGGCTTCAGAGGATCAATGATGAGATGGGAAGAAGCGCACATGTGTAAGGCGATGAACAGGAACAGTGTCCTTGGTTCAAGATGAGCTCTGGAGCCAGAACTATCAGGGCCATCATCACTGTTGCTGGGGGACAACTTGTCTGTGTGGGGAGGACCTGAGCTCCTGACAGGAGAGGGCGTGGGGGACATAAAAGGGGCCAAGCGTGGGAAAGGAAGAGACTTGGCGGGAAGGCGACTACAGAGCAGGACGAAGATTGACTCCCTCTCATCAACTACTGCCACTGACGCCAGCTCTTTACAGACTGACCGACTCTTACATCCCTTACCAAGTGCCCCTCCACAAATCTGGCCCATAACGTGCAGTGCAGCAGACGTTCCGTTTTTTTCCTGAATTTTGTGATTCCGTGCGAGTCCTTGTCACTCCTTCGACTTGTACAGCGTTGTGCTCCCAGTGTACCGCGTCACCCTCGAGGAACCAGCAGAAAGAACTGTATACACGTGTCAACGGACCCAAGATCAACGGACCCAAGGCCAACAGATCCGGATACTTCGGCAAGGTCAAGAGACAGTGCATCTCGTGCCTACGCAGCACAGCCAGAGACTTTGTTCATGGACTGCGACGTCGTTGGGAGTTGTTCCAACCGTTCCCCCAACAAGAACTCCAATCGATAAGTCATTCCCTTCATTTCTCCCCTTCTCATTCCATTTCTTGTGTATCTGTTTATGTGGGTTCAGTACTTTCCTGGTGTGTTATTTGCCTAATCACCTCCCTGCGTGGAGGTTTTCCAGAATTCTTATCCAAAAATTGTTTAAGTAAATCCTTGTTAACCCCTTCACTGCCTTCTGCTCTTTACTGCATCCGACTAACCTTTACACGTGTGAGGCAAGTATGACGCTTGCAATGTCGCCAATGCTTGCAAGTTGTATTATAAAGCCCACAGGGGTGTGATAATATGCTTAGTGGACCGAGAAGTCGGGGGACATCAACGCCCCCTCGACTAGTCAAAGCCCTCATTTACATTTCATAAACAGACTTAAGAAATATTTTTTCTAAAGTTCTGTTTGTGTGTGTAAAGTAATACAGGACTGTTAGGCAGGGTGTCTACATATGCAGACGCAACTGCTGGTGGTTCTGGGGGCATGGGGGACCTGACAGGATCCATTTAAGTCCAAGTGGTTGCTAAACTGTTTTCCTTGAGAGCGTGTACTTTCACCCTGTATGATGGTGACCAAAGATAAGCAGGTAACAACACTCAAAGGCAAGAATCACAATCGCTTAGCGCAGCTTTCTCAGTGTGCGAGATGTAATGATTCAGCTCTGGTCTAATCTCCTGAATGAGTCAGTGTAGGGAAGTAGCAGCACAGCTGAGTTTAGCTGTGTCATATTCTATCAGTGCCACTAATAATGAAGTAGCAGTAGAAGTAACACTTCTATCTGTGGTGCTCAAGCAGCTAGTAAATCGCTCTGAAGTGAGATCAGGCTATCATTAGGTCTCACACAGGGGCAGTGAGTTCTAGGCTACCCCTGTGTGAGATGTAATGATACGTTGCTCTGATTTTACTGCATTGAGTACAAGTTGAGCACAACAGACAAGTGTGATACTGACTCATCTTCAGAAAGGCAGTATAGCAGATGTGACAGTGCTGACAGAAGGGTTTGTAATGTGAGTGCTAAACTCAGCTGTGCTGTCCCTTCCCCTTAAAGGGAATCTGCCAGCAAATGTGTTACCTCATCCAAGTTCAGCATGACGTAGGCAAAGAGACCCAGAATTCAACCATGCATCTCTTAAGTTTACTGGGTGCAACCACTCAGTGATTTTTTTTTTTTTAATTTATCAATGAAAAGCTAACCCTAACCTCACCATGCCCTGTGAACTGTGAAGGCCATAGATACTGGGCTGCTTATCACAGGAGGTGGTCTACAATGATCACCAGTTGATAAAACTTTCACTATTAAGCCCGGGTCTCACATAGCGATACACCAGCGATCCCGACAACGATCAGGATCACTGGTGTATTGCTACATGATCGCTGCTGAGCTGCCAAACAGGCAGCTCAGGCAGCGATCAGCACAGCGACACTGCGGGTAACATCGCTTAGTTACCCGCAGTGTACTTTGGATATCAGCGCCCTGATGCAGGGAGCTGGTAACCAAGGTACACAGCGGGTTTCCAGGCACAGCGCAGCGCCTGGAAACCCGCTGTGTACCTTGGGTACCAGCGGAGCGCTGGTCTCCCGCCTGTCACACGCAGCGATGCGTGCTGGCCAGCGGGAGACCAGCGATCAAAAAAATGTCCAGGACATTCAGCGACGATCAGCGATACCCGGCAGGGGGCTGATCGTCGCTGAATGTCACACACAGCGATATCGCTGGGGAGATCGCTGCTGCGTCACAAAACTAGTGACTCAGCAGCGATCTCGCTAGCGAGATCGCTGTGTGAGACGGGGGCTTTAGTAAACAACAGCACACAGCCATATAAGTGACACATCGCTGATGTCAGTGTTTTAACCCTTACCTCATGCGATCCCCAGATTACATAGCAAAAACTTGCTGACATAGACCAAAAGTTTGGACACACCTCCTCATTCAAAGATTTTTCTGTATTGTCAGGACTATGAAAATTGTACATTCACACTGAAGGCATCAAAACTATGAATTAACACATGTGGAATTATATACTTAACAAAAAAGTGTGAAACTAATGAAAATATATGTCTTATATTCTAGGTTCTTCAAAGTAGCCACCTTTTGCTTTGATGACTGTTTTGCACACTCTTGGCATTCTCTTGAGCTTCAAGAGGTAGTCACCGGAAATGGTCTTCCAACAATCTTGAAGGAGTTCCCAGAGATGCTTAGCACTTGTTGGCCCTTTTGCCTTCACTCTGCGGTCCAGCTCACCCCAAACCATCTCGATTGGGTTCAAGTCTGGTGACTGCGGAGGCCAGGTCATCTGGCGTAGCACCCCATCACTCTCCTTCTTGGTCAAATAGTCCTTACACAGCCTGGAGGTGTGTTTGGGGTCATTGTCCTGTTGAAAAATAAATGATGGTCCAACTAAACGCAAACCGGATGGAATAGCATGCCGCTGCAAGATGCTGTGGTAGCCATGCTGGTTCAGTATGCCTTCAATTGTGAATAAATCCCCAACAGTGTCACCAGCAAAGCACCCCCACACCATCACACCTCCTCCATGCTTCACGGTGGGAACTAGGCATGTAGAGTCCATCCGTTCACCTTTTCTGCGTCGCACAAAGATACGGTGGTTGGAACCAAAGATCTCAAATTTGGACTCATCAGACCAAAGCACAGATTTCCACTGGTCTAATGTCCATTCCTTGTGTTCTTTAGCCCAAACAAGTCTCTTCTGCTTGTTGCCTGTCCTTTGCAGTGGTTTCCTAGCAGCTATTTTACCATGAAGGCCTGCTGCACAAAGTCTCCTCTTAACAGTTGTTGTAGAGATGTGTCTGCTGCTAGAACTCTGCGTGGCATTGACCTGGTCTCTAATCTGAGCTGCTGTAAACCTGCGATTTCTGAGGCTGGTGACTCGGAACAACTTATCCTCAGAAGCAGAGGTGACTCTTGGTCTTCCTTTCCTGGGGCGGTCCTCATGTGAGCCAGTTTCTTTGTAGGACTTGATGGTTTTTGCAACTGCACTTGGGGACACTTTCAAAGTTTTCCCAATTTTTCAGACTGACTGACCTTCATTTCTTAAAGTAATGATGGCCACTTTACTTAGCTGCTTTTTTCTTGCCATAATACACATTCTAATAGTCTATTCAGTAGGACTATCAGCTGTGTATCCACCAGACTTCTGCACAACACAACTGATGGTCCCAACCCAATTTATAAGGCAAGAAATCACACTTATTAAACCTGACAGGGCACACCTGTGAAGTGAAAACCATTTCCAGTGACTACCTCTTGAAGCTCATTAAGAGAATGCCCAGAGTGTGCAAAGCAGTCATCAAAGGAAAAGGTGGCTACTTTGAAGAACCTAGAATATAAGACATAATTTCAGCTGTTACACACTTTTTTGTTAAGTATATAATTCCACATGTGTTAATTCATAGTTTTGATGCCTTCAGTGTGAATGTACAATTTTCATAGTCATGAAAATACAGAAAAATCTTTGAATGAGAAGGTGTGTCCAAACTTTTGGTCTGTATTGTATACACACACATACATTATCTGATTTTTGGGGGAGTGACAACCGTCACCCTCTTGGATCAGTTCCAGCTGACAGTTAGAAATGCTGTTGCATACGCCTTCAACGGAGTAGTGGCCACAGTCAGTTACTACACATCTGTCTCCTGTCAATTCACATAGGTGGTGAATATACAGTGCCCAACTGTTGTCACTATACAGGAGAAGGTGTGATGTACAACCACGCAACAGAGCATTTTCAGCAACTGCTGCCACCGAAGAAGTGGCAATCACATCCCAAGTGATGACTAAAGGTATGCCACACTAAACAGCGTCGCTAACGAGATCGCTAAAAAACGTCACTATTTAGCGATCTCGTTAGTGACGTTGTTATGTGTGGCATGTAGCAACGACGTGGCCCCTGCTGAGATCCTGCTGTGATCTCGTTCGTCGTTCTCATCGTTCCGGACCCTATTTTTATCGTTGGCGTCCCGCTGGTAAGTATATATCACTGAGTGTGGCACCTTTTTGTTAGCGATTTAGCGGTATTTTGTACCGCTAAAGTCGTTAAGGAGATCGCTAACCGCGATAGCGTCCTTAACGACATCGCTAAGTTAAGCCGCCACTAGCGATATTGAAACTATCCCGCTAGCGATTGCATTAGTATGCGTCGTTATTGTGATCGCTAGCGGGATAGTTTAGTGTGGCAGTACCTTTAGGGTCCCGTCACACTCTTCAATGTCCCAGCGATCCGACCAACCATACGACGTGGATGGGATCGCTGGGACATCGTTAGCTGATTGCTGGTGAGCTGTGACATGGGCAGACTCACCAGCGATCAGGACCAGCGATCACGCTGGTATCCAATGTACACATCGGGTAACTAAGCACCGCGCGGTACCTAGTTACCCGATATGTACCCTGGATAACGGCTCTCAGCGCTCTACAGCAGAAGCTAGGAGCCAGTAACCAGGGTACATATTGGGTAACTAGGTGCCGCGCGGTGCTTAGTTACCCGATGTGTACATTGGATACCAGCTCCCTGATCGTTGGTGTCCCGCTGTCACACGCAGCGATGCGCGCTGGCCAGTGGGAGACCAACGATCAAAAAATGGTCCAGGACATACAACGACGATCAGTGATATCCAGCAGGGGGGCTGATCGTCGCTGCGTGTCACACTAAGCGAGATCGCTGGCTAGGTCGCTGTTGCGTCACAAAATCGGTGACGCTCCAGCAATCTCGCTTAGTGTGACGGGGGCTTTATCCTAAGGATAGACTATCAATTTTAAGTCCCAGACAACCCCTTTAACATTTGGCATTGATATGGGCATGATTGCCTGAATTAATAAGACACAGGTTCCCTTTAAATTTACAATTAGGGGTTGTATAATTGTGATTGCAATAGTAGTAACAGGCAATAAGCCACAGACTTCCACTCAGGAGCCAGTCACGGAAAGAAAATATAAAACCAGTACAACTAACTTGCCTGTGGGTTGGTGAGTGGTCAGACCTGGTGAAGCCCAGATCTCCCTGCGAGCAGCCGGAGCCATCATCACCCTGCACAGCTTCCCCATCAGACGACATGCCAGCTGTGATTTGTGGCTTACCACGGATTACACACACATGTAGCAGAGCTGAGCAGTGACGGTGGGCATAGGAGTGCAGCTAACACTGAGGATGCAGGAAAGAGACTGTTAAATGACTAACTCAGCTGCACTCCATCACTACGGAGAAGGGGAGGAGGGGGAGAAAAGTTACTCAGAACTCCCCATGTCAGGACATGGTAAAGCCTGCAGATCCAGCGCAAACCCAGCCGTCAGCCGCACTCACCCGGGTCCTGAGCCACCAGAGCGATCCGCTAGCCCTGACACTGTGCCCTTAGCATCCCCGGGAGGCTGCGCCAGCACAGGGAGCAGATGCTGCTGCTCCGGAGGGTCCCGACGTGCCAACTAGGAGGGGTCTACAACTTCTAGCGGGCGCAGAACTACAACTCCCGGCGTGCCTATGGAGGCCAGCGCAGACAATAAGGCATGTCTCTGCTGTCTGCTGGAGCCGTGCTGGCAGGGAAGCCCCACCCCGAGCAAGAATTTAACCCTAACGGGTGAGAGAGGGAAAATGGGAGTCTATGAGCTGTTATGTGCGGTGCAACGTCATCAGTGGTATAGGAAGGGATGGAGCTGAGGTAACCCGCTGACAGGGCTGAGCAGAAGATGGCCACTTATCGGTGGTTTCTTCTGCACGGAGACGGGCTTTTCACTGCTCACTAATTACTATGGAGGTCTAAGAAAGTGTGAATAAGCAACCACGACATAAAAAGAGCCATTAAAATGGGCACCAAAGAGTGTGTTTTTTATTAAAGTGTTGTTGGTCGCGTACAGACAGAGCGGTGTCACACGGGCAGTTCTTGTGGTGTTTGGAGCAGACAGCGGAGAAGAAGTGAGACACCTTCTATAGTTTCCATTTTATTCATATCCTCTTTTGGCTTAAAAATTTGCACCAAAAGAGAACAAAAGTTTCATCTGACTCCAACCGGAATCCTGGGTCACACCCAGCTGTCAGAAGGATTTAGGCCGGCGTCACACTGGCGACAGAATCGGACGACTGCAATGCGTGAAAAATCTCATTGCAGTCGGACCTATGTTAATCTATGGAGCAGCTCCCAGGATCAGATTTTTTGTGGTCCGTTTTAAACGTCCGTGTACAATCGCAGCATGCTGTGATTGTCACCGATTGTGGGTCGACAATCGCCAATGCAAGTCTATGGGTAGGGAAAATCGGATGCTAAACGCATCAATGTTCATGAAACTTTTCTGCGATAATCATCCCACTAAAACGGTCAGATTTAGTTGACGGTGTGTGTGACCCCAGCCCAAGTGTGACGCCGGCCTTAGTCTGTTTCAGTAGGCTCCACAATCATGGGGAAGACTGCTGACTTGACAGATGTCCAGAAGGCAGTCATTGACACACTCCACAAGGAGGGTAAGCCACAAAATCATTGCTAAAGAAGCTGGCTGTTCACAGAGTGCTGTATCCAAGCATATTAATGTAAAGTTGAGTGGAAGGAAAAAGTGTGTAGAAAAAGGTGCACAAGCAACCGGATAACCCCAGCCTAGAAAGGAAAAGACCATTCAAGAATTTAGGGGAGATTCACAAGGAGTGGACTGCTGCTGGAGTCATTGCTTCAAGAGCCACCACACACAGACATATCCAGGACATGGGATACAAGTGTCACATTCCTTGTGTCATGCCACTCATGACCAATAGACAACACCAGAAGCATCTTACCTGGGCGAAGGTGAAAAAGAACTGGACTGTTGCTCAGTGGTTTATTTTCAGATGAAAGTAAATTTTGCATGCTGTGCATGTTCTGTCGTATGTCACGTCCTTTAATTTGAACCCTGAAGCGGTTCAACAAAGTAACAGGCTTAGTTGAGATCCCGATTCAGGGAACGCTGCGTGTTTGCCTCGTGCGCTTTCGCAGCGCCAAACACGCAGGTCCAATTCAAAGCATAGTGAGGATTTTCAGAAGTCCCGTCACCACTATGCCACAATATTTACGCAGCGGTCACCTGCGTTTAGTACATCTGCGCGTCTTTTCAGACCGCAGCATTGACAATTTTTTGTGCGACGCTTGCGTCGCGCAAAATAATTACACAGGGCTTGACCTGCGTCTTTCCGAGTGTTCCCGAGGTGTCTGAAACCTCCGAAAGAACAACTATCTAAAAAGGGGGCGTGGCTTAGACGGAGCGGAATTTCCGCTCCGTCATATACGCTGTGTTTCCTGATGGTGGAAACACAGCCTTATTCTAGCGGAAGCCCTCTGTATACTTAACAGTTTGGAGCTGAAGCTGACAATGTTTTCCTACAGGAGCTTCGACTAGAAAAACTCAACGGCTGTGTGCACATACCTCAAAGCTATTTTGTATAGGTTGAGTTGTTTTTCTTCCTGAAGTGTCCTTTGTAGACTTAGGGTATGTGCACACAATTTATTTTAGATGCCGGTGTCCCAGTGTCTAGTTAGTACATCCTGGTGTATTTTCAGGAATGCCAGAATTTGAGCAATTTTTTGTGACTTTTTGGCTCTGGGACAAAAGATACAGTTTCTCTTTTGACTTCGCACCAAGTTTATGAACCATGTGCCCCATAATGATGAATTTGGCTCCAAAACACAACTAATTCTAAAAGGACAAAAAAAAAAAAAAGGAAAAGTGACTTAAAGAAATGCAAATTATGAATTGGTGCCATGATATTCCCATACCTGAATATGTGTAGACGATTCTTCAGTGCATTTCACCTAGTTTTCTGATGTGAATATCTGTGACTTTTTGATTTGTGACAAATTAATCAAAAGATTAGCGCCTAATTCCACGAGGTCTTCTGTGGTTTAGTTATTTTTTTGGATTTTCACACCAGTGTGGCTTTTTCAGGGGTTTTAGACAGATTCATAAAATTCATAAAAAAAAAGCTAAATTTGGCTTCATTCTGTTGTAATTACCCTGGGACTTTTCCTGCTAAAAAGTCACAAAGCCAGGTAATCAGAAAAAAAGGCAACTTTGGGTATGGCGCAGACATGATGAACAACTTGCGCCATTTTGATGACTTTGGAGGAAAAGTCAGTGAAAAAGACAAATCAAGAAAGAAAAGTGAATTAAAAAACTCTGCAAATGATGAATTGAGCATCTCAATTTGCAGACACTGTTTGGGGCTACTGCCCCTACCAAACCAGGTCTCACACTATGTTTTGGGGTACTGACCCTCGTAAACACAGTGTCTGCAAATTGAGATTCTGGTTTTGGCTTTTATCCCAAGTCATGTGACAAGGCTCGTTAAAGGGTCGACATTGACTTCTAGGATTGCTACTTCCTATAGGTGACACTAGAGTTCTAGTTCTCTTCCTCTCTGAAGAGACAATTTGCGTTTTTTTTTACCTAAAACATTTCTCTCCAGCCTTTTGACTGGACATTGCCTAGTTTGGAGTATTTTGTATCAGAAGATTCTTCAAAGAAGTAACATGCTATTTTCTTTCTACCACCAGCTATTTTTCGAAATTATAAAAGGAAGAAAAATAAAACTGTAAAAAGACAATAAATCACTAGCAAGTCGTTTGACAATAGAATTGAATACAAAGAGTTTTTGTCAAGTGATAAGCAATTGTTTAAGTGGATCCACTCCTAAAGAGTTTCCAAAAAGCTTTGTGTGCACATACCCCTAAGCTAGGTTCATACACATTTTTTTAAGCAAATCCACTGCAAAATCTAAAGGTACTGCCACACTAAACAATCCCGCTAGCGATCACGATAACGACGCATACTAATGCGATCGCTAGCGGATTGTTTCTATATCGCTAAGTGCGGCCACATTTAGCGATATAGTTTAACGACGCTATCGCCGTTAGCGATCTTCTTAACGACTTTAGCGGTACAAAAGTACCGCTAAATCGCTAAGAAAAGTGCCACACAGCGATTAGATACTTACCCAGCGGGAGCGCCGACGAGAAAATAGGGTCCGGAACGATTCCAGCGACGAGCGAGATCACAGCAGGAAGCTCGTCGCTGAAGCTGCCGCACTGAAACAATTCGCTAACGGGATCGCTAAATAGTCGACGTTTTTAGCGATCCCGTTAGCGATAATTGTTTAGTGTGGCATACCAATTAAGTATCATAATTGATATCCGGATGAAGGATAATCGTATTAGTGAATTCTAGTAAATGCTTTTAAAACATAATTTTATTAGGTATCTGTTAAAAACCACATCGACAGAAATCCGTGATACGTGACAAATATGTACAGAGAGAAAACCTCAATAAAAAGGTAAAGATATGGAACTATAATACACTTTAGTCCAATAAAAACATCAGGTGATACCAGGGACACTGCAAATCCCTATTCTGGGGCACTGTATCCTGATACTTCCTAGGGATGTACGAAAATTGCACTGCCACTCTCGACGGTTTACCCTAAGCTGCCTGATAAAACCCCATCACAAAAACTTGACTCAGGGCAACAATAATCCCTGATGGTGGCCACTGAGTGCCTAAAAAAAGTGCTTTAAAAACATTCCTTATTAATTACTATGGGAAATCACATTGCTGTCCATTTAAGTTTTTTTATTAAAAATTACCTTATATGAACTCTCCAATCAAGGGGAAAAAAAAAAAAGGCTTTTCACTTCTTTGAAGCAAATCCTCATAGGACCCACTTCAAACTAGGCAGTGCTGCATCAATGTGCAGGAAATGCTTCAGGAGAAAAAAAAAAAAAAAAAAAACTTTGGAGACTCTTCAAACTATGTTAAGAGAATGAGAACTCTCCCAAAAACCTCAACAAAAAAGGAGCATTTCCTTAAGCAGTTTTTAGTTGGACTTACTTTAGCCAGCTGTAAAAAAAACAAAACAGCTTGAGCAGATAGGACACTGAGCTACCCCAACTCCACACTACCAGGAAATGCCTGTATTATAATGCAACAGTATACAACTTTAAGGTAAATAGACATGGGTATGGCAATGTAAGCATGTACATGGCAGGCGGGGGCAATTATCACCTTCCACTGGGTACAGCATGCCTCACCCTGGGTGTGAATGGATGTTCTGTCAACAGGGAGTGTATAAACTACTGCGTACATGTATACTGACTAGCCACCATCACTAGCTTACATTGTGAGTGCTGCATGTATCACGCATATTAGTGAAGAATGGATTAGTGAATTCGCTGATATTCTTAGGCTATGTTCACACGTTGCATTTTTACTGCGTCTTTTTCTGCAGGCAAAACCTGCTCTCTTGGCAGTAAAGTAGCTGCTTGCTAAAGCACGTTTGCTCTGTTTTTTTCCTGCATTTTTAAGTTGTGATCACACGTTGTGTTTTTGCTGCATTTTTTTTAAGCTATGTTTTACAGTACCAGCAAAAGCTACAAGAATTCAGACATCTCATACACACACTGTTTTTTTTCCCCTAACTGAAGTGGAAAACTGTTGCATTTTTGCAAATTGCTGCATGTCACTTCTTTCAACGTTTTTTCACCCATAGAAAGCAATGAGTAAGTGCAAAAAAGAGAAAGAAAAAAAAAAAGGCATCAGGTTTTGCTGCGTTTTTTGGTGCAGAAACCTTAAGGAAGTTGCATCATGTTTTTTTAGGGGGCACTAAACTTTTATCAGCGTGCACAAGAGACAATAAAAGTGCAGCAAAAACCACTTTTTGTAAGCAGCTTCTTTTCTGCCAGGAGATCAGGTTTTGCCTGCAGAAAAACACTGCGCATGATGATAAAGTTTAGTGCCGTCACCCAAAAAACATCATGCAACTTCCTTAGGTTTTTGTACAAACTTATTACTTTCTTTGGGTAAAAAAACGTAAAAAAAACACTGAAAGAAGGGACACGCTGTAGTTTTCAAAATCGCAGCTGTTTACCAATTCAGTCAGGAAACAAACAAAAAAAAAAGTGTGTGTGCGCATGAGATTTCTGAAATCTCATAGCTTTTGTTGGTACTGTAAAACACAGCTTAAAATTTGCAGCAAAAAAAAGAAAAAATGCAGCAAAAACGCAACAGGGGAACATAGACTTAGGCCGGCGTCACACTTGCAAATGTGATGCGAGTAAGTTGCACGAATTTCTCGCATCAACACCCGACACGGCGCCGCCGCCCTCGGACCCGAGTGTGCGGCTGCATAGAAATACATGCAGCTGCACACTCGGGTCCGAGAGCGGGCGGCCGTGCCGAGTGTTGATGCGAGAAAGTCGTGCAACTTACTCGCATCACACTTGCAAGTGTGACACCGGCCTTACTGTTGAGATGGTCTTCGTCATCAAAATTACCCTGCACAACAGCAATAAATTCCACACACTCACCTCACACTCATTCTGGTCATTGTGTAAGAAATACTATTACCATGAACAATAACAAAAATACCCAACAACACCCAGAAATATTATTTACAAAACTTTCAAATGATAAAACAGCACAATGAAAATACACCTAAGTAGATTCTAGACTAGGGGATGGTCATAGTTACAAATAAGGAACCTTTTCACGCAACCAGGTATCTATCTGCAGTTATTATCTCAATGACATCTCCTTTGGTGCCTCCTGATTTTGCCACCTTAGGCTGGTTTCACACATCCGGCGGGCGCCTTGGGGCGCCCCCGGCATTTTGCCGCAGCGCCGCATCTGAAAATCTGATGCGCCGCATGCGGCTTTTTTCGCATTGACATGCATTAGCGCCGGATGGCGCCGCATGTCAATGCGTTGCATGCGGTTTTGTCCGGATGCGGCGCAAATGTACATTGCGGCGGCCGGACAAAACGCTGCATGTAACGTTTTTTTTTTTTGCCAGATGGTTTTGTTATCTCTCCAAGCATCAGAAACCATCCGGCAAAAAACCGCATTTTGGCGCCGGAATAGTGAAAGCTTTTCACAGCGGCGCTGCGGCTAAATGCCGGGGGCGCCGTTTAGGCGCCCCGGATGTGTGAAAGGCCTAAGTGTGGCACTTATATATCTATGGTATATCTTTCTCCTTGGTCTGGGCCTCTTCATTGCTCCCTGGACTCCCTTTACTTGTGATGTTTTTCTTCAGGATTACTTACTGACTGAAGGTGCTTCTCTCTCCCCCAGGGACTGGTTCCTGAAGGTTTGTACTTCCTCCCTTGTTTACCATATTTGCATCTTTTATACCCCATTTGTCGCTCCACCTATACACTCCCACTCCAACCTTGAAAAGCTAAATCTCATCTTATGATCAAAGTTCGCTTTCCCTGCAATATGCATACAAAGGATTCTAATTTCATTATCCTGATTATCCTTCGTTTGTGTTCAGATCACACAAAATAAAGACATGATGGCCAGGTGATATCACCCCTAAGTCAATATTCACAGTTTAAGTACCATATTTGTTTAGTATTTCACCTCAGTATTTGTAAGCCAAAATCAGGAGAGGAACAATCAGAGGAATGTATAATAGAAACACGTCACCACTTCTGTATTTATCACCCACTCCTGGTTATGGCTTACTGATGTAAAATACTGAAAGTGTGAAGGTCGCCTTATGATGGTTATACTACAGTAGGAAAATTCTTGTGTACGTAGCACATGAATGGCATTAAAGTGCTGTCTGTTATTAACATTGTAATGGATAGGAGAAACTGCAATTTATTTATTACTTTTTCATACAAGAAATCACTGAAAGTAAAAACTGATTTAAAACACTGATGATTACATTTTTTCATACCCAAAAAATGTCTGATGTCTGAGGCTTCAGGGTATGTGCAGACAATCCAGAACTGGCAGCGCTTTGGATGCAGCAAATGTGGCTGCGTCCAAAGCGCTGCCAGTTCTAGATTGTCTGTTCATACCCTGAAGTCTAAGTCTCAGACGGCAGCGCTTTGGACGCAGTCACATTCGCTGCATCCAAAGCGCTGCTGTCTATTGATCGCAGGTGAATCTGCATGTGTTCACTAAACCGTGTAGATTCACCGCATCCAATACATTGCCTGGGTGAAATTTCTCTTGCGGAGACTCGCATCTCCGCAAGAGAAATTGACATGCTGCGGTCTGGAAAGATGTGCCACATGTCCGTCTCCACGGGTGAGACGCGGCGCCTCTGTATGTATAGTGGGACATGGGATTTCTTGAAATCCCATCCACTATGCTGTAACATCTGGCAGCTGCGGGTTGGACGCTGCAAAAGTACACAGCTTCCAACCTGCAGCGTTTACCGATCGTGTTCACATACCCTTAGACTTCTGACGGCTTTTGACATTAACAGTTGATTTTGTCCATATACAGTTATATGAAAAAGTTTGGGCACCCCTATTAATCTTAAGCTTAATGTTTTATAAAAATTGGTGTTTTTGCAACAGCTATTTCAGTTTGATATATCTAATAACTATTGGACACAGTAATGTTTCTGCCTTGAAATGAGGTTTATTGTACTAACAGAAAATGTGCAATCTGCATCCAAACAAAATTTGACAGGTGCATAAGTATGGGCACCTCACCAGAAAAGTGACATTAATATTTAGTAGATCCTCCTTTTGCAAAAATAACAGCCTCTAGTCGCTTCCTGTAGCTTTTAATGAGTTCCTGGATCCTGGATGAAGGTATTTTTGACCATTCCTCTTTACAAAACAATTCCAGTTCAGTTAAGTTTGATGGTCGCCGAGCATGGATAGCCTCTTCAAATGATCCCACAGATGTTCAATGATATTCAGGTCTGGGGACTGGGATGGCCATTCCAGAACATTGTAATTGTTCCTCTGCATGAATGCCTGAGTAGATTTGGAGCGGTGTTTTGGATCATTGTCTTGCTGAAAGATCCATCCCCTGCGTAACTTCAACTTTGTCACTGATTCTTGGACATTATCGTCAAGAATCTTCTGATACTGAGTGGAATCCATGCGTCCCTCAACTTTAACAAGATTCCTGGTGCCGGCATTGGCCACACAGCCCCAAAGCATGATGGAACCTCCACCAAATTTTACTGTGGGTAGCAAGTGTTTTTCTTGGAATGCTGTGTTTTTTTGATGCCATGCATAACGCCTTTTTGTATGACCAAACAACTCAATCTTGGTTTCATCAGTCCACATGACCTTCTTCCAAAAAGAAATTGGCTTCTCCAAATGTGCTTTTACATACCTCAGCCGACTCTGTTTGTGGCGTGCTTGCAGAAACGGCTTCTTTCGCATCACTCTCCCATACAGCTTCTCCTTGTGCAAAGTGCGTTGTATAGTTGACCGATGCACAGTGACACCATCTGCAGCAAGTTGATGCTGCAGCTCTCTGGAGGTGGTCTAAGGATTGTCCTTGACTGATCTCACCATTCTTCTTCTCTGCCTTTCTGATGTTTTTCTTGGCCTGCCACTTCTGGCCTTAACAAGAACTGTCCCTGTGTTCTTCCATTTCCTTACTATGTTCCTCACAGTGGAAACTGACAGGTTAAATCTCTGAGACAGCTTTTTGTATCCTTCCCTGAACAACTATGTTGAATAATCTTTGTTTTCAGATCATTTGACAGTTGTTTTGAGGAGCCCATGATGCCACTCTTCAGAGGAGATTCAAACAGGGGAACAACTTGCAAGTGGCCACTTTAAGTAGCTTTTCTCATGATTGCATACACCTGGCTATGAAGTTCAAAGCTCAATGAGGTTACAAAACCAAAAAAAGTGCTTTAGTAAGTCAGTAAAAAGTAGGTAGGAGTATTTAAAACAAGAAAATGATAAGGGTGCCCATACTTATTCACCTGTCAAATTTTGTTTGAATGCAGATTGCACATGTTCTGCTAGTACAATAAACCTAATTTCAAGGCAGAAACATTACTGTGTCCAATAGTTATTAGATATATCAAACTGAAATAGCTGTTGCAAAAACACCAATTTTTATAAAACATTAAGCTTAAGATTAATAGGGGTGCCCAAACTTTTTCATATAACTGTAGATTAGAGAAGCTTAAAAACAACACGCTGTCAACTGCAAACTCTACTGCCAGAGGATGAGAGGACTGCAAAACCACATGAGCCAATAATAACAATTAATAATCATTTATTGCGTATAAAACAAAATAGAACAAATAGAAAAAATAATAATAAAGCAATTGCCATTTATCGATAATGCAAGTTAAAATTAATACAGGAAACCAAACCTATAAGGACAAAATAACGCACCATAAAATAATTGTAGCCTCAGAACAAAATATATAAAGTGCTGTATCGTGCGCATAAAATTCTATATAGAAGGACATATAATCAGTCCCATGAATAATGAGCTAAAATAGCTGCTCTTAAAATGCACTGAAACAATAGCCTCAAACCATATTTTACTCAGAAAGCTGTGAGTGATTATTGCCAGATAATTCTGACTCCCGTCTTTTACAAAAATCACACTGCCCAGCAACAAATCCTTTAACATAATGCGCCCAAGTATAGCACCAAATAATAAATATTCAATGAAAAGAGTCTTACATGAATGCTGTGTCCACAGCTATGGCTTCTTTACCCGACGCGCGTTTCGTCCACACTTCTTCAGGGGGCGTGTCTGGGTAGAGGAGCAGTCCTCTCATTCTCTGGCAGTAGAGTTTGCAGTTGACAGTGTGTTGTTTTTAATTGAATTTAACACATTTGATTATTGGATCTTTGGTTGATTTTATAGATTAGAGAAGCTGTAGAAAATTCCATGTTATACAGTCCACAATATATAAAATAATACGTACAGATATTTCATATATTTTATACAAGTATATCTTTCAATTTACTGTTAGGCAATATAGAATCCCACCACCCCACAGCAATAATAGTGAAAAGCTATAGTACCTAAAGAGAGCATATTGAAAAAACATATTAAAAGGAATCTGTCACCCCCTGGGACGTTTATAGCCTATTAATATCAGCATACAGGTGATAGAAATGTTAAACTTAACCTACCTGTATTCCTCATATTTGAAATCTTGTTGTTTCTTCCAGGCTTCGAGGCCTGCGGTGCCTGGAAGAAATTTCTGCCTCTTGTCTTCATTATCATACCATCCCCTTCCCATCAGCGGCACAGTGCCCTGTGACATGCGATAGTGGCCCTGGAATCCTGTGCCCTGCAATATTGCAATTATACAGTATGTATTTTGCCCTTCTATGGGCATTGGTTTCATTGTCGCCGGCGAGTCACTGCTAATTCCATTGCAGTGCCCTCCGGCGTGTGCGACGATAAGGTGCTCTCCCCACCATGCATACATGGGTGTCAGGGGCATCAGAAACTGTATAGTTCTTAACTATGCAGGGAGGAAGGAAGTGGGGAGAGCACCTTATCGCAGTGCATGCCAGCTCCTGCACAGAAGAACACTGAAACTTGGGGGTTTCGTCTGAATCGCATTTTTGTGGGATTTACAAGGAAACCTCCATGTAAGTGCTCAGCATAGAACACAAGAATGTCATCCAGTCTTAGGCCTCTTCCACACGTCCTGAAATTTCCGGTACCGGAGAGATCAGTGTCCATGTGTGTACTACGTGTGGCAATCGTGTGCCACCCGTGTGTCGCATCAGTATCACACTGACAGTCGCCGGGAAAGAAGCGCTACAGTAAGCGCTGTTCACTGGCGGCAGGTGCTGAAGCCGGCTGTCATTCTTCCCCTGCTCTGCCGGCGGCTGTCTGAGAGGGAAGCACACAGCGGATGATACCAGGAGGGCTCCAGCTGCAGGAGCTCTGAGCCGGGCTTCTCAATCTCTGCTGTGGGTCATGGAGTCCCGCAGACAGGGGGCAGAGTCGGGCGCGGACTCACTGAGCTCTGTGCCGGGAATTCGTGGAGGAAAGCAGGGGAGAAGGAGAGCTGTCTTCAACACCTGCCGCCAGGGAAGAGCACTTACTTTAGCACTTCTATCCCGGTGGCCGTCCGTGCACACGGAGGACATCAATGTGTGTTCTCCGTGTGCGGGACATTTTGCTGTCCGTGGTGACATCAAAAAACGGACATGTCAGCGTGTTTTGCCCACGGACACACGGTCCATGGAAACACACATTGATGTGCATGGAAACACACATTTGAATGGGTCTACGTGAGTACGTGTCTCCGGTATGTGTGAAAACTGTCACTACACGTACCGGAGACACGGACGTGTGAAAGGGGCCTTATTCTGGAAGCTCAGAAAATATTATGCACCCCAAAATGTTACCAATAAAGCCCAACCCCCTCTCAGGTCTGTCACTCGAATTGTAGGGGGTTCCCAAGTTACTGCTAGAACAAAGACTCCGGAAAAGCGACATGGCTCCCTATTATGATTTGGTAGCTGAGGAGAGCAGGCAAAAAAGGAAATACACCAGAGAAGTTGGAAACTATGAGATTGCAGTACCCTGACTAACCACCACAACTAGAGGCAGCCGTGGAGCGTTCCTACGTTGGTCCTAGACGCCTCGTCACAGCCTGAGAAACTAACTACACCTAAAGATAGAAAGAGGAAAGCTATCTGCCCCGAAGCAGATCCCCAAAGAACATAGAAAGCCCCCAAACATGTAATGGCGGTTAGACAAGAAGAAATACTGACACAGACAGAAAATAGTATGAGCAAACGTTGGGGCCCAAACTTACTAAATAGAAAAGGATAGGAAGGGCACTTACTGCAATCCCCAAAAAACCCTGAAAAGCACCAACTCTGCTAATTTCAAAAACACCTGAGATCACACGACCTCAACCACCTAAATTAGTTCTCTGGTGCAACCAAAAAGAAAACAGCAGCCACTGAAAAAACTGGAAAAATCAAATGTACAAACATCAGTGGCTGAACTGAACTGAGAGGCAAAAGCCCCCAGCGGGGACCCAGAAGGCCCCCACAGAAGTGCAGGACAAAATGCAAAAATCAAGCACAAAAACAAAAAGAAGAAAATGTCTTATCTGTTAGCAGGAGATTCAGACACGACACAGCAGGCTACCAAGGAAACAGGAATCAAGGATTGAGACCAGAACAGTTGATCACCGGCAACCCTGATGGGAAGGCGACTCAGTCAGTAACACCTGATTCCCAATCCTCACAATCTTCACTGGACAGTCCAGTACCGTTTGTAACCACCAGAGGGAGCTTCTGCTCAGAACTCATTTCCAGCCTATTCACAACAGTACCCCCCCCTTGAGGAGGGGTCACCGAACCCTCATTTGAGCAACCAGGTCGGTCAGGATGAGTTCTATGATACGCACGGATGAGTCTCCTAGCATGGATGTCCGAAGCAAACACCCAAGAATTGTCTTCCTGACCATAACCTCTCCATTTAACCAAATACTGGAGTTTCCGTCTAGAAAAACGAGAATTCAATATTTTCTCAACCACATACTCCAGATTGCCCTCAACCAAAACAGGGTCAGGAGGCACAGTAGTAGGAACCACTGGCTCAACAAACCTCTTCAACAAGGACTTGTGGAACACGTTATGGATCTTAAATGTCCCTGGAAGAAGCAAATGAAAAGAAACAGGATTAAGAATCTCCATGATCTTATAAGGTCCAATGAACCTAGGCTTAAATTTAGGAGATGCCACTCTCATAGGAATATTTCTTGAGGACAACCAGACCAAGTCCCCTACTTTAAACCGAGGACCATCAGTCCTATGCCGGTTAGCAAACCGCTGGGCCCTCTCCTGAGAGAGGGACAACCTCTCCACTACCTGGTCCCAAATCTGTTGCATACGCTCCACAACAGAGTCAACACCTGGACAGACAGAAGCCTCCGTCTGTCCTGAAGAAAATCGAGGGTGAAACCCAGAATTACAGAAAAATGGAAACATCAAAGTGGCAGAGCTAGCCCTATTATTAAGAGCAAACTCAGCCAAAGGCAAAAAAGAGACCCAGTCATCCTGATCAGCAGACACAAAGCATCTTAGATAAGTCTCCAATGTCTGGTTTGTTCTCTCAGTTTGACCATTGGTCTGAGGATGAAACGCCGAGGAGAAAGACAATTGAACACCAATTTTAGAACAAAAGGTCCTCCAAAATCTGGAAACAAACTGGACTCCTCTGTCAGACACAATGTTCTCAGGAATGCCGTGTAAACGAACCACGTGCTGAAGGAACAAAGGCACCAATTCAGAGGAGGAAGGCAACTTAGGTAATGGCACAAGATGTATCATCTTGGAAAACCTATCGCAAATCACCCAGATGACGGTCATTCTCTGAGAAACAGGGAGGTCGGAAATGAAATCCATAGAGATATGGGTCCATGGTCTCTTGGGCACAGGTAATGGCATCAACAAACCACTAGAACGAGAGCAAGGCTTGGAGCGAGAGCAAGTCCTGCAGGACTGCACAAACTCCCTGACATCACGAGACAAGGTAGGCCACCAAAAGGACTGACTAACCAAGTCTCTGGTACCAAAAATTCCGGGATGACCGGCCAACGCGGAACAATGAATCTCAGACATTACACTCTTTTTCCACTGGTCCGGGACAAACAATTTCCCAACAGGGCAGCGCTCGGGCTTATCCTCCTGACACCCCTCCAGAGCCAGTCTCAAATTGGGCGAGATGGCGGAAAGAACTACACCCTCTTTCAAAATAACAGAAGGATCAGATAACTCAGGAGAGTCCGCCAGGAAACTCCTCGAGAGGGCATCAGCCTTAACATTTTTAGTGCCAGGAAGAAATGAAACCACAAAATTAAAACGTGTGAAAAACAAGGCCCACCTGGCCTGTCTAGGATTAAGTCGCTTGGCAGACTCCAGATAAACCAGATTCTTATGGTCCGTAAGGACCACCACCTGATGTTTGGCTCCCTCCAGCCAATGTCTCCACTCTTCAAAAGCCCACTTTTAATAACTCCCGATTACCCACGTCATAATTACGTTCAGTGGGAGAAAATTTTCGAGAGAAAAAGGCACAAGGGTTACTTTTAGAGGTCTCTGGATCTCTTTGGGACAAAACGGCACCTGCCCCAATTTCAGAGGCATCAACCTCCACCTGAAATGGTAGAGAAACATCAAGCTGCCGTAGAACAGGAGCAGAAGTGAATCTCTGCTTAAGTTCCTGAAATGCAGAGATTGCCTCAGGAGGCCAATTCACCACATCAGAACCCTTCTTGGTCAAATCAGTTAATGGTTTAACAATAACAGAGAAATTACCAATAAATTTACGATAAAAATTGGCAAAACCCAAGAATCTTTGAAGAGCCTTTAATGAAGTAGGGTGGACCCAATCACAGATAGCCAGAACTTTGACCGGGTCCATTTCAATAACAGATGGGGACAAAATGAATCCCAGAAATGAGATCCTCTGAACGCCAAAAAGACACTTTGATCCCTTCACATACAGAGCATTCTCTCTCAAAATCTGGAACACAGTCCGAACATGTTTTACATGAGAGTCCCAATCATTGGAAAAAATCAAGATATCATCCAAATAAACAATCAGAAATTTATCCACAAAATCCCTGAAAATGTCATTCATGAAGGACTGGAAGACAGAAGGAGCATTAGTGAGCCCAAAGGGCATCACAAGGTACTCAAAATGCCCTTCAGGGGTATTAAATGCCGTCTTCCATTCATCCCCGTGCTTAATGCGAATAAGGTTATATGCCCCCTGAGGTCAAGCTTGGTAAACCAAGTAGCGTTTTTCACCCTGGAAAACAGATCAGAGATCAAGGGTAACGGATATTGATATTTTACAGTAATATTGTTCAAGAGACGATAATCAATATACGGCCTTAATGAACCATCCTTTTTGGCCACAAAGAAAAAAACGGCACCTAAGGGTGAAGAGGATGGTCTGATATGACCCTTCTCCAATGACTCCTTGATATAAGACCGCATAGCGTCATGTTCAGGTACAGACTAGTGTTGAGCGATAGTGCTCGATATCTAAAAATATCGTATCGAAATTGTATCGCCGATAGCACTAAATATCGTCGATATCCGATTTCGATACCGGAAGTCCAATGTAAGTCTATGGGAACAAAATATCGCAACTAAAAAAAACCTTTATTTCCTTGTAAACACTAAATATACACACATAGAATACATATATATATATATATATATATATATACATGTCATTGTGACATATATATATACATATATGTATAGTTTATACACTTCTACATAGTAAAATATCCTCTGATTCAATTGCCGGGTAAAGCCGGCTTCTGTGAAAAGACAGAAGCACCCGACATGAAATGACACTTGGTGTACATAGGGTTAACCATGTCTTTTCATGTCGTTTGCAATCTGATTTGCACAAACAATTACATCAGTCTATGTGTGCAAAATTTCACACCTGTAGGGGTTAATTAAAGGTGTAAATTCGTTGTAAAAAAAAACGGACTTTTTTGCTACGAATTTACACCTTTAATTAACCCCTACAGGTGTGAAATTTTGCACACTTACACTCATGTAATTGTTTGTGCAAATCAGATATCAAACTACATGAAAAGACATGGTTAACTCTATGTAAACCAAGTGTCATTTCATGTCGGGTTCTGCATTTTCACAAAAGCCGGCAATTGAATTAGCGGCTATTATACTATGTAGAAGTGTATGAACTATAAATATAAATATATATATATGTGTCACAAATTCAATGACATGTATATATATATATATAAGGTGTAAAATTGCTGAAAAAAAATGCGTGGGCTCCCGCCCTATTTTCGCAACCAGACAGACAAAGCCAGTGAGTGGGGGCAGATAATAATAGCCCAGAGAGGGACCATTATTTTTGGCCCCCCCCCGGCTACAAACATCTGCCCCCAGACACCCCAGAAAGGGCAAATCTCTAATTAGATTTGCCTTTCTGGCACTTTGCCCGTCTATTCCCATTGCCCTGTAGCGGTGGCGAATGGGTTAATAAGGGGTTAAAATGACCTTGCAATTGAAAGGTCACTTTAAGCCAGGTTAATAATTGAGAGCTGTCAATCAGACAACTATCAATTATTAATCCTATTGTATGAAAGAAAAATCAAACACACACACTTTAATAAAAAAGAAGTTTAATGAAATAATCACACAGTTTTTGACCATATTTTATTTACCTGCTAAAACCATTTCCTGTAATAAAAATAAAATAATAAAGCAAAATTATTCTTACCAATCCGATGTACAGTCAGGTCCCACGGTGTAATCCATCAGAAAGGGTTAATGTTTACTGCAGGGACCGCAGCTAATGCTGCAGCCTCACAGTAAACCCCCAAATGAATGAGTTCCTCTCCTGGCTGACAGGAGAGGAAGTGGAAAGCTTAATTGATTGCTTTCCACTTTCACTTCAGGTCAGCCAGGGACACAATCAGTGACGTCAGAGGTAACTGGTTAACAAAAATAGGGGATCCCCTCGAAAAAAAATGGCGTGGGGTGCCCCCTATTTTTGTTAACCAGCCAGATGAAGCAGACCGCTGAGGCCTGGATTTTCAGGCTGTTAAGGAGACAAGATCCATGGACCTTGCCAGCCTGATAATACCAGGCCACAGCAGTCTGCTTAGCTTGGCTGGTTAACAAAAATAGGGGATCCCCTCGAAAAAAAAACGGCGTAGGGGTCCCCCTATTTTTGTTAACCAGCCAAGTAAAATGCAGACTGCTGCGGCCTGGTATTAAAAGACTGTCAAGGCCCATGGATTTTGGCCCTCAACAGCCTGATAATACCAGGCTACAGCAGCCCCACATTTGGCGCATCAAAAGATGTGCCAATTGTGGCACTTTACCCGGCTCTTCCCACTTGCCCTGTAGCGGTGGCAAGCGGGGTAATAAGGGGTTAATGTCACCGTTGATTGCACGGTGACAATAAGCCCGGTTAATAATGGAGAGGCGTCTATAGACACCGATCCATTATTAATCCCAAAGTTTTTAAATGTATAAAAAAAAGACAAAGCAAGAAAAAAGTATTTTAATGAAATAAGAGACAACACAGTTTTCATTTCTTTTATTGTACTCTCATTCCTGCGACGCCATCGATCTCCTGTAAAAAAAGAAAAAAAACAAACCAACAGTATACCACCTGTCCGACGCAGTCCATAGTAACGACAGTCCCACGACGATCCAGCTCTGCTACATCGCAATGACAGGCAGAGCCTGTCATCGCGACGCAGCACAGCTGATTACCTGCTTCCTCGGCGGTGACGTCATCGGACTGACTGCTTTACGGCCGGGATTACCCAGCAGTCACTGCAGTTATCGCGAGAAACTGCATGTGACCGCCGGGGAGAAGAGGATGGCGACCATGAAGCAGTCCAGGAAGTGACCGCCGGAGATCTTCTGCCAGGTAAGTGCCGCTGACTCCTGACAGACCCGACCAACGGACACTGACAGTGACAGACCCGACCGACGGACACAGACAGTGACAGTGACAAATCCGATTCCGGTATTCGATAAGACGAAAATATCGAAACGAATTATCGAAAGGCCGTGTAACATTTCCAGGGGTTATAGCTCTAGGATCGCTGTCTGGGTAGACAGAATGGCACGAAAACAGTTCATTCAGACAGCAGTTCTGGTGTAAAACTGGCCGCAACCAGCTTTATTAAAGTCCACAGCAAACAGATAAAAGTAAAGCATAAACAGAAAACCTAGGCTTGTCTAGCCACTAATTACACACAGATAGATTGCCCTGTCTATCCGGGTCCCGGCTCTACCAGCCTGACCCAAACAACACATATGATATATGTTACCAGTATGGAGTTTCACAGATACTCCTCCTTGTGTCTGAAGGCACCTTCCATGTCCAGACTTGAGAGAGATCCACTCCTATTCAGCCGCTATTCACACGGATTCGCACTGAGACTACTCCTGTGTCCGGGGTACTTCCTGCACCCAGACTGAGATAGCTCACACTCCTGGAGACACCTTCTGTGCCTGGACCCCTGTCCAGACTGAATGAGCTCCCTGACTGTGTTTGCAGACACCTACTTCTGGTCTCCTAATTAACACCTGAGTAGTTTCAGGCCTGAGCTGCAAGTGTGTAATGAATGTAAGGTGTAGTGACCTTTCTCTACCACTAGGTTTACAAAGCCACCCATTTCCCTTATACCATACATCACAGTACCTAGGTGAAATGTACACCCCATTCAACACATATTCCTTCACTGTCTCACATATCCCCTCCCTCTTCTCCAGACCGGAGGGCTGGTCATCCAGACCAGAGGGCTGGTCAACAATCCAACAGAGACAGTGAACTCTGGACCAGTCATGGCCCTCATCAGCTTCATCTTCACCACTGTCATTTGTATCTTCACCTAAGTCATAGCCAACATCAGCTTTCTCTTCATCTGAAGCAACCGCACTACCCTGTACCCTCCCAGGCCTATGCTCTCTGCGGGCCTCGGGTATCCTGCACGGTTTCATCTTGACCTTAGGGCCGGGCTCAGTTTCGATATAGTGCCTGGCCAGAGAAGTACGACCCGGCACATCAGAACACTTCTGCTGACTCTTCCTCAGAAACTCACGTACCTCCTGTCCCTGGTGCACTGACCATGTGTCACCAACTATCACAGAAGGTATAGGGGGTTGTTCACTTTTCTCCAGTTCCCCTCCTTCAGGCTCTTCTGGCAGGACATGCCCAGAAGCCCTACCGTCAGTCCTAGACTCTACTTCTTCAGTCACATCACTTTGGTCTCCAATATCTCCATTTATTCCAGCTTTCAAGTTCTCCTTGATAGCGGCATCTGTATACTCAGAACCCGCCGGATTCTTCTCTTCCACCACGTTCTGCATCTCATCTGGGCTCCCGTGTGTCTGTAGCGGCAACGGAGTGACACATCGCTTTTCCCATTTGTTGGGACGTGGCTCCGATGTAGCCTCCCTGAAAGTGCGCTTGAGCTCACCAATGCCAGCTACTGATCCGGACCGTAACCCGTCCACGCCGCTGTCTTCGGCAGAAACAGATTCCTGGACAGAGTCAGTCCCCATATCTTCAGTCTTGTTCCTCACAGCTTCACTTGAAACCTCAGCTTCTGATGAGGCATCTGGCTTGGTGACTACCACTTCCATGGCTTTTTCCACCTCTGCAGCATCACCTTCAGAGTCCTTGGCATGATGCAGATCCACACCACACACCGACAACTTCTCATCTTCAACAGCATCCAATTGTGCTGTGTTCAGTTTCAGAGTCCTGCCTTTAAAGCTCAGCTCTCCTCCTTTCACCTTAGTCTTCGCCAGGGAACCGGCCAACTGTAAAACATCTTCAGATGCCATCTTCTGTCTGGCTGTAAGGTCAGCATCAGCTTTCTTCTCAGGACTCTCAACCTCCTCTGCTACCATGCTTTCCTCATTTGCACTGGTTGCTTTACGGTCATCAGATGATTCACTATCACTATCTGACCCCTTTTTCTCAGCCACATCTGGCTCACTGTCAGGGCTATACACTTCATTATCATTCACATCCTGCTCACTGTCAGGGTTATACAATTCATTTTCATTCACATCCTGCTCACTGTCAGGGTTATACAATTCATTTTCATTCACATCTTGATCTGGAATCTTAGTTAACATGTCATCCACAACATTAACTTCACCATCTGGTCCCTCAAGTATGTGACTATGTGACAACCCCAGCACTATACTTCTATATAGCTCAGGTACTAGGAGCTGACTCACGACCTTTCCCTGGACTTCAGTGTCCCTATACAATAGGCTATTGTCCATGGCAGCATGAGGAAACCTCTCCTCAGAGCCAGGCTCCTGGGAAACCTCATTTAGAACAATCATATTTTCCTGTGCCGTCCTAAGAGAGGGGTCTCGCCACTGCTCACTCTCAAAATTGTCACAGGACACAGGTAAGTAAGGGACACTCGGTTCCCGAGAACCACCATCCTCGTCTCCCAACATCACCTGCAAAGGAACTTCATCACCATCACAGTCACATTATTATCAACATCATTATCATGACTATGATCAGTATCATCATCACTACCATGACCATCATCACTATCATTATCAGCATTAGCATCATTATCATGGTCATCATCATTATCATGATCATCATCATCATCATCATTATCATTATCATCATCATTATCATGGTCATCATCATTATCATGATCATCATCATCATTATCATCATCATTATCACATAAGTTTAACGGCCCACTAGCATTGTGTTCCGCCCCTCGGGACTGCGCACCCTCAATAGGAGCTTCATCACACTGTCCATCAGAAACATTTTTCCCCCAGAGATCCTTAGATCGGGGAAAGTCATTACCCAATATGACGGGGTGCACCAGGCTCTTCACTACCCCCACTTCATATGAAACCTCCCCGAATTTGGGGACCAAGTCCACGGCAGTCTCTGGGTAGACTTTGGTGTCTCCATGGATGCACACCACACTCAGGTGCTTATCAGGGATGAAGTCCCTATCAATCAGGCTGTCACATACGGAAGTCACTGGACTCTCTGAGTCCAAGAGGGCCTGTGCTGGGCAGTCACTTACAACCACCGGGGACCCCTGTGGTCCAGTCTCTTCGGCTGAGGTGGACACACACACAGGCTCTGCGCAGGGAGAGAGGGATCTGCCAACATCACAACACATAGGCTCCCCCTCTATTGGACAGTTGGCTGCAATTTCACGCCAGCTCCAACACTGTCCATCACACTCTCCCACCCACATGTCCCCTCGGGCCTGAACCCGCTTATCAGCATACCCCATGTCCCCAACAGCTAGGTTACAAAGCCACTCATTTCCCTTATACCATACATCACAGTACCTAGGTGAAATGTACACCCCATTCAACACATATTCCTTCACTGTCTCACAGCCGATAGAGCTAATATCGGCCGATAGCCGATATTTGCATTATCGTATCGCTCAACGCTAGTACAGACAAGTTAAAAAGGCGACCTTTAGGGAATTTACAACCAGGCACTAATTCAATAGCGCAGTCATAGCTCCTATGGGGAGGTAAGGATGCAGATTTACTTTCGCTAAACACATCAGAAAAATCAATCAAAAAGTCAGGAACATCCTGAGCCTGGGGGGAGGCAGAAAAAACAGGAGTGTTGGTATTAACACATTGGCAGCCCCAACTGGTAACAGACACAGATTTCCAATCCAAAACAGGATTATGAGACTGTAATCAAGGGAAACCCAGTACGATAATGTCATGCAGATTATACAGAACCAAAAATTTGCAACTCTCCTGATGATCAGGTTCTACCCTCATTATCACCTGAGTAGAGAACTGAGGTTTATTCTCAGCCAAAGGGGTAGAATCGATCCCCAGTAGGGGAATAGACTTCCGTAGGGGTATCAAGGGAAACCCACAACGTTTAGCAAAATCAAAATCCATCAGGTTAATAGCTGCTCCAGAATCAACAAAAGCCTGAGCAGAAAATGAGGACAGAGAGCATATCAGTGTAACAGTCAATAAAAACTTAGTCTGAACACTACCCAAGACAACTGAGCGAGCAAAACGTCTTCCCCGCCTAGGGAGACAGAAACAGCATGAGAGGCATCACCACAGTAGAAACATAACCCATTGTGCTTTCGAAATTCATGACGCTGCGCCCCAGAAACCACTCCAACACACTGCATGGATTCAGAAGCAGGTCCACAAGGCAACACCATTCCACGCATACCTTTCCGCTCACGCAAACGTCTGTCAATTTGAATCGCCAATGACATAGAATCATTGAGACCAGAGGGAACAGGGAACCCCACCATAACATCCTTTACATTATCTGACAGTCCCTTCCGAAAAAGAGCTGCCAAAGCGTCGTCATTCCATTTGGTCAGGACTGCCCACCTACGGAATCTCTGACAGTATAACTCAGCGTCCTCAAGCCCCTGACTTAATGCCAACAAAGTTTTTTCAGCTTGATCAGTGACATTAGGATAATCGTACAATAACCCCAAAGCCTGAAAAAAACGCATCAACATCACTCAAAACAGGATCCCCAGGTGTCAGGGAAAAAGCCCAATCCTGAGGGTCGCCGCGCAGGAGAGAGATGACAATTTGAACCTGCTGCGCTGCGTTCCCTGAGGACTTAGATTTTAAGGCAAAAAACAATTTACAGTTATTTTTGAAATTCAGAAACTTAGCTCGATCCCCCAAAAATAAATCTGGCATGGGAATCCTAGGTTCCACAACAGGCAACCCAGCAAGATAGGTAGCAATACTCCGAACTTCAGTGGCAAGCTGATCCACACGGCCAGACAACTGTGCAAACTCCATTGAGAGAGAAAAAAAATAAAAATCCTCCTCAGCACCCAGAGATACAGAGGGAGAAAAAAAAAATGCAACAAACAGAAAAAAAAATCTCTGACAACTCTGACAACTTTTTTCTTTCCACAATATTTTTCCCTTCTGTGAGTACCATATAATTTTCAGTTTAGGCCGGTGATACTATTATGATTTGGTAGCTGAGGAGAGCAGGCAAAAAAGGAAATACACCAGAGAAGTTGGAAACTATGAGATTGCAGTACCCTGACTAACCACCACAACTAGAGGCAGCCGTGGAGCGTTCCTACGTTGGTCCTAGACGCCTCGTCACAGCCTGAGAAACTAACTACACCTAAAGATAGAAAGAGGAAAGCTATCTGCCCCGGAGCAGATCCCCAAAGAACATAGAAAGCCCCAAATATGTAATGGCGGTTAGACAAGAAGAAATACTGACACAGACAGAAAATAGTATGAGGAAACGTTGGGGCCCAAACTTACTAAATAGAAAAGGATAGGAAGGGCACTTACTGCAATCCCAAAAAAACCCTGAAAAGCACCAACTCTGCTAATTTCAAAAACACCTGAGATCACACGACCTCAACCACCTAAATTAGTTCTCTGGTGCAACCAAAAACAAAACAGCAGCCACTGAAAAAACTGGAAAAAGCAAATGTACAAACATCAATGGCTGAACTGAACTGAGAGGCAAAAGCCCCCAGCGGGGACCCAGAAGGCCCCCACAGAAGTGCAGGACAAAATGCAAAAATCAAGCACAAAAACAAAAAGAAGAAAATGTCTTATCTGTTAGCAGGAGATTCAGACACGACACAGCAGGCTACCAAGGAAACAGGAATCAAGGATTGAGACCAGAACAATTGATCACCGGCAACCCTGATGGGAAGGCGACTCCCTTATATAAGACCAGTCAGTAACACCTGATTCCCAATCCTCACAATCTTCACTGGACAGTCCAGTACCGTTTGTAACCACCAGAGGGAGCTTCTGCTCAGAACTCATTTCCAGCCTATTCACAACAGCTCCCGCCCCTGAAATAAAATCCAAATGCCCCCTCCTGTTTCCCACACTGCCTAAACCACAGTAAGCGACCACATGTTTGGCATTATTGTAATGGAGAAAAGGTACTTAAAGGGTTTGTCCACTACTTTAAATTAACCCCCCAATGTATCCCTCCGGTGCCCCTAATGAATTTTGTAAATACCTTATGTTGCCTATACTGCCTGTGAGCGGTGCTATCCGTGGCCGCTCACAGGCAGCACGTGACCCAGCGCTGACGTCACAACAAGTGAGACGTGACTCAGTGCTAGGTCCCCGCAGTGGCTGCTGGGTTGTGGGTAGGGTTACCCCCCGCATGACACCCAGCATCCACCACGCGCTTTCTCAATGAATGGGCGCATGGTGGATGCTGTGTGTGACGCTGTATAACCCCGCCCACAGCCTGGCAGCCAGCATGGAAGGAGGAAGAGGGACCCCGGCTGCTGCCAGCACTTGTCGGGACGTCAGCAGAAGCAAGAGTCGGCTGCAGCCGGGGGTCACGTGCTGCCTGTGAGCGGCCAGCAATAGCGCTGCTCACAGGCAGTATAGGCAACATGAGATATTTACAAAATTCATTGGGGGTTAATTTAAAGTAGTGGACAACCCCTTTAATTTACAAGTGCATGTTGACAGAAGCACAAGCTAGGCACAATGTATGGGGTTGCAACAATATATGGGGGCTCTAAACTGTATGGGTAATAGATTGGCAAATTTGCAGTTCTCCAGAAAAAAAGTCTGTCATGGATGTTACAAAATAGTCATTGTGACCATAGATGAATTCATTGAGAGGTACAGTTTTACATTGGGATCACCTTTGGGGTTTTTCTACTGTTCTGGCACCTTCGGGGCTCCGCAAATGTCGCCCATAAACTATTCTAGCAAAATCTGTGCTCCAAAAGCCAAATAGCGCTTTTTTCTTCAGACTCCAAACGTAGTACAAAGTACCTCTATCTGCCTCATGGTGGATGTTTCCGTTGGGGATTTTGTCTGAATCACATTTCTATTTGATTTACACGGAAACCCCACGTAAGTGCTCAGCGTAGAACACAAGAATGTGATCCAGGCTTATTTTGGAAGCAATCAAATATGTACCCCAAAATGTTACCAATAAAACACTAATTTATCCCACACAAAAACAGCTCCCACTCAGGTACGCCATCTGTCACTGGAACTTTAGGGCGTTCCCACGTTACTGCTAGAACAAAGTCTGGAAAAGCAACATTGCGCCCACCCCCTCAAATAAAATAAAATCGTGTGAATTCTGTGCTCCCAAATCCAAATGTCCCCTCCTCCTGATCCCCACTGTGCCTAAACCTCTGGAAGCAGCCACATGTCTGGCATTATTGTAATGGAAAGAAGGCACTTAATTTACTGGTGCAGATTGTGGCCCAGCTATGTCAGGCACACATAATCCAGGAAAATGCACAGGAAGGTAACCGCAAAAGCTTGATATCCATTCACGTCACTCACACTTTCAGACACACCCACTAGGGGTATAAAAGGTAGTGACACGTAGCAATAAGGAGTCTGTTTCCTGTCTGAGAAGAGCTCAGATCAGTCAGTTTCCTGTCTTAGGACAGTGCAGTTCAGTGCCAGTTGAGTCTGGACTTGGAGGGAGAGGAGAGAGGACTGAATCCTCGCAGAGCTAGCGTAGCTCACCTGACAAGGAAGTGGAGGCTAGTACGGGTGAAGTGAATCATCCTAGCCTAGTCAGAGCTACCCTTAATCAGTACCTCAACAGAAGCTGAAACAAGGAGGATACTGAGAGCTGCTCAGTGAGCTCTGGAGAAAGCTGACAATTCCATCAAAGCTACAAGTGCTTATGATAAGAGCAAGAGCAGGACGAAGGGCGCAGTGGAGAAGGACAGAGAAGTGCTTCAGGTACCAGATTACCTGCACTAATTCACCGGACACCGGGTCCGAAGCGTTGCTAGTGCTTCACGCCTAGTAATAAGAAAAGCGGAGGCTTTCTGGACTACAGGTCGCAGAAGGTAGCCCTAAGCGCTGATACGTAAACGGAGTCAGGAGGAACAAGGACTTTTAGCTAGGCCAAGCATAGAAGGACTCTGTTCTCACCACTTAGAAGGCAAATGTCGGCCGGGCGTTGCAGCTATTGAGTAAGCTGGAGATTGCAGAGTTAACTTCGCTTCATGCAAGTTTAGACTCACATACATATGTAGTAAAGGAGGCCTCTAACCTGCTCAGCGGTGATCCTGAATGTGCATTCTCCACCCCGACCAGCTCCCCGGGACCTGCCTGAAACACCTACAAGTAAAGGTATGAAAAGAAGCTGCATTGTGTGTGACTGAATTATTATCTTCACCCTGCATCATCATCATAGACTTCCAGGGACCCGTCTCACCTGTGGGAGACTTACCACCCAGCTGCCCCCATAGCATCCCCTGTGAAGATCCTTATAGCAGCGCTGGTCCAATTGATCAGACACCACAGGTGGCGTCACGAACTAATCTAAAATCCCCTGTAAATATCCCCCATTGCATGATCGCCCAGGGCCACGGACCGAGTCCCGCTGCCAGTGACAACTCCCATAGACTTCTATGGGCTCGGTACCGAGTACCCCATAGCCCTGGAACCCACACCGCCTGGTGTGGGCGACTCATCTACTTGGCGTCACGAACAGGATCCGAAGCTTGCAATTGTGAGTCCTGTGTGCCTATCGAACTGTTTTGTGAAAAAGACTGTTTGCTGTGTGTCACTTTTGGCGCCAAATACCGCCATTTTTACCGCTATATTCGCGCCCTGAGGCGCTGGAGAAGAAGTGTGGGCGTGCATTTGTGGGCGTACCTGGTGGAGCGCGCTGTTCCCTAGTCCCGCCCCCAACTCTGACGCGGCGGCAGGTCCTGTGAAACAGGAAGTGAACGCTCTGACATCAGAGTGCCAGCGACAAAGGTCCTGTCTCCACCGCTGTGCCTGCGACGCGCTGCAGCCTGTAAAGGAGGTAGGCTCAGATTAACCAAGGGGGGGCACCAATATGTCGCAGCAAACAGGCAGACGGAGCGGCCCCCGCCGGTGGCCCCAATAGCCCACCGCTGGGCGTTGTAGTGCAGGATGGAGGTGCGGGTCCCTCACCTGGCCCGGTGGTCCCGCTCATGCCCCTCACGCTCCCATACATGCCAGGAGCGAAGTGGCTCCCTCAGTACAGCGGCGAGCCAGACACCCTGCCAGGGTTTAAACGGAAAATATGTAGCATCTTAGACATGTACTCAATGACTGAAAAGCAAAAAGCTGCTGTGGTAATAGGACAGTTAGCTGGTGCGGCTGAGAGAGAAGTAGAAACTTGGACCACTGCAGACCAGGAGTCGGTACCTGCGATTCTCTTAAAGCTACAGGCCATCTTTGAGGACCGCACAGAAACGGATCTCCGGATGGCATTTTATCAGTGCTTCCAGAGACCGGGTGACAGTATTAGGGACTACGCCTGCCGACTGCAGGGGGCCCTGCGAGCTCTTAAACAGGCTAACCCTACAAGTCCCATTGATGAGAGCCAAATGTTGAAAGAGCAATTCGTGCGGGGACTGAGGTCTCCAGCGGAAGGCAGGACTGTAAACTGGTGGTCCTTGGATCATCCAGATGCCACTTTTGATACCCTAAAAGACATGGCAATAAAAGGACTGCGACCCCTGGAAAAGCCTGAGGTGGCAAATCAGTATCACCCGTGTGAAGCCACCCTAAAGCCGGCAGTACCCACCTTTTCCCCGCAAGTGGCAGAAGCTAAAACGCAGGTGGCGCCCCCTAGTGAGTTGGAATGTCTGCGCTCAGAAGTGCGCCAGTTGACTAAGAACTTGGCCACTGTAATGAATGCCCTGCAACTGCGGAAAGAGGAAGGAGGAAAGATCCTACTAGCCGACTGTCCGGAGGATGTCCCTTGGATGAACGGAGGAAATGGAGGACGTCGCCTCACCGGAGGAGGACCACGCCATCCCCAGGAGCGACTCCTGATCAACACCATCCTCGCCGGGAGATCATCTGCTACCGCTGCAACCAAAAAGGTCATATGGCTCAGCAATGTCCTTTAAACGAGCCGATCCTGGGTCAGAGGGCCAACACCCAGGAGTAGACTCATCAGGCCCCTTGGACTGGAACCGCAGGTTCGTGGGTGGACGACCCTACCTGTCCATTATTCTGGACGGGATTGCAATTCCTGCACTACTGGACACTGGATCTCAGGTGACCATAATACCTGATGTCCTTTATAATAAATTCTGGTCCATGGACAGTCTCCAGCCCCCGAGCCCTGACTTTACAGTATACGCCTCTAATGGTCTCCCTGTTGAGGTACTCGGAGCCAAAAATGTGGACGTAAAAGTGGGCAGAGTAGAGCTGAAGGATCAGGGACTTCTAGTGGTCAGGACTGTAAATGAGGAAAATGGCCTAAATGTGATATTAGGTACTAACATTATCAGTAACTGTCTGGGAGAAGTTGTGTTTTTGCTCCAACAGCTCACTGAAGTTGCCAAGCCAAAGCAGAAGGGAGTGATCCAGAGGGAGATCCGGGCCCTGATGTGCCAGCAGCAAGCGAAGCTTACAGATGGTGAAATCGGTAATGTACGGGTCACGGACTCAAACCCCATTGTAATACCCCCAATGAGTGAAATGTTAATATGGTGTAGGGCAGCCATAGGTCTGAGAGGACAGAACTACCAAGCAGTAGTAGAACCCCATCGCTCAGAACACAGACCTACACTCATGACTGCTAGAGGGGTAGTGGAAGTAATAAATGGGAGAGTACCAGTACGACTTCTCAACTGGGGAGACGACGAAGTAAATTTACCACGTTATGCCACAGTTGCTAAATTACATGCCGTAGATAACAATTCTATCCTCACAACCGAGTCCTTAGCCTCCCGCCAACCAGCGGAGGATAATGATCCGGCAACCCCAGTAGCGGATTGGTGTCAGCAGCTTCATATAGGGACAGATACCATTTCCGTCCACCAGAAACAGGGGGTACTACGGGTGGTACAAGAGTACGCACAAGTATTTAGCAAACACCCACTTGACTTTGGGACAATTAAGGGAGTACAGCATCATATCCCTACAGGCAGTCATCCTCCCATCAAAGAGCGGTACAGGCCTATACCTCCAGCCCACTATCAGAAAGCTAAGGAAATGTTGCGTGACATGAAGGAAGCAGGGGTGATAAGGGATAGTTGTAGTCCCTGGGCAGCACCTCTAGTTCTAGTTAAGAAAAAGGATGGTAGCATGAGAATGTGTGTAGATTACCGACAAGTAAATCGCATAACACATAAAGATGCATACCCATTGCCACGCATTGAGGAATCCTTAGCTGCTCTGAAAACGGCTAACTACTTTTCTACCCTCGACCTTACTAGTGGGTACTGGCAAGTAGCTGAGGCTGAGGAGGATCGGGAGAAAACTGCCTTCACCACCCCAATGGGACTCTGTGAGTTTGACAGAATGCCGTTTGGCCTCAGCAGTGCCCCGGGAACATTCCAGAGAGTGATGGAGAGCTGCCTGGGACATCTCAATTTTGAAACCGTGTTGCTGTACCTGGACGACGTCATTGTATACTCCAAGACGTATGAGGATCATCTGAAGCACCTGGCAGAGGTATTCGAGTCCCTGTCCAAGTATGGGATGAAACTGAAGCCCTCCAAATGCCATCTGCTTAAACGAAAGGTACAATACTTGAGGCATATTGTCAGCTCCGAGGGAGTAGCGCCGGACCCCGAGAAGGTCACAGCCATCCAGAAATGGCCGGAGCCGAAGAATCTAAAAGAGGTGCGTCAGTTCCTGGGACTAACAGGTTACTACAGGAGGTTTGTAAAAGATTACACCAAGAAAGCGGCGCCTTTACAGGACCTCCTGGTCGGACAACCTCTCAAGAGCAGAAACCCTCCATTCAATTGGGGTAAAGAACAAGCTGAGGCATTCAAAGAGATGAAAGAGATCCTGACCGGCGATGAAATCCTAGCCTACCCTGATTACAGCCAACCGTTCCTGCTGTACACCGATGCCAGTAACGAGGGATTGGGAGCGGTCCTCAGTCAGAAGCAGAATGGCCAAGAAAAAGTCATCGCATATGCCAGCAGGAAACTCAGGCCAACTGAGAGGAACCCGGAAAACTATAGCAGCTTCAAACTGGAGTTCCTAGCGCTGGTCTGGGCCATTACCGAAAGATTCAAACATTACCTCGCCTCCAACAAGTTCACTGCGTACACAGACAACAACCCCTTGACGCACCTTGAAACAACCAAGCTGGGAGCCATGGAGCAACGTTGGATGGCTCGGCTGTCAAACTATCAGTTTACCATCAAGTACAGAGCGGGCCGTAAAAATGCTAACGCTGACCCTTGTCCAGGATGCCGCATGAGTCCGACACGGAGGAGGAATCGGATGTTCTGGAAGAAATCGAGCTACCTGCGTTCCACCGAAATGGGATGGTCCAAGAGCAACGAGTCTACAGAAAGCGGTGTGGTGAGATGTTGAACCCTTTACCTCATCACAGCTGGAAGGAAACTCAGGACAGCGATCCAGTGGTCAGCCGTATCAAGGAGTTGATAAGACAGGAAGGTTCCTCCTTGGAGAAAGACGCACCTATACCAGCAAAACTCCTGTGGAATGAGAGAAGCCGGTTGTTCATCTACCGTGAGAAGTTGTGCAGGAGATACGTCGACCCAAGGACCCATGAGATGGTTTGGCAGATAGTGGTCCCCAGAGCAGACATCCAAATGGTGTTGGAAGCCTACCACGATCAAGCAGGACACTTTGGCTGGAAAAAGCTGGAGACCCTGTTGAGGTGTCGGTTCTACTGGGTAGGGATGCGCAGCTCCATCGAGAAGTGGTGCCGGAACTGTGGACCCTGTGGCCTCAGACGGAAAGACTACTGTAGTCAGAAGGCACCCTTGCAGCCTATCCGGACGACTCGTCCCCTGGAGATCGTGGCATTGGATCACGTCAAGTTGTCCCCAAGCAGGTCAGGATACTCATATGCCTTGACCATGGTGGATCACTATTCCAGGTTTCTGGTGGTCGCCCCTGTCAAAGATATGACAGCAGAGACAGCAGCAAGAACCTTCCAAGCAAGTTTCTGCAGACCACACGGATATCCGGAGCAGGTGCTGACTGATCGAGGTCCTGCATTCGAAGCTGAACTGTTTAAGGAATTCTGTCAATTGTATGGATGCAAGAAGATCAGAACAACACCATACCACCCTCAGACCAATGGCCTTTGTGAAAAGATGAATCACATTGTCATCGACTTGCTGAAATCTGTACCACTGGAAGAAAGAAATCGGTGGCCTGACTTGTTACCTGACCTGGTTGACTTGTACAACCACATACCAGTAAGTTCCACCAACTGCACTCCAGCCTACCTTATGAGAGCAAGACCAGGAAGACTGCCAATGGATTTGGAACTTGGTGTGGTAGAACCAGAGGCTGATGACAGTGCTGAAGATTGGGACACAACTCGACAAGAACAGTACAAGAGAGTACAAGCCTGCGTAGAAGACAGTCTCAACAAAGTAAGGGAAAAGCAAGAGAAGAACTATAACAAAAATGCTCCCGCTATGCCTTTGATGCCTGGAGAAATGGTGCTCAAAAGGAAAAGAAGAATGCACAAGTTGGATGATCAGTGGGAACAGGAGCCATATGTCGTGCAAAATTCCAACTTTGATAACAGAAAAACCTGTACGATCAGCAAGGATGGAGGAAAAACGACAGCAACTGTGTCTAGGGATCATCTAAAGTTGTGTCCTGGCCCATTAAAGCTTCGTGAGGAGGAACCTGTTGTCCTTCAGAAAGAAAATGATGAAGCGGTCATACATACGGATTTGGGAGATTTACCTGCAGATTGGCCCAGACTGGGAGATGCTGTAATCATTCCTGTGCTGCAGTTTTATCAACCGCAAGAAGAGTCTCTACATCCAGTCATACCAATCGTGCCAGTGGAGTTAGTTCCGGAGGGACCTATTCCGGCGGACCCTCAATCATTGGGATCCCAAGCCGCGGACCCGCAAGAAGCAGCACCACAAGAAGTGGAGTCCCCTGGTGAGGCAGTACCGCCTCGCCCAGTCGCTAGCATGCTTGCCAGGTCCCTAGAGAGGTGGAGTCGTGTCTATAGTTTGCCGTTACGCAGAACAGATACGCTAGAAACTGCTATACCTGATGCTACCCCACGTAGGTCAGAACGTATCACTAAAGGAAAGCTACCATTCGCTATCAGGAGTAGTCCTAGTAAACTAGTTAGCAAGACCCAGACAGGGTTTATTGTCATTGAAAAATGTATAAAGTTTGAACAAGTATTAATGTGATTTCTATTTATGTGTTTTGATATGTCTTTTATTATGCATGGACTGCGTGGCTGTGGACTGTGCCAGCCCAAAAACTTTAATGTAAATAGTTTGCACCACGGTGCCTTATCTTGGTTTTACACAAAGCCTAACTGCCTCTGAAGAAAAACCCGTATGGTGGGCCTAGAGTGAGGTCTGCAGTCAGAAGTCCTGCAGCCCACCCAGGACCCACGTGGGAGGTTTTTGGTGCGGGTCCTCCACAAGAATTTGTCTAATATTTATGAGAATGTTTTGATACTTTTGTATTTTTTTTAATGTACAAATTGTAACGTTCAAGAAGTCTTACCTCCCGGATGGGAAGTGTTAAAATGTTGTTGTTAATGCAACAAATGTTTTCTTTTCTCTTTTACAGCCCGGGAGTGCTGTGTTTAACCAAGGGGGGATGTGTGGCCCAGCTATCTCAGGCACACATAATCCAGGAAAATGCACAGGAAGGTAACCGCAAAAGCTTGATATCCATTCACGTCACTCACACTTTCAGACACACCCACTAGGGGTATAAAAGGTAGTGACACGTAGCAATAAGGAGTCTGTTTCCTGTCTGAGAAGAGCTCAGATCAGTCAGTTTCCTGTCTTAGGACAGTGCAGTTCAGTGCCAGTTGAGTCTGGACTTGGAGGGAGAGGAGAGAGGACTGAATCCTCGCAGAGCTAGCGTAGCTCACCTGACAAGGAAGTGGAGGCTAGTACGGGTGAAGTGAATCATCCTAGCCTAGTCAGAGCTACCCTTAATCAGTACCTCAACAGAAGCTGAAACAAGGAGGATACTGAGAGCTGCTCAGTGAGCTCTGGAGAAAGCTGACAATTCCATCAAAGCTACAAGTGCTTATGATAAGAGCAAGAGCAGGACGAAGGGCGCAGTGGAGAAGGACAGAGAAGTGCTTCAGGTACCAGATTACCTGCACTAATTCACCGGACACCGGGTCCGAAGCGTTGCTAGTGCTTCACGCCTAGTAATAAGAAAAGCGGAGGCTTTCTGGACTACAGGTCGCAGAAGGTAGCCCTAAGCGCTGATACGTAAACGGAGTCAGGAGGAACAAGGACTTTTAGCTAGGCCAAGCATAGAAGGACTCTGTTCTCACCACTTAGAAGGCTCCACCACAATGTCGGCCGGGCGTTGCAGCTATTGAGTAAGCTGGAGATTGCAGAGTTAACTTCGCTTCATGCAAGTTTAGACTCACATACATATGAAGTAAAGGAGGCCTCTAACCTGCTCAGCGGTGATCCTGAATGTGCATTCTCCACCCCGACCAGCTCCCCGGGACCTGCCTGAAACACCTACAAGTAAAGGTATGAAAAGAAGCTGCATTGTGTGTGACTGAATTATTATCTTCACCCTGCATCATCATCATAGACTTCCAGGGACCCGTCTCACCTGTGGGAGACTTACCACCCAGCTGCCCCCATAACATCCCCTGTGAAGATCCTTATAGCAGCGCTGGTCCAATTGATCAGACACCACAGGTGGCGTCACGAACTAATCTAAAATCCCCTGTAAATATCCCCCATTGCATGATCGCCCAGGGCCACGGACCGAGTCCCGCTGCCAGTGACAACTCCCATAGACTTCTATGGGCTCGGTACCGAGTACCCCATAGCCCTGGAACCCACACCGCCTGGTGTGGGCGACTCACATATTGCACAATGTATGGGGGCACTACAATGTATGGGGACTCAATGTATGGATACTAGACTGGCAGATTTGCATTTCTCCAAAAGCCTGGCGCCAATGCTACAAAGTAGTCATTGCAGCCGTATATGAATTAATTGAGAGGTGCAGTTTCTATAATGGTGTCACCTTTGTGGTTTTTCTGCTGTTCTGGCACCGTTGGGGCTCCGCAAATGTCACCCGTAAACTATTCTAGCAAAATCTGTGCTTCAAAAGCCAAATAGTGCTCTTTCCATCTCAGTCCTTACGTCTGGTCAAACAGTAATTTCTGACAAAATTTGGGGCAGCACCATGTTCGAGAGAAATTGCACAATAAATTGTGGAGTTTAGTTTTATCTATTAACCCTTGTGTACCTGACAAATTTGCAGCAAATACAAAAATTACATTTTTACCACCAAAATGTCATATTTCCACGTCTCAATGTTATAAAATCTTGTGAGGCATCTATGGGTTCAAAATAATCACTATATCCCTAGATTAATTCCTTGAAGTGTCTAGTTTCCAAAATGGGGTCACTTATTGGGCGTTTCTGCTGTTTTCACATTTCAGGGACTCTTGATATGCAACATGGCATTCATAATCTATCCCAGGTAAACAGCACTTTTTTCTTTCCTAGCCCTGCCATGTGTCCAAGCAGAAGTTTTTGACCACATATGGAGTCTAGTCACTATTGCGCAAATTATGGGATCCATTTTCTACTATTATACATTATGGAAATTACAAATATGGGCTAAAACAACATTTTTATGAAAAAATTAAAATTTTCAATACTACGACCTACTGTTATCAAATTCTGTGCAGTACCTGTGGATTCCAAATACTCACTATACCATACTATACTATAAAATCCTTGAGGTGTATAGTTTCCAATAATTTGTCACTTGGGGGGGTTCAGTGTTTAGGCACATCAGGGGCTCTCCAAACGTGACATGACGTCCGCAGACTATTCCATCAAAGTCTGCGTTCCAAAACGTCACTCCTTCCTTTCCGAGACCAGTCATGCCACCAAACAGTGATTTTCCTCCATATATGGGGTATCAGCGTACTCAGGAGAAAATGCACAATTTTTTGGGTCCATTTTCTCCTGTTACCCTTGTGAAAATAAAAAAATTGGGGTTAAAAGTAAATTTTTGTGGGTAAAATGTGATTTTGTATTTTCACAGCTCTAAGTTATAAACTTCTGTGAAGCACCTGGGGGTTCAAGATACTCATGACACATCTGGATATATTCATTGGTCGGTCTAGTTTCTGAAATAGGGTCAATTGTGGGGGTTTCCACTGTTTAAGCACATCAGGGGCCCACCAAACGCGACATGGTGTCCGCTGTGGATTCCAGCCGTGTGAGTTCAAAAAGTCAAACGGTGTTCCATCCCTTCCAAGCCCTGCCGTGTGCCTAAATAGTAGTATTCCCCACAGTAGAAATTGGACAACAAATTGTTGGGTCCATATCTCCTGTAAACCTTGTGAAACTAATATGGGGCTAACAGTACATTTTTGTGGTTAAAATGATTTTTTATTTTCACAGCTCTACGTTATAAAATTCTGTGATGCACCTGAGGGTTCAAGGTCCTCACCACACATCTAGATAAGTTCCTCAAGGGGTCTAGTTTCCAAAATGAGGTCACTTGTGGGGATTTTCCACTGATTAGGCACATCAGGGGCTCTGCAAATGCGATATGGCGTTCAATCTCGATTCCAGCCATTTTTGTGTTCAAAAAGTCAAACGGTGCTACTTCCCTTCCGAGACCTGCCATGCACCCAAACAGTGGATTTCCTCCACATATGTAGTATCGGCATAATCAGGAAAAAATGCACAACAAATTTTAGGGTTCATTTTCTACTTTTACCTTTGTGAAAATAACAAATTTTGAGCTTAAGTAAATTTTTTTGTGAAAAAAAGTTAAATGTTAATTTTTTCTTCCATATTGCTTTAGTTCCTGTGTAGAACCAAAAGGGTTAATAAACTTCTTGACTGTGGTTATGAGTACCTTGAGGGGTGTAGTTTGTAGAATGGTTCCTTGTTGGTTAAAGAGAATGGGGCATCAGACTGCGCTGCTCGCCAGGACTGTCCTGAGGTAGTGGTGTGATCACCACGAAACGCGAAGAAATAAAGTCTATTTCTCTTTTGTATCCACTTGGACTCCTCTGGTTCATCATTCTGACAGGTGAGCAGCGCAGTCTGATGACCCATTCTCTTTACCCAACAAGGAATTATTGCTCCAGGGCTTGCAGTAGCCGCCAGTGCTAAGTACAGTGGTTGTGTCTCACACAACCACAATAGGTGAGTGAATTTGAATTATCTAATATTTTTTTATCTTGGATAAGACCCTATGTGCGCTCTATATTCCTTCTAGCTATCTGTTTGTAGAATGGTGGCAATTTCGAGTATTTTCAGTCAAAAAGGCCCCCCAAAGTCACTTCAAATGGGATGAAGTCCTTAAAAAATGGTTTGGTAAACTTTTGTTGGAAAAATGAGAAATTGCTGATCAATTTCTAACCCTTGGAACTTCTTAACAAAAAAAAATATGTTTAAAAAAATGATGAAGATGTAAAGGAGACATGTGGAAAGTTACCTATTAACTATTTTGTGTAACAGAACATTCTGATTTAAGGGCATGAGAATTAAAAAGTTTGAAAATTGCAAAATCGTCACCAATTTTTTTATATTTTCACAAATTAACACAAGTCATATCGAAGAAATGTTACCACTATTAAAAAGTACAATATGTCACGAAAAAAACAGATGAATGAGCAAAATGCAAAGCACAAAAAAATCATTGCTGACGATGCATCATCCTGTGTAAACAGCACTCGCACTGCCAAGAATCATGGCAGCCTGTGCTTATTGAGTGATCTAGAAAAGATTGCTCAGTGCACATGATTTGCTTTGGTATGCCTGTATAAACAGGCATTTAAATGACCACCGATCGGTAAAAGTTTACCAATCGATGGTCGTGTTGTCAGCTTTTATTACAGTTCATCCCTCTGACCTGAAGCAATTTAGGATTGAGGAACGAGTTTTGTGAAATACCAAATAATTCTTAAAAGGCTTTTCCGGTAATAGGGTTTTCAACCTATCATCCAGTGCAAAGTTAAACTAACAAACACAGCTGTTACGCACTATTCTTTGTCCCAGTATTGGTTCACTGCCTTGGCTCCAGTCTGTCTTTATCCTGTGCAGTCAATCATGAAGCTCAGCAGTTCTGCATCCATAGATTTCAAGAGGTCATGGAGCCCAGTGATTGGCTGCATTGGTGATGTACAATGTACCCATGATATCACAACTGTAGCCAATCACTTGAGCTCAGCAGTTCTGCCTATATAAATTGTACAAGCCGCTAAGCCCAGTGATGGCTTCTAGCGAATTCATGCAATTCAACAAAAATGTCCATTGCCTTCCAAGGAATCTAGTATCCACTTTGGTGTGAATCTGAGTGACAGACCATCATAGCGTAGCCATAGAGATAGAAAGCCATAAAACACTGAAGATGTTCTACAGATAGTGTGTGTGACAAAACAGCAGTGAAGAACAGTTACCATACATTTACCTACACAGCCATATATGTTGCGGTCACTTTGACATTATTTTGACTGCGTTTGTGTTAAGAAGCTTGAGAGAGATTGGATACAGTGCTAGGAGACCTCAGAATATTATACACAACTTCTCAGAATGAATGCATACTTGCAAATTTAATTTTGCGCAAATCAAATTTTTGGAGAAATCACTGCAGCTTGTGACTTCAAATTTCAAAATATTTGATTATCTCTACAACTTATTGTAGAAAAAAATATTTCAGTAATTCAAATGCTATAAAACTGTATGTGTGAATGTATCTTGGTGTCGCTGGAAACAATATTTACCAGTTGTATGCAACTGAACCCACTGAATAGTGTATCACCTCTAACTAGTCATCATTTCCACACCACTGCAATCTCAGCACACAATATATGAGTTAGTTGCTTGCAAACGATACCCCCTTTAAATGCATAGGTAGAAAAAGAAGTGTATATTTTATTGGTTATGCAAACATAAACACATTGCTTAAATGCTACCGTATTATGTTGTTTGTGGTTTGTCTATTGCTACTATGGTGGATAGTAATAGTAATGTGGTAGTGTGCTTATATACCCTGTACTTTGTTAGAAACCTCTGCCCAGATACCATAATGCATTTTGTCAACAGGGAGAAGGCACTATATTTTGGTTTATGTGGTTTTTTTCCCTCTCTGGCACTGACCACATAAGTACAGTCCATAGACTGTATGAAGCAGAAAGTGAGTTAATCTTTGTACTCGACAGTCTGACAGCAGTGTACCAGTTACTGTCGAGCTTATAGTATCAGTTAGCAGACAGGACAAAAATATACACATTAATTAAGGTGTACACTATGTACACAATTATTAGGCAAGTGAGTATATATTATGATCATGTCATCTTTAATATACATATTATCAAACTGCAAGCTGGATAAGTTTGAATGCTTATTGGATGAAGCAGATCATATTAGGTGATGGGTAACCTGTGAAATGAGGGAGGATGTGGCCTAAGGATGTCAACACTCTTTATCAAGGTGTGCAGAATTATTAGGCAGCTTATACTCCTCAGACAAAATGGGCCAAAATAGACAGACTAAAGGTCCATAAAAGCAAGGACAATACCACTATTAATAAATAGGCGGTCGTGTAAGCTCCTGGAATTACTATGCCTAATAACCCTCAACACAAGGTACTACCCAAAAAGAGATCAACTAGTCACTAACAAAGGAACCAACAATAGAGAGTTCAAGTATCCACAATTTTATATTTTAATCCTTAAGAAAATACCAATCAACAATAAAAAAGCAAACACAACAAAAACAAGGACATAATTAATATATTGTAATAAAAAAAGACAGCTATGTGAGGGGGAGGGATATGCCCTCAAGAAAAGGTGATGATAAATCTAGGAATAGATCACTAGGGAATTGTATTATGTAAATCAATTATACATGTATATAACATCATGTATGTTCTTGTCAGTACAATATTAAATTAATCCAAAATGGTTACATCCATGATTATTCATTTTACAAAATCAATTGACACAATATACATAATGAAATAGACATTCTCAGGTCATAAATTCTAAATATCTTCTGCCCAAAATAATGCCAAATAATCACCAATTATTATTTAATTCTTAAAATGACTCAGTGGCGCTGGTGTTTACTAAGGTACCGTAATTAAAAAATGCTGCAAATCTAGACAAAAAACACAAATATGTCAAGAAGGAGATATAATTAAAAATAGTAGATTCGTGCAAAGTAATCACCTAAAAGATGTATTACGTTGAAAAGATAGTTTACTGATAATAATCACAGTAAAATAATTTGCATAAAGAATTGGAAATAATGGATTTTAGCCCAACATAATATTTGCACTTTGCCCAGCCGTGAGTAGTAGTCACAGTGCTGACGGATAGATAAAAAAACACTTAGGAAAGAAGTTTTTTAAGGTTCTTTTGAACTGACTGGACAAGAAAGTTATGTTTACTGTAAAAAAAAGATATTTGAAGCGAATTGCACATTGTCCAATCTTATAAATTGTATTTACCCCAGCTAAAAAGCAATAAGCGTTAGATTCTAGTGTGACACAGCACCTGAAAAATGGAGATCTGAAAAAAATGATGATTAATCATAGAACATGGGTTGATAACCCAAAAGCAGATCCTTCCACAATGAATGATGCACAATTGCCTGCAAAAGAATGTGAGGTTAATAGTCCCGATTCCTATATGCAACAGGCACAATAGGGCCACAAGTGAACTTTGGAGACGATGGTATGTAAAGCTGACTCCTGAAGTCCGGTGGAGGCTGCCCCGGCCGGTAGAATTGGATTTCTTTCCTAAGTGGTTTTTTATCTATCCGTCGGCACTGTGACTACTAATCACGGCTGGGCAAAGTGCAAATATTATGTGGTGCTAAACGCCATTATTTCCAATTCTTTATGCGAATTATTGTACTGTGACTATTATCAGTAAACTATCTTTTCAACGTAATACATTTTTTAGGTGATTACTTTGCGCGAATCTGCTACTTTTAATTATTATTTAATTGTAAGCACTGGAAAGAAATATAATACATGATTCTCTATGAACAATATAAAGTTCAAGTGCTATTGGTTTTCACAGACTAAAGAATACATGTATGGTAATAGAAAAAAATCACAGCAGGAAGACATACCTCAACCCCCTCACACCATTCCAACGCCGTTTCGCTCCTCCTTCGTCAGGGAGTGTGGTGAGGGGGGATATGCAAGTACATACAGTACAGACCAAAAGTTTGGACACACCTTCTCGTTTTTCTGTATTTTCATGACTATGAAAATTGTACATTCACACTTGAAGGCATCAAAACTATGAATTAACACATGTGAATTATATACTTAACAAAAAAGTGTGAAACAACTGAAAATATGTCTTATATTCTAGGTTCTTCAAAGTAGCCACCTTTTGCTTTGATTACAGCTTTGCACACTCTTGGCATTCTCTTGATGAGCTTCAAGAGGTAGTCACCGGAAATGGTCTTCCAACAGTCTTGAAGGACTCCCCGGCGCCGGCCCCCGGAGGCCTCTATCCCATGTGCCGTGCTGTCCTCCTCCAGCAGCTTCCTGGTCCCAGCGCGTGGCCCGCAGGGCTCCTGGCATGGCTCTGAGAGCGCGCGCGCACTCCCAGTCTCTTAAAGAGACAGCGTGCTATTTCCTAAAAAGGTCTCAACCAAGGGCTGAGGGTCCGATACTATTTCAGACACCTCTGCCCTATGGGAAGTGCCTGAGCAACAAGTGTTTCCTGTTGCTAGTTCTCAGGTTCTCGGTACCTGCATGTCTGTGCTCTGAAAGTATCTCACTAATACTGGTTCGTCTTCTCAGTCTGCCCGCCGTGCCTCTCTACGCCTTCCAGGATGACGCCAGCACCACCTGCACCTGCCCGTGTCAGCTGCTGCCCGCTACCTGCTCCAGTTGCTCATCTTCTGTCAGGTCCTCCGCTACCTGCGGTCCCTGGCTGCCCAGCCGAGTCAGCTTCCACGTGTCTGGAGTCTAACTCGAGGTAGCACCTTGCGTCTCCCCAGCTTCCCAATCTGACCCTGTTTGAGGGGTCTTACTACAGGAATCTGAGGCTCGCTTAGTTACGCCCCCTTCAGAGCCACCCGGACAGTGGTCCCGTGGGTCCACGAAAATTTCATTAAACGAATGTACACTTCAACATCTGTGCCTCCGTTTCCATTCGTTACAGAAGGACTTGGGGATTCTAGTTAATGATAAACTTATCTAGAGCAGCCAGTGCCAGGCAGCGGCTGCAAAGGCAAACAGGATCATGGGGTGCATTAAAAAAGGTCTGGATACATATGATGAGAGCATTATACTGCCTCTGTGCAAATCCCTGGTTAGACCGCACATGGAGTACTGTGTACAGTTTTGGGCATCGGTGCTCAGGAAGGATATAATGTAACTAGAGCGAGTACAAAGGAGGGCAACAAAATTAATAAAGGGCATGGGGGGACTACAATATCCAGAGAAATTAGTAAAATTAGGATTATTTAGTCTAGAAAAAAGACGACTGAGGGGCGATCTAATAACCATGTATAAGTTTATAAGGGGACAATGCAAATATCTCTCCGAGGATCTGTTTATACCAAGGAATGTGATGGTCACAAGGGGACATTCTCTGTGTCTGGAGAAGATAAGATTTTTCTTAACTGGATGGACAAAAATTTATTTTTTCGGCCTTGCTAACTATGTCACTATGTTACCCGCCTGTGTGACGACAGTCTGGAACTTAGAGAAAATGTTATGCTTTCCATATCCCTATCTCTTTTTCTGTGACCATCTCCTCCCGCAGGCTATTCAAAGTCTGCTCCAGCATATAGATGACCAAAATAGTGATGCTGATGACGACATTGTCAGCGCTAACCATCTTAGTAGACGTTTCAGAAGGGTGCAGAGGTCCTTAATCTGTGCCCACTCTGTAAACGTGATATGTACCACATCCGTACTGCATTGGCCCAGGATATACGACATGACATACTGCTTCAGGGCTCGTGGCTGCTGCCATAGTCCTTGCAACATGTGCAGAGTGGAATTCCACCTTGTCGGCACATCGCATATCAACCTGTTAACTGGCATAAACAAAGACCTCTGTATCGATGCAAGACGATGACCTGAGGGGTGCGAACGGCGGAAATGAGCACACAGTTTACGAGCTTTCTGGAGCAACTCACACAGGCAATGACAGTGGCGGAGAAAACGCTGTACCACCAGGTTGAGGACGTGAGCCATGCAAGGCACGTGTGTGAGCTTGCCTCGCCATAGGGCCACCAACAGGTTTGCACAGTTATCGGACACGGCCTTCCCTGGATGCAGGTTCGGCGGAGACAGCCATTGATCAAACTCAGCCTGGAGAGCTGACCACAATTCTTCAGCTGTATTATTATTATCATTATTCATTTATATAGCGCCATTGATTCCATGGTGCTGTACATGAGAAGACTGCGATCTCCAAGGCATATCAATTTAAATACTTCCTGAATGTGGTGAGCCCTGACTGCGCAGTACAGAGCTAGTGGGGATTTGCTTTCCACTGTTGGAACGCGTGTCTCATTAAGGCAGAGGTTGAGGGCGCAGGTGGAGGCCCTAGAGGAGATAGAGGAGGAGGCAGAAGCAGTGGAGGAAATGTTAAATGTAGAGATTTGTCCTACAAGCCTTGAGGATTCCAAGACTTGTGGAGTAGCGCCCTCACAGCCACCAGAGTCACCCAGTGCCCAGTCAGTGAGATGTAACGCCCTTGGCCATGCTTACTCATACAAGTGTCTCTGGTGAAATGCACACTGGCAGAGATTTAGTCAAGGAACCGGTAATTTTGTCTGCGACATGCTGGTGTATTGCAGGGACAGCTTTCTTAGAAAACTAATGGCGACTGGGCAATTGATAATAGGGGACTGCGACGGCTATCAACTTTCAGAAGCCATCTGTATCTACCAGTCGGAAAGGCAGCATTTCTGTCGCCAACAGATTGGAGATGGTGGAGTTCAATCTCTTAGCTTTGCAATGTGTAGGAGGAAATAATCTTTTACGTGAGCACAACTGCGGATCCGTGGGCTGGCTGCACTGCTGAGAGAGGGCGGAGTACGGTTAATCGGACAAACTGCTGGACCGTGAGAGAGGTTTAGGCAGAGATGTTACGATGGATTGAGAAAGCTGTGGTGTACTCGATCTCGGAGATCGGTCAAAATTAGCAGGCATGTCCGCTTCCGTTACAGCTGACGGCAGGCTCTCTCTGGCTGAGGTTAAAGAGGGACTCTGTGGTAGAGGCCAACCGCCCAGGTTCATCAAAAACCTACGGAAGGTGTCCATGAAGGTTGGCAGACTGGATATAATGGGATCGTCATGCTCCCATAGGGGATTCACCCAGGAGAGAGCGTCTCCCTCTAAATGGGACACTATGAATGCTACTTTAGACCAGTCAGTGAGGTAGTGCTGGGGTAATAATTCAAAATGTAACCAACACTGATTTAGAAAACCCCTACACATCTTGGGATCGCCGCCAAACCGAGGCGGTTTCCCAAGACTGTTGGGAGGATGGGAAGCAGAGTCAGAGTTGCGGGAGGCGGCTGACTGCAAAGAAAGCAAACGATCATCCACAGAAGCCATATAGGACAACATGTGGCCCTGGGTCTTCTGCTTCTGGACTAGCTCCTGCTGGAGGCTGGCTAACTGGGAGGCATTACCGGGATCTGCAGCCTGTAAGGCCGACAAACGAGAATCCACAGACTTCATAAAAGCCATAATGCGAGTCTGATTCTTTCGCAGAATCGCTAGCTCCTTCTGAGTGGAGAAGTGAGCCCGGCAGGGTCTGTGGCCTGACTATTCTGTTACGCCCAGGGGTGACGAGTACCGAGAGTGGACCCACTGGACCGTGATACCGAGACTTCCCCGAGTGAGCACTCCAGATGGCACCAAACCCTATACAGGGATTGTTAGGGGCAGACTCTGGGACCTCGAATACCATGGCTGCCAGGACCAGTGGTCGGCTCAAAGGGCGGTACGCCAAGAATAAACGGAACCAGAAAGAGTAGAGAGCTGGAACCGGATGGCAGGAAGGAGTACGGGGCGACAGGAGGAGGAAAGGAACGAGGTGGATAGGGACCTTGGGCAGAGGGTAAACGTAGGTGAAACAGGTACAGAGAGCCAGGAGAACAGAGGACAGGATCTGGAATGGGAGGGACACGGAGTGATATACACAAGACTGAGACAAGGGAACAGGAGAAGGCAAGGCAGTAGTAATAGGCAGCCCAAGTAAGGGTATAGCATACACAATAGTCAGGCGTCTCCACTAAGGGAGGGTGGCCTGAAATACCTGATGCCTGTCCCTGATTGGACAGGCAGCGTTTCTGGGTCAGGTCAGGCAGGAAGGATAAAGAACATGGATCACCGCACGGCCGAGCCCTAAGGCGCATGTGTGAGAAGGCCGTGTGCGCGGCCGATGGCACAGGAGGAACGTGCCGGGGTGCGCGCGCAACTGCACGCCGGAGAGCTGGGGGAGCGGCCGGCAGAGCAGGAGCAGCACCGGACACGGACCCGGAAGATATGGAGCTGACAACAGAACAGTCCGCGTGAGCCTCAGCTATGATGACGAGGGTCAGGATGTTGTTCGGACCTTGCTTTGTCCTGCCCCGTATCCAAGCTAAACAAATTTTGGACATCGGTGCAGATTTCCTCCTCTTGACTCTATGAAGCTTTTGAGTACACTTCTGATGACCACGGCATAGAATGTGTGAACAGCTCTTCAGACTCACCCATCTGTGGTTCCATACAATCAGTTGTATGGTTGGAGAGTGGGGACGCGAGGAGAAGAGAAATTTGGGTGCCTCCTCTGTGGACTGTACTGGATGTGATGTTAAGATGGAGGAAAAGGAGGAGAGGCCACTTGAAGCTGTGCTTGCCATCCACTCGAGTATATGCTCTTTCTGAGCCTCATCAACAAGGCGTACCGCTGTGCGTCTGCCAAAAGTTGTCAGTTGTCTTTGCATAGGACATGACGTTGGTTTACTAGTGCTTTCACAAACATTACCACCTACCCCACGTACACCTTGAACACCAAGCCTAATTCGCATTTTCCTAGTCATGTTGCTCAGATAGTGTGGTAGGAGCACAGCATTAGCAACAAAAAATTAGATTTTAAACTCTGCACAACATCTGCAAACAAGGTGAAATATGGCGTGCTGTATTGTGTTAGTCACAGAATAAAGAATTGTTTGAGTGTGGATGAGTCCTGTATGGCAAAGAAGATATGCTATAAACAATTTGAAAGTCAGATGTCCCTGCTGTATGACACTAGGAACAGAAGAATTGTTTGTGGCCTCTGGATCAGACCTCTATAACACACTAGATGCTACAAACTATCTTAAAGTCAGGTCCCCTACTGTATGACACTAGGAACAGAAGAGTTGCATGTGGCCTCTGGATCAGGCCTCTATAACACACTAGATCAGTGTTCCCCAACTCCAGTCCTCAAGGCCACCAACAGGTCATGTTTTCAGGATTTCCTTTGTATTGCACAGGTGATGCAATTATCACCTGGGCAACACTAAGGAAATCCTGAAAACATGACCTGTTGGTAGTCCTTGAGGACAGGAGTTGGGGAACCCTGCACTAGATGCTGCAAACTATTTTAAAATCAGGTCCCCTACTGTATGACACTAGGAACAGAAGGATTTTTTTGTGGCCCTAGATCAGGCCTCTATAACACACTAGATGCTACAACCTATTTTAAAGTCTGGTCCCCTGCTGTATGATACAGAAGATTTTTTTGTGGCCTCTGGATCAGGCCTCTATAACACACTAGATGCTACAAACTATTTTTAAGTCAGGTCCCCTACTGTATGACACTAGGAACAAAAGGATTGTTTGGTTGCCTCTGGATCAGGCCTCTATAACACACTGGATGATACAAACTATCTTAAAGTTAGGTCCCTACTGTATGACACTAGGAACAGAAGAATTGCTTGTGGCCTCTGGATCAGGCCTCTATAGAACACTAGATGCTACAAACTATTTTAAAATCAGGTCCCCTACTGTATGACACTAGGAACAGAAGGATTTTTTGGTGGCCTCTATATCAGGCCTCTATAACACACTAGATGCTACAACCTATTTTAACATCAGGTCCCCCTACTGTATGATAGAGAAGGATTTTTGGTAGCCTCTGGATCAGGCCTCTATAACACACTAATGAAATCACATATAATTAACCGCCTAGTTACTCGGCACTTCCAATTTAAATAAACCAAAAAAGAGAAAAGGAAGTATTACTACCATAAAAAGATTTTTATTGAAAATTATTTTTAAAAAATATATTAAAAATACATATCACATATGTCATATTGGGGGGACATCTATAACAACAGAATATGCAACCAGAACAGCCTTCAATAGGGTATATAGATATTCACAGATATTCACAATGAGATATATTGCCAAGATAATGGCATGATAAACCATGACAGTACCCCCTTCTTAATGGGGGGCCTCTGGACCCCCAGGTTTCCCAGGATTCCGAGCATGGAATGCCCGAACCAGACGGTCAGCGTGTACCGATCTGGCCGGCACCCAAGACCGGTCCTCTGGACCGTACCCCTCCAATGCACCAGGTACTGTAAGGACCCCTGAGACCGCCGGGAGTCTACAATATGTTGTACCTCAAATTCCATGTGCCCATCAACCAAGATTGGGGAGGGAACAGCAGCTGGTTCTTCTACTACCGATCCTAAGGGTTTTAGCAAGGATCTATGGAATACGTTATGGAGTTTCAAAGCGGGGGGGGAGGCGAAGACGATACACCACCGGGTTAATTACCTCAATGATCTCATAGGGACCTATGAACTTGGGCCCCAGTTTGGCGGAGGGCAGACGAAGACTTACGTTTCGCGTGGAGAGCCACACCTTGTCCCCACACTGCAACACCTGAGCAGGTTTCCTTTTTGTAATCTGCAAAACGCTTATAAGTCTCCTGACTCTGAGCCCTGAACATATTTAACCGAACTTTTGACCACAGATCCCTGATTTGGTTAACACAGTCCTCAGCTCCTGGACAGCCCGAATCTAAACGTGAGAATTCACCAAAATGAGGGTTCAAACCATAATTAATAAAAAACGGTGACCTACCGGTAGATTGATTGGTACGGTTGTTGAAGGCGAACTCCGCTAACGGTAGGGCATCACACCAGTCGCTTTGCAGAGTAGAAATCAAACATCGAAGAATTTGTTCAAGCGACTGGTTGGTGCGCTCCGTCTGCCCGTTACTCTCTGGGTGGTAGGCTGAGGAAAAGGACAAAGATATCCCCAACCTTTTGCAAAAATCCCGCCAAAACTTGGCCACAAATTGTGCCCTCTGTCAGATACAATATTCATAGGTACCCCATGTAACCGTACAATCTGTGCGAGGAAATGCTTAGCGAGAGTCTCTGCAGAAGGTTAGACTTGCCATAGGTACAAAATGCGCTAACTTAGAAAACCTGTCCACAACTACCCAGATAACCGTGTTACCCCGAGAAGAAGGAAGGTTGGTAATGAAGTCCATGGACAAGTGGGTCCATGGCCTTCCTGGAATTGGCAAAGGCACCAATTCCCCGGCCGGCTGGCAATGAGAGCTCTTAGAACGAGCGCATACCCACATGCAGCGACATGCTTCTTAATATCTGAAGCCATCAAAGGCCACCAAAAAACTCTAGCCACTGCCTCTCGTGTGGCAGAAATGCCTGGGTGAGCACTCAGTTTTGAATCATGGAACTCCCGCAGGAGCCTGGTGCGTAACTGCTGAGGAACAAACAATTTGTTTTCGGGTTTGGACCTTGGGGCTAAAGATTGAGCCCCCACAATCTCCGCTCCAATTCCGATGACACTTCAGCTATAACGACATTGGGTTGAAGAATGGGGGACGGCGGGTCAGGGGTGGAAAGCGGCTCAAAACTACGTGATAAAGTATCAGCTTTCACGTTTTTAGACCCTGGGCGAAAAGTTATAGAAAATTGAAATCTAGAAAAAAAAAGTGACCAACGGGCCTGCTAGGAGTCAGTCTTTTAGCAGATTTGATATACTCTAGGTTTTTGTGGTCGGTGATGACTGTGATGGGGTGAGCCGCCCCCTCCAAAAAATGCCTCCATTCCTCGAACGCCAACTTGATTGCTAAGAGTTCTCTATTACCAACGTCATAATTTCTCTCAGCCTGAGAAAATTTTTTCGAGAAATAGGCGCAAGGTTTGAGGTTAGTCAAAGAAGTAGGTCCCTGTGACAACACTGCCCCACCCAACCTCCGAAGCATCAACTTCAACCACAAATGGCTTGGATGAGTCAGGTTGAACCAGAACAGGAGCGGATGTGAAACAATTTTTCAAAGTTAAAAAAGATTGTTTGGCCGACGGGGACCAGTTCTAACATCTGCCCCTTTACGTGTGAGATCCATGAGGGGTTTCACAATCTGAGAAAAACCCTTGATAAACTGCGATAGTAATTCGCCAATCCCAAGAAGCGCTGGAGTCCTCTAAGGTCCGAGGCTGGACCCACTCCATAATGGCTTGCACCTTCTTGGGATCCATACGAAACCCCTGTGGAGAGATTATGAGACCCAAAAAAGATAGCTCCTGAACAAAGAAAGAACATTTCTCCAACTTAACAAATAATTGATTTTCCCTGAGTCTTTGAAACACAGTTTTAACATGTGATAAATGGAATGTCTGTCAGAGGAATATATCGTATGTCATCCAAGTAGATCACAACAAAAGGCCAATGAGGTCCGAAAAAAACTACATTAATGAAATTTTGAAACACAGCTGGAGCATGGTGAGACGAAAGGCATGACGAGATTCTCAAATAACCCCTCAGTAGTAAGAAAAGCAGTTTTCCACTCATCCCTTCCCGCACTCTTATCAAATTATAAGCCTCCTGAGGTCCAATTTTGAAAACCACTTGGCCCCAGAGAGCTGGTTACAGAGATCAGGAATCAGAGGCAGGGGGTATGTATTCCTGACTGTGATTTTATTAAGTTCTCGAAAGTCGAGGCAGGGACGTAGACCGCCATCCTTCTTTTTAACAAAGAAGAACCCCGCAGCTACTGGGGACACTGAGGGCCTTATATGCCTTTGCGAAGACTTTCAGCAATGTATTGCTTCATAGCCAGGCGCTCCGGGCCTGACAAATTAAACAGACGGGCCTTGGGCAATTTGGCTCCGGGACAAGATCAATAGCACAGTCAAATGATCTATGTGGGGGCAGAGCCTCAGCCTCACTTTCAAAGAACACGTCCTCAAAGTCTTTCAGGTACTCCGGAATACCCTCCAGACCAACGGAAGACACTGAGACAGGTTTTGCAAGTTTCATACAATAAACAGGTTTATGGCAACAGTCGACACATTGGGATCCCCATTTAATAATCTCCCCGATTCCAGTCAATCACCGGGTTGTGGCATTGAAGCCATGGCATACCCAGCACTAGCCCTATGGGCAATTTGTCCATGACAAAACATTCCATGTCTTCCTTGTGGGAAGAACCGACCTGCAAAGAAAACCTTTTGGAAGCATAAAGAATCCCTGTTCGGGTAAGAGGGGAAGAGTCGATAGCAACAATTTTAAGAGGTGTCTCCAGTCTGACTGTCCCTATCTTATGTTGGGAGACGACACAGGAAATGATCAGATTGAGAGATGAACCACTGTCCCCAATGCTGTCGAGAAAAAATGATAGTTGTTACCAATAGTTCCACCTTTAACACGACTTTAGAACATGAGGAACATAGTACCTGAAGGTCTGGGCAGCCTCCTCGACCGCTACCCAGACCCAGTAGTTTTCCGCCGTCTTAGATGACGGACAGGTGGGGCAATCTTTTCTCCAATGTCCGGACTCTCCACAATAGAAACAGAGTTGTTTCTCCCGGCGATGTCTTCTCTCCTTCTCTTTTAGCGAGGTGGTGCCAATGTCCATGACCTCAGTATTGGCTCCAGTCTCTTTGCTGCCAGCAAACAGTGAGGTTTCACACTGCATGATACCCCTGGCGCGTAGCCTGCGGTCCATTCGTACGGCCTGGGTTATGGCGTCCTCCAAAGTATCAGGTGGAGGATGAAGGGCCAGGGCGTCCTGGAGACGTTCAGACAGGCCTCTGCGGAATAGCCCTCGAAGGGCGGCATCATTCCAGGAGACCTCCGCTGCCCAACGTCGGAACTCCGAACAGAACCACTCGGCTGAATGTTTACCCTGACGAACACTCATTACCATGTCCTCAGCCATACGGACCCTGTCAGGCTCATCATAGATGCGGCCCAGGGCATGAAAAAACATATCAACAGTCATCCTCTCAGGAGCAGAAGGAGAGAGAGAAAAAGCCCAGGCTTGTGGGGCCCCCGAAGTAGGGAAATAATGACCCCCCACCTCTGGAACTCATCCCAGAAGAGCGAGGCCTCAGGGAGAAAAAAAGTTTACACCCCTCCCTGAAGGCTCTGAACTCATTTTTATCCCCTGAGAAGTAGTCGGGCAGTTTAACTGGAGATTCCGGAGATGCTAACGACACATCCTTACCACCTGTACCCAGAGGACCCCGCAGCGACAGCCCCGTTACGGTATCTACCAGCTGCTGCTGGGTTTGAGCCATCATGCGCTGCTCAACATTCAACTCTGGAACCTTTGCGTCAGATGTTTCACCTGACCTGCTACACCTGCATGGGATCCATGGGGATAACACTCCTAAATCTCCCCTCAGAAAAAATGTAACGGTCGTTTATAATGTCAGGGACACCGCACTGCACTTGCTCACTGAGCCAGTGCGTGTGTCCTGAGTGAACAAACTGTGCCCAAGGATACCTGTATAGCAGAGCCGCATCAGGGAAGACGTGTGTTTCTGAGGAACAGGACCTTCCGCAGCATGTGACTGCCAAGGGGTGGAGCCAGCTACACGTCTCTCAGAGGCAGCAGAAGCAGATATAGAATGCTTCAGGCCGGAGGACCTGCAATCACCTGACTGCCTAGGGGCGTGGCCTAAGCTCCAGAGATCTATGAGGTAATGGAAAACTCTAGAAGGGTAACTACGAAATAAAGTTACAAGGGGCGTAGACAGAATGGATGGTCAGGATAGCCAGGTCATACACATAGAGGGAGACGAAGTACAAAAGGAGCAGGCAGAGAATAACCAGAACACAGCCAAGGGATCATACACAGATGGAGCAACGCAGTACAAAAGGGACAGGCAAACTCGTAACAGGGACACAGCCAAATCAGAACCAGACAGACAAAACGTGTAGCAAGCACAACGCACTGGCACAAGCACGGGTCAGACACACTCAGCCAAAGGTCAGAGTATAAACGACAAAGACTGGCTTCACAGTGAGGCTATAAAAAGCCTCCCAGGACCCAGAAAGAGGCCAACCAAGTTAATCCTGTGACTACCTGATCCAAGAACCCAGTAAACCATGACACAATGAGAATGATTATATATTGGCTGCACTGCATCATAGGTGGGATACCATATATTGGGCAGCATTATCTTGGCAATATATCTCATTGTGAATATCTGTGAATATCTATATACCCTATTGAAGGCTGTTTGGTTGCATATTCTGTTGTTATAGATGTCCCCTGTGTAGCCCAGCTGCGCTTGGTGCCACATGTTACCCTGGAGGATGCATGAAAGGTAATTCACAAATCACCCGATATTCATTCACACTTCACATTTCCTGGTGCCACCAGAGGGAGCCTTGTAGAGTACACAGATATAAAAGGGTGTGGAGAGACAGAGCAGTAGCGATTGTCAGACAGATGGTGAGAGACGACAAGCTAGTTACCTCAGACGAGCTGAGAGGGAAAGACTAGCTAGAGAGAGACTTATTTGAAAGCCTGAAGACTCAGCATACACTCAGCTTACATCGTGGAGTCCAATAGTAGTGGGACGGATTGCCACTTAGTCTGGTCAAAGTTGAGTCTATGAGATACCTTCAGTGAGCGTTTCAGTAAGTAAGTTGCCAACGCTTGGAGAGCGGTTGAAGACAAAGAAAGCTGACATCTACTGCTGGTTGTGCTTATGTTAAAGGTGTGAGTAGGGACGACAGGCAAGTGGAAAAAGGGAAAGAGAGTGACAGAGGTCAACAGCATTGATAGCTTACCTCCACTCTGCACTACCGGACACCGGGTCCGAGCTTGCTAGCTTCTTCAGGACTAGTAAGAGAAACCGGAGACCCTGCTGGATTCCAGATCGCAGGGGCCCAACAGTGCTGATACGTAACCGGGGTCAGGAAGAACAGGAGTCTAGCAGGGCCTGCACATAGAGACTTAGTTCTGTCCAAGAGAAGGCTCACCACAAGGTCAGCCAGGCGTAGCAAAGAAGACGGAGTTAGACTTAGTTTTATGCAAGTCAGAAACTTACACACATAAAGAAGTACGGAGGCCCTGGTGAAAGAAGAGGGGCGTGTATTCGTGGCTACCCCCCGTGGGCGAAAGTTTGGCGCCTATCT
>JARQOD010000005.1:316332790-316497978 GCA_033576555.1 Oophaga sylvatica | reverse complement strand
GGGAGAAGAAAAAAGGGGAAAAAAGAGGGGAAATAAAGAAAAAGAACAGAGAGAGAAAGAGTGGACAGAAGAAAAGAACAGAGAGAGAGAAAAAAAGAAAGAGGGGAAAGAAAGAGAAACAGGAAAAGAAAGAACAGAGAGAAAAAGGAAGAACAGAGAAAGAAAGAACAGAGAGAAAAAGGGAAGAACAGAGAGAGAGAGAAAGACAGAGAGAGAAAGAAAGAGGGGAAAGAAAGAACAGAGAAAGAAAGAGGAAAGAAAAAAACAGAGAGAAAGAAAGCGGGGAAAAAAAGACAGAGAGGGAGGGAGGGAGAAAGAAAAGGGGAAAGAAAGACAACAGAGAGAAAGATAGAAAGAGGGGAAAGAACAGAGAGATAGAGATAAGAAAGATGGGAAAGAAAGAACAGAGAGAGAAAGAAAGATGGGAAAGAAAGAATAGAGAGAGAAAGAGGGAAGAAAGAACAGAGAGAAAGAAAGAAACAGATAGAGAAAGGAAAGAAGAACAGAGAGATAGAAAGAAACAGAGAGAAAGAAACAAGAGAGAAAGAGGGGACGAAAAAAGAACAGAGAGAGAAAAAAAGGGTAAAGAAGAACAGAGAGAGAAGAAAGAAAGGGGGGAAAGAAAGAGGGGAATAAAGAAAAAGAACAGAGAGAGAAAGAGTGGACAGAAGAAAAGAACAGAGAGAGAGAAAAAAAAAGAAAGAGGGGAAGGAAAGAGAACAGAGAAAGAAAAAACAGAGAGGAAAAAGGAAGAACAGAGAAAGAAAGAACAGAGAGAAAAAGAAGACACAGAGAGAGAGAAAGAACAGCGAGAGAAAGAAAGAGGGGAAAGAAAGGAACAGAGAAGAAAGAGGAAAGAAAAAAACAGAGAGAGAAAAAAAACGGGGGAAAAAAAAGAACAGAGAGGGAAGGGAGGGAGAAAGAAAGAGGGAAAGAAAGACAACAGAGAGAGAAGATAGAAAGAGGGGAAAGAACAGAGATAGAGATAAAGAAAGATGGGAAAGAAAGAACAGAGAGAGAGAGAAAGATGGGAAAGAAAGAACAGAGAGAGAAAGAAAAAAGAAAGAAAAGAGAGAAAGAAAGAAAGAAATGCGGAAAGAAAGAGGGGAAAGAAAGAAAGAACAGAGAGAGAGTGTAAGGTTCTTTGTCTCTGTTGACATGTTCCTTGAAACTCTGTTTTCCGTCTGCCATTTTGCTTTCTGTCTTTCTGCAGCTCTTGCCCTCAGTTAATATGGAGTTTCCAGTTTTCATGTTCCCGCCCTGATTTCTTCCTCTTGCTTCTTAAGCAGCCTCAGCTGAAAATCAGTGCTCCTGAATCAAGCCTCATCAGTCTGTGACCTGAACTCCTGGAAACCTTGGCTTGTACTCCAGCTATTCCTACTGAGGAACCTTGGAACACTTTTGGACTCGTGGAAACCTGCTGTTTGGTGAATCCTTGTTTGCAGAGGAATTACAGTACAGAGAAGAGATCCTGAAACTGTTTTGGAGATTTATTGTAGTGCTTGAAGTTACTCTGGCCTGCTGTGTCTCCTGTCGCTGTTCTGCAAACTGTGTGATACTTTCAGCATGCTTGTATGAAGTAATACAAGTCATTTTCTTTCAACCTATGTCTCCCCCGTGTTTTCCTCGCACCCAAGCACAAGACGCTATAGGAACTGTAACACTATACATGACAAGATTCAGGAGCCAATGTTTAGTGTCTGCTGGGTCTGGGAAAGCCCGTGTTGCTGTGACTGTGGATATCAGATGTCGTTTAATATCCTTATTGATGACAGTGGTTGTGACTTCTCACAACCATTCCAGGTGAGCGCATTCCCTTAAAATTTTACTCTGGAGTGTTACCACAGGTAAACACTATTGTTTTTTTTTTTTTTTTCCTTTCCTCTTCCAGCACTTCTGCCTTTAAAAGATCTGGAAGATGGAGCCCGCATAAAGGAACTTTGCGGAGTGACTGATACAATCCTTTCAGATGTACAGACTTTAAAAAACCGTTTTGCAAGCCTACAGGACCTCACTAATCATAATTTGCAAGTGTTTGGACAGACTACCCAGGAAAAAGCGAGCCAGGATTGAGGCTCTAGAGCAGGGGTGGGCAATTAATTTTGCAGGGGGCCGCATGAGAAATTGGGATGGTTTTAGAGGCCGACTAATATAATTAACTCGTTTTACCCAATTACTGTATATACATAATATATATATATTACTGTATACTGTATATTTACTACCTGCCCTTATCATCATCTTCTCCCCATCATCATCATGCCTCCCCTTATCAGCAATGCCTGCCCATCATCATCATCTTCTCCCCATCATCAATGCCTGCCCTTATCATCAATGCCTGCCATTATCATCATCTTTCTCCCCATCATCATCAATGCCTGCCCATTATCATCAATTGCCTGCCATTATCATCATCTTCTCCCCATCATCATCAATGCCTCCCCATTATCAGCAATGCTGCCCATATCATCTTCTCCCCATCACAATGCCTGCCCATTATTCATCAATACCTGCCCTTATCATCATCTTCTCCCCATCATCATCAATGCCTGCCCATCATCATCATCTTCTCCCCATCATCATCAATGCCTGCCCATCATCATCATCATCTTCTCCCATCATCAATGCCTGCCCATTATCATCAATACCTGCCATTATCATCATTCTTCTCCCATCATCATCAATGCTCCCCCATTATCAGCAATGCTGCCCATCATCATCTTCTCCCCATCATCATGCCTGCCCTTATCATCATCTTCTCCCCATCATCATCAATGCCTCCCCATTATCAGCAATGCCTGCCCATCATACACACAGACCAGCACATAAGCACTCTCTCAAATACATACACACAACACACACACACACACACACACAGCACGCACTACATAGACACAGACACACACAGAGACACGTCTTACCTGTCCAGCGTCCCCGCTCTCTGACACAGCCGGCCGCTGAATGATGACGTCATTCAGCGGCCGGCTGTGAGAGGGAAGCGCCGGTGGAGCCCGGAGCTGCAGCAGCGGAGGCACGGGAGAGGTAAGTATTGTGCCAGGTGATGCGGGGCCCTGAGACTGCCGGCGCCTCCGCGGGCCGGTCACTGACAGCCGGCGGGCCGGATGCGGCCCGCGGCCGCCCCTTGCCCGGGTCTGCTCTAGAGGACGAGCCCAGGCTCCTGCCATAACCCCGAGTTCTGGGATCCCCAAATTACCTCCTTTTCGTTTTTGGTGGTGAAGTGAGAATTCAGGGATTTTATTAATCAATGCAATTTATTTTTCTCTGCACATGCTTCACAATTTCCACTGAACGATCCAAAGTGCTTATTTATAATCATGTTGCTTACCAATAAGGCTTTGATGTGGGCAAACCCTCTGATTGAGACTGAGGATGATTGTTTGAATCACCTTGATGCTTTTATTTAGCCAGGGGGCAGGTGTTTGATGACCCCAATCGAGGTGCAACAGCTGAAGCAGCCATGTTAACTTGCGCCAAGGTAAGCGTTCAGTAGCCGAATATGCCCTGGATTTCAGGAGATGGGCTCTTGATACCACTTGGGACACTTCCCTAAAAAATCTATTTTTCGGAAAGGGTTGTCTCCACTGATTAAGGATGAACTTGCTCGTGCCGACCCTCCCACTGCGTTAGGTGACTTTATTAACTATTGTATCCGTATTGATGCTCGTCTGACTGAACGCAGACAAGAGAGATGGTTCGAAAATAATCGCACTAACCTTTTACTACCTCCCTCCTCAGCTAAGGAAACCTTTGAGTAGATCACAAGGGAACCAGAACCTGAACCCATGCAGGTGGACTCTTTACAAAGACGGGTTAGTGATGCACGCAAAGAACATCGTATAAAGGAAAATCTATGTTTCTACTGTGGTAAGTCAGGGCACTTCATTATAAACTGCCCCAGCCGTTCTCGTAAGACTACTGCAGCAGTCATTCACTGTGAGTGTTGCGAGAGGAGCTCTGTCATGTCCGAGCCTCAGGCTCCAGAGAGATCTGCTGCAAGAGATCTTGATTTCTCAGACTTAAACTCTGTTTGTTCTGGGGACGATGACGGTATAAAACGCTGCAATTTTCAAGTTTCCTCAGCGGTGTCCCAGCTGAGTTGTAAAAGAAACAATTCTCATTGCTTCCTTTCCATCAAACTCTGGGTTGACTCAGTCTGGGTGTCTAGCTCTGCTATGATCGACTCAGGAGCAAGTGGAAATTTTATGGATATCTCCTTTGCTCTGAAACAGGGGATACGTTCAGTGAAGAAGGCTACTCAGTACAGATGGAGACTGTGGATGGCTCTCTACTGACTTCTGGGACCAGTGGATCAAGAAACAGAGCCTTTGAGGGTCTTATGGGTAAAGATCATCAGAGAAAATGTCTTTTTTGCTTATCTCTTCTCCCCACTTTCCCATTATTCTAGGGCTACCATGGCTGCAGGCGCAGAATCTGGGAGGACCAAGGAATTACACTTTCCGGAGAAACAGATGAGTCAAGGAGTTTCAGCTTGCTCTGTTCCTAAAGGAACCATGTCAGTCCTGAACTACCAGTTGTATACCAGGACTATGTGGATTTATGTGACAAGAAGAACGCTGATCAGCTTCCTCCTCACCGTCCATATGATTGTCCAATTGAATTATTGCCTGGAGCCGAGATACCTTTTTGGTAAGATCTACCCCCTAGCGGGGCCCGAGCTAAAAGCTTTGAAGGATTATATAGACGAAAATTTAGCCAAGGGCTTTCATACGCCCCTCTTCATCTCCCGCAGGTGCACCCATCTTCTTTGTGAAGAAGAAAGATGGATCTTGAGACCCTGCATAGACTATAGGGAACTCAATAAGGTTACTATTAGAAACCGTTATCCATTGCCTTTAAATCCCTGAGTTGTTGGAGAGAGTGCGGCATGCCAAAATTTTCTCTAAACTGGATCTCCGTGGGGCCTATAACTTGGTCCGTATTAGACCTGGGGATGAATGGAAGACTGCTTTCAGGTCACGCTATGGACACTTTGAATATCTAGTTATGCCTTTTGGTCTGAGTACCGCCCCAGCCACTTTCCAACACTTCGTGAATGATATCTTCAGGGATCTCCTAGATACATTTGTGGTGATTTATCTGGATGATATTCTAATTTTTTCTAACTCCACAGAGGAACATCATGGACATGTGAGAATGGTCTTAGAATGCTAAGACAAAACCATCTCTACATCAAACTTGAAAAATGTGAATTCCATAGGACCGAAATTCAATTTCTGGGGTATGTACTATCTGCGCAAGGGATTAGTATGGATGGAAGCAAGACCCAAGCCATCAAGGATTGGCCAATTCCTAGAAATGTGAAGGAGGTGCAGCGTTTCATCGGGTTTGTCAAATTCTATAGACGTTTCATTAAGAATTTTTCTGAGGTAGTGTCACCTATCACCCAACTTACCCGGAAACAGTCTAGGTTCTCCTGGACCCCGCAAGCTCAGGAAGCATTTTCCTGTTTAAAAGGATAAATTTACCACCGCACCTATCTTAGTACATCCCAACCCCGAGCTTGCCTTCATAATAGAGGTGGATGCTTCAGACTGTGCCGTTGGAGCTATACTCTCTCAGAGAACAGGTGAGAAGAATGTCTTGCATCCCTGTGCCTTCTTTTCCGAGCAGTTGTCTTCGGCTGAGAGGAACTACGATGTGGGCAATAGAGAATTGTTGGCCATTATTGCCGCCTTCAAGGAATGGAGACACCTTCTTCAGGGAGCTTCACAGCAAATAGTCGTCCTGACAGACCATCGTAACCTTGAATTTATCAGGTCGGCTAAGTGCCTGACTCCTCGCCAGGCTCGCTGGAATCTTTTCCTAAACCAATTTAATTTTGTCATTTCTTATAGACCAGGATTGCGCAATGGAAAGGCTGATGCACCTCTAGGATTCATTCAGCAGAGACACGTCCACTTACTCCTCCTAAGACTATTCTTCCTGACTCTAGATTCCTGGAGTGATTCATAATCAAGACCTACTTAAGGACATCAAGGAAGCATACCATGCGGATTCTTTGTTGGCTCAACCCCCAAGGACGTAAGTCTTGTCTTTAAGAATGGTGTGTGGATTCAGGGACAACGTCTGTATATACCTGAAACAGTCAGATTGAGAGTATTGCAACTCATCCACGATTCCAAGATAGCCGGGCATAGGGGAATTCTAAAGACACAAGAATTTCTTTCTCGTTTCTTTTGGTGGCCCACTTACAGGAAAGATGTCTTAAACTATGTCACTTCATGTGAAGTCTGTGCAAGATGCAAAACACCTCGCTCCTCACCAACTGGTCTGTTGCAACCTCTTCCCACCCCGTCCCGCCCGTGGGATCCATTTCTATGGACTTCATTGTGGAGTTACCAACCTCTTAAGGGAAGAACACCATCTAGTGGTGGTTGACCGTCTAACAAAGGCAGTTCATTTTATCCCTTGTGTCGGCTTACCCACTGCAAAACAGACATCAGACTTGATGATTAAGAATGTGTTTCGCTTACATGGAGTACCGGATGAGGTCATTTCGGATCGAGGGTGCAATTCACTTCAAGGTTTTGGCAAAATTTCTGTGCAGCATTGGACATTAAAGTAAACCTTTCTTCTGCTTTTCATCCCCAGACTAATGAACAGACAGAACGAACCAATCAGACCCTGGAGCAGTATCTCCGCTGTTTTATCTGCCACCTACAGGATGATTGGGTGGATCTACTTCCACTGGCTGAGTTCTCTTATAACAACTCTCAGAGCGCCTCCCCTAAGCAGTCTCCTTTTTACTCCAATCTAGGTTATCATCCTAACATTCTTCCTCGATTTCCCATAGATACGCCCTTGCCGGCAGTGGCTGAAAGAATCACTTCTTTACAAAAGAATATGGATCTTCTAAAGGAAAATCTAGAATTGGCTCAGGAAAGGTACAAGAAAGCAGCAGATAAATTTCGTTAAACCTGCACCAGCTTTCAAGGTAGGAGATTTGGTCTGGCTGTCAACCAGAAATCTTAAATTAAAGATTCCATCGTCTAAATTGGGACATAAGTACATTGGACCTTATAAGATCAATAAGATTATAAGTGCTGTTGCTTGTCGTCTTCAACTGCCCAGAGCTATGAGAATCCACCCTGTCTTTCATGTATCCCTACTAAAGGCTGCAACACCCAATACGTTTCCTGGACGTTCTTCTCTTTGCCCTGACCCAGTGCTGGTCGATGGTCAGGAAGAATTTATGGTGGAAAGGATTCTAGATTCCAGGTTGTACAGAAATCAGTTGCAATATTTGATTAAATGGCAGGGCTACCCAGTGGAGGACAACTCATGGGAACCAGTCAATAATGTAAATGCTCCTCGCCTGCTCTGCCAGTTTCATCAGAGGTACCCTGACAAGCCTGGTCTGAGGTCATCCGGAGGTTGTCCCTAAGGGGGGAGTAATGTAAGGTTCTTTGTCTCTGTTGACATGTTCCTTGAAACTCAGTTTTCCGTCGGCCATTTTGCTTTCTGTCTTTCTGCAGCTCTTGCCCTCAGTTAATATGGAGTTTCCAGTTTTCATGTTCCCGCCCTGATTCTTCCCTCTTGCTTCTTAAGCAGCCTCAGCTGAACAATCAGTGCTCCTGAATCAAGCCTCAGTCAGTCTGTGACCTGACTCCTGGAAACCTTGGACTTGTACTCCAGCTATTCCCTACTGAGGAACCTTGGAACACTTTTGGACTCTGGAAACCTGCTGTTTGGTGAATCCTTGTTTGCAGAGGAATTACGGTACAGAGAAGAGATCCTGAACCTGCTTTGGAGATTTATTGTAGTGCTTGAAGTTACTCTGGCCTGCTGTGTCTCCTGTCGCTGTTCCTGCAAACTGTGTGAACTTTTCAGCATGCTTGTATGAAGTAATACAAGTCATTTCATTTCAACCTATGTCTCCTGTGTTTTCCTCGCACCCAAGCACAAGACGCTATAGGAACTGTACACTATACATGACAGAGAGAGAGAAAGAGGGGAAAAAAAGAACAGAGAGGGAGAGAGAAAGAAAGAGAACAGAGAGAGAAAGAAAGAAAGAGGGGAAAGAAAGAACAAAGAGAAAGAAAGATGGGAAAGAAAGAACAGATAGAGAGAAAGATGGGAAAAACAAAATAGAGAGAGAAAGAAAGATGGAAAAGAAAGAACAGAGAGAAAGAAAGAAACAAAAGAGAGAGGGAGAAAGAACAGAGGAAGAAAGGGGGAAGAAAGAGAACAGAGAAAAGAACAGAGAGAAAAAGGAAGAACTAAGAGAGAAAGTAAGAACAGAGAGAAAAAACAAAGAAAGAAAGGAGAAAGAAAGAGAACAGAGAGAGAAATAAAGAAAGAACAGGGAGAAATAAAGAGGGGACAGAAAAAAAGAACAGAGAGAGAGAAAAAAAAAGGGAAAGAACATAGAGGGAGAAAGAAAGAAAGAAAGAAAGAAAGAAAGAAAGAAAGGGGAAAGAAAGAACAGAGAGAGGGGAAGAAAGAACAGAGAGAAAGAAAGAACAGATAGAGAAAGAAAGAAGAACAGAGAGATAGAGAGAAAGAAACAGAGAGAAAGAAAAACAGAGAGAAAGAGGGGACGAAAAAAAGAACAGAGAGAGAAAAAAAGAGGGTAAAGAAAGAACAGAGAGAGAAAGAAAGAAAGAAAGAGGAAAGAGAAAGAAGGAAAGAACAGAGAGAGAAAGAAAGAAAGGGGGAGAAAGAAAGGGGGAGAAAGAAAGAAAGAAAGAGGGGAAATAAAGAAAAAGAACAGAGAGGAAAGAGTGGACAGAAGAAAAGGACAGAGAGAGAGAAAAAAAAGAAAGAGGGGAAAGAAAGAGAACAGAGAAAGAAAGAACAGAGAGAAAAAGGAAGAACAGAGAAAGAAAGAACAGAGAGAAAAAAAGAAAGGAGAAGAGAAGAACAGAGGAGAAAGAAAGAGGGAAAAAAGAAAGAGAAAGAAAGAAAGAAAACGGGAAAGAAAAAAAGAACAGAGAGGAGGGAGGAAAAGAAAGAAGAGGGAAAGAAAGACAACAGAGAGAAAGATAGAAAGAGGGAAAGAACAGAGAGATAGAGATAAAGAAAGATGGGAAAGAAAGAACAGAGAGAGAAAGAAAGATGGGAAAGAAAGAACAGAGGAGAAAGAGGGGAAGAAAGAACAGAGAGAAAGAAAGAACAGATAGAGAAAGAAAGAAGAACAGAGAGATAGAAAGAAACAGAGAGAAAGAAACAGAGAGAGAAAGAGGGGACGAAAAAAAGAACAAGAGAGAAAAAAGAGGGTAAAGAAAGAACAGAGAGAAAGAAGAAAGAGAGGAAAGAGAAAGAAAGAAAGAAAGAGAGAGAAAGAAAGAAAGGGGAGAAAGAAAGAAAAGGAAAATAGAAAAAGAACAGAGAGGAAAGAGTAAGAAGAAAGAACAGAGAGAGAGAAAGAAAAGAAAGAGGAAAGAAAGAGGACAGAGAAAGAAAGAACAAAGAAAAAGGAAGAACAGAGAAAGAAAGAACAGAGAGAAAAAGGAAGAACAGAGAAAGAAAGAACAGAGAGAAAAAGGAAGAACAGAGAGAGAGAGAAAGAACAGAGAGAGAAAGAAAGAGGGGAAAGAAAGAACAGAGAAAGAAAGAGGAAAGAAAAAAAACAGAGAGAAAGAAAGCGGGAAAAAAAGAACAGAGAGGGAGGGAGGGAGAAAGAAAGAGGGGAAAGAAAGACAACAGAGAGAGAAAGATAGAAAGAGGGAAAGAACAGAGAGATAGAGATAAAGAAAGATGGGAAAGAGAACAGAGAGAGAAAGAAAGATGGGAAAGAAAGAACAGAGAGAGAAAGAAAAGAGAGAGAAAGAAAGAAAGAAATAGGGGAAAGAAAGAGGGGAAAGAAAGAAAGAACAGAGAGAGAAAGAAAGAGGGGAAAAAAAGAACAGAGAGGGAGAGAGAAAGAGAACAGAGAGAGAAAGAAAGAAAGAAAGAGGGGAAAGAAAGAACAGAGAGATAGAGAGAAAGAAAGATGGGAAAGAAAGAACAGAGAGAGAGAAAGATGGGAAAAACAGAACAGAGAGAAAAAGAAAGATGGAAAAGAAAGAACAGAGAGAGAGAAAGAAACAAAAGAGAGAGGGAGAAAGAACAGAGGAAGAAAGAAAGGGGAAAGAAAGAGAACAGAGAAAAGAACAGAGAGAAAGATGAAGAACTAAGAGAGAAAGTAAGAACAGAGAGAGAAAAAACAAAGAAAGAAAGTAGAAAGAGAACAGAGAGAGAAATAAAGAAAGAACAGAGAGAAATAAAGAGGGGACAGAAAAAAGAACAGAGAGAAAAAAAAGAAAGGGGAAAGAACATAGAGGGAGAAAGAAAGAAAGGGGAAAGAAAGAACAGAGAGAGAAAGAGGGGAAGAAAGAACAGAGAGAAAGAAAGAACAGATAGAGAAAGAAAGAAGAACACAGAGATAGAGAGAAAGAAACAGAGAGAAAGAAAGAAACAAAGAGAGAAAGAGGGGACGAAAAATAGAACAGAGAGAGAAAAAAAGAGGGTAAAGAAAGAACAGAGAGAGAAAGAAAGAAAGAAAGAGAGGAAAGAGAAAGAAAGAAAGAACAGAGAGAGAAAGAAAGAAAGGGGGAGAAAGAAAGAAAGGGGAAATAAAGAAAAAGAACAGAGAGAGAAAGAGTGGACAGAAGAAAAGAACAGAGAGAGAGAGAAAAAAAGAAAGAGGGAAAGAAAAAAGAACAGAGAGGGAGAGAGAAAGAAAGAGAGGAAAGAACGAGAACAGAGAGAGAAAGAAAGAGGAAAAGAAAGAACAGGGAGATAGAGAGAAAGAAAAGATGGGAAAGAAAGAACAGAGAGAGAAAGAAAAAGAAAGAAAGAACAGAGAGAGAAAAAGAACAGAGAGAAAGAAAGGGGAAAGAAAGAGAACAGAGAGAGAAAGAAAGAGGGGAAAGAAAGAAAGAACAAAGAGAAAGAGGGGGAGGAAAGAAAGAACAGAGAGAAAGAAAGGGGAAAGAAAGAGCAGAGAGAAAGAAAGGGGAAAGAAAGAACAGAGAAAAAAAAGAACAGAGAGAGAGAAAGAAAGAAAGAACAGAGATAGAAAGAAAGATGGGAAAAAATAGAACAGAGAGAGAAAGAAAGGGAAAAGAAAAAGAACAGAGAGAGAAAGAAAGAGAGGAAAGAACAGAGAGAGAAAGAAAAAAAGGAAGGATTAGAGAGAGAAAGAAAGAACAGAGAGAGAGAAAGCAACAGAGAGAGAAATAAATAAAGATTTTATAAAGATACTATAGTAGCCCGGCTCACATTGTAATGCCCACCTGAGCCTCCTGATGCAGGACATATCATGATCCACTTACATGGCCAACATCCCCGATTCCAAGGCGATCCCGCTGTCTGCGCTGCCGGAGAAGGACACGGTGATGGATCTGAAGCATTCCCTGAAGTGCCCATGATTCTGTCACAATCTCCTCCCAAAATTACCTCATTTCCAGTCAGCTTCCAGCACGTCACTTCCGGTGGAACGTCATGTGCGAATTTTAAAGTGCTCCTCGGGGCTCCGCCGTGTACTCCTGTGTCCACGGGAAAAGTAAGATCCCGGCCAGGGCAGTGGGGCAGACTCTCTCTCAAAATCGGGACTGTCCCGCTAGATCCGGGATGGTTGGGAGGTATGAATGCTCCCCACCATACACCTTGTACACGCACGGCTCTGCACACCTCATACACACACGGTTCCGTTTTGTATGCCTAGTACACACACGGCTCCGCTCAATACACCTCGCGCACACACTGTTCCGCTTTGTAAACCTCGCGCACACACGGCTCCACTCAGTACACACATGGCTCCACTCTGTAAACCTCATACACATGCGGCTCCGCTCTGTACACCTCGCACACACACGGCTCCACTCAGTACACACATGGCTCCACTCCGTAAACCTCGTACACATGTGGCTCCGCTCCATACACCTCGTGCACACACAGATCCGCTCCGTACACCTAGCATACACACGGCTCTGCTCCGTAAACCTCGCGCACTCACGGCTCCACTCAGTACACACATGGCTCCACTCAGTAAACCTCGTACACATGCGGCTCCGCTCCGTACACCTCGCTCACACACGGCTCCACTCAGTACACACATGGCTACACTCCGTAAACCTCGCGCACACACGGCTCCACTCAATACACACACAGCTCCGCTCCGTAAACCTCGCGCACACACGGCTCCTCAGTACACACCTGGCTCCACTCTGTAAACCTCGCACACACGGCTCTGCTCTGTACACCTCGCGCACACACGGCTCCACTCAGTACACACATGGCTCCACTCCGTAAACCTCGTACACATGTGGCTCCACTCCGTAAACCTCTCGCACACACGGCTCCACTCAGTACACACCTGGCTCCACTCCGTAAAACTCGCACACACACGGCTCCGCTCCGTACACACCTGGCTCCACTCCGTAAACCTCGCACACACACGGCTCTGCTCTGTACACCTTGCGCACACATGGCTCCACTCAGTACACTGATGGCTTCACTCTGTAAACCTCATGTACACAGCTTCACTCTGTACACCTGGCGCACACACGGCACCACTCAGTACACACATGGCTCCACTCCGTAAACCTTGTACACATGCGGCTCTGCTCCATACACCTTGCACACACGCAGCCACGCTCTGTACACCTTGTACACACATGGCTCCACTCCATAAACCTCGTACACACGCGGTTCCGCACCATACACACGCAGCTCCACTCCGTACACACACAGCTCTGCTCTGCTCCGTACACACACAGCTCAAGCATGGAGCCCTGTGTGTACGAAGTGTATGGAGTTGAGCGGCTCAGCTCCGTACACTTCATACACACAGTGCTCCGTTTCGTATGCTCCGCACACAGACAGCACTGCTACATCCACCTTGTACACACATGGCTCTGCTCCATACACCTCGTACATACACGGCTCTGCTCCGTACACCTCGTACACAGCTCTGCTACATCCACACTGTAAACCCTACTGATGCCACACAAACTTCCCCTCATCCAGCACAGTAGAGTCCTGCACACACCAGGACCCTGATCATGTGACCCCTGACTCCTCCCCTCCTGTGATCTCATCACAGGTCCTGTGCACACAGAAGAGGACAGCCTACCAACGTCATTGCTGGCTGTGAGGGCTGAGGTGGAGAGACATGGGAGGGTGAGGATGGGGTGCATGAGGGGGCGTGGTGGCTTATGTCAGTGCGGGAAACAGAGTCCCGGGCGGGACAGTGGGTGGGAGGGTCAAAATCGGGACTGTCCCGCTAGATCTGGGACAGTTGGGAGGTATGCTTGTAGTACAAAGGCTCTGGAAAAGCTAAATGGTTCCTCGCACCTCAAAAGAAATTCAGCAACTTCTGTGCTCCCAAATCCAAATGCCAGCCTCCCTTCTGAGACCCAGTGTGCCTTAAACACATATAGCATCCATATGTTTGACATTTCTGTAGTGATGAGAGCCCACCTAACTTAAGGGTGCATGTCTCCAGAAGCATAGGCTAGGCACAACGTACTGGTGACTGCAACATACTGGTCACTACAGCATACTAGTTACTACAACGTACTGGTCACTACAGCATAGATGTCATTGCTGCTTGTTCCTGGAAAACACCCAAAATAGTCACTACACCTGTAGATAAATTTCCAAAGGAGTATAATTTTCAAGTGGATTCTGCTCGTCTAGCAATTAGTGACTCTGTATATGGAGTCCGCAAACTATTCTAGGAAAATCTGCGTTCCAGGAGGCAAATAGCGCTTCGTCCCTCCTGAGTCTCTCCGTATGGCTAAGCAGTACTGTATAGCCACATATGTGGTATTGCCACGTTCAGCAGAAATTGTGGGACACATTATGGTGACATTTTTACTGACTTCTTTTGTGAAAATGTAAAATCTGGGTCTAAAACAAAATTCTGGTGGTAAAAATATAGTTATTTTTTCTTCACTGCCCAATGGTACAAAATTCTGTGACACACCCGTGGTGTCAATCTGATCGCTGCACCCTGTGAGGCAGTGAGGGGGATCATATACCAGGGTCAATATGTGTCCTCTAGGATGCGGACGGAGTCATATTAAACTAGCTGAAGCGCCTGGTGTTCACAGCAGAATGCCTGAATCAAAGAAAAACCAATTGTATATAACTAAAAAGTTTTACACAAAACAGACAAAATCCTCATAATAAAAAAGTGCAATCAATAACTGTAGCAATATTGAAAATTATTTATTAATATATTCAAATAAACACATAGTAAATTAATACAATTAATGAACAGCTAAGAGCACAAAGGAGTATGAAAGGAGTCATTTGTGAATAATAGTATAACCACTTTGCCCAAAAATGTGTGCATAGACAAAAAACAGAATTAAATCAGCACAATAATAATGACTAAAACTCAAAACAATATATGTGCAAATAATCATAAAGTGCAATGTGTCAAATTAATATATATATATATATATATACACACTCATATATTGATATGTGAGCAAATATGGATGATAATAAGTGCTGAGATGCAATAATAGCAACAGATGCGCATAGAACTAGTGCATGAAAAATAAATCTAATAAATAGTGAGAAAAAAATATATATATATATATAATGCATAATAAATGTATAGTGCAATATGGATAAATACAAAAAATAAATAATAAAAAAATATATATACAAATATATATAAATATATAATGAATTATTAATGATTATGTATATAGTGCAAAAAAATATATATCAAAAAACACTATAGGCAATGTGCCAAAAAGTGCTATTAGTGCAAATAAAAACAGTGCAAAATGCTGATATTTAATAAAAAACAAAAAACATTAGTTGTAGATGCAGAACAAAATAGCTCATACATCTATGAAGCTAAAAAAAATAGTAGGGTAAGGTGCCAACCGTGCTAACAATAAATCATTAAATAGCATATGTTGTAAAATAAAATAAACTCTTATGCAGGGTAGCTAATTAAGTGATCAAATGATCATATCCGGATGAGCAATGAGCGCTACAGCTCATATATAGCAGTAAAGTGACACAGTGCTATCAAATAATCATAAAATGGTAAGCAAAAAGCGCTGCAGCTCATACACAATAGTAATGTAACACCGTGCTATCAATAAAGATATTTGGCAAGGGTTATATCAAATAAGATTAAAAGACTTCACGTACCACCAAAGTGATAGCACGGTGTCACTTTACTGCTATATATGAGCCTGACGAGGGCTTTTATTTTTAGAGGGATTTGCAGGTTTGGTAGTGGGGCAAATCCCTCTCTCCACTCGGGGTTTTGGAAGTGTCTTTATGGCCACAATTCCATTTAGGCTGGGATCACACATGCGACAAAGTCGTCCGACACTCAAGGGTATGCCACACTAAACGAGATCGCAAACGAGATCACTAAAACGTCACTATTTTGCGATCTCGTTGGCGACCTCGTTGTGTGTGGCATGTAGCAACGATGTGGCCCCTGCTGTGATGTCGCTGATCGTTCACTAGAGTTCTGGACCGTTTTTTGATCGTTGGCGTCCCACTGGTGAGCCTGAATCGCTGTGTTTGGCACCTTTTGCGAACGACGAGCGACCTCGTTTGTGACGCATATGACTGTTTTGTGTCACGGAGTGGATCGCAATATCTGTAAGTTCTCTTTTGCGTCACAGAGAGGATCGCAGAAGTTGCAAAGCAGGCTAGCAGGACGCAGAGAGCAGGAGCGATGCTGGAAATTCCTATGAATCAGAAGCGCTCAGTACATGCTAATGACATCCTAACGACCGCCAAAGTCGTTAAAGAGATCGCTGACCACTGATGAGATCTCCTGTTTGGCAGCTACTAGCGACCTAAAAGAGATCACACCAACGATTGCGTCATTATCGTGATCGCTAACGAGATCGCTAAGCGTGGCAGTACCTTCACATGTGAAATCCCAGCTCTGGTGCCGGCACTCGGGAGTGGAGTGAGCGGTTGCATATAAATACATGCAGCCGCGAACTTCACTCCCGAGTGCCGGCGCCAGAGCTGGGATTTCACATGCGAGCGTCGGACGTTTTCGTCGCATGTGTGATCCCGGCCTTAATCTCTCAGTATGCCTTTTGGGTGTGTCAATTTGGAGTCTTGCAAGCTGCAGAGCAGGCTCTGTGCACCCAGGTCTGTGTGAAGCCAACACAGAGCCAGGGACTTCCCAGCGTCTGACACACCCAGGAGTTGCAGCGGTGCCATTGTCTCCGGCAACAGGTTGGAACAAGGACTATTTGTGGAAACTCGACTGCGAACCGGAGGATATTGCTTCTGTTTATGTGAGTCTGAAAATAAAGACACTTTTATGTTGAACTTTCTGTGATCCCTGCCTATCTGTCGCTCTGTACCAACCCTGCTGCACTACAACCCCTAGATGAATTTGTTGAGGTGGTTTGTAAAATGGGGTCACTTATAAAAGGTTCTGCTGTTCTGGCAACTCAGGGGCTTTCCCAATGGGTCATGACACCCGCAAACCATAACAGTAAAATCTGCAATATATTATGGCGCTCCTTCCATGCTGAGCTTTGCACGGTGCCTGAAAAATATTTCCCGATTACATGTAGGGCATTGGCGCACTCAGGAAAAACTGGACCTCAGTTTGTTGTAAAAAAAAAAAGTCCTATGAGCCCTTTATTTTTTTGGCTCAGCGTTATGAACTTCTGTGATGCACCTGGGGTTCAAGGTGCTCACCACACATTTAAATACATTACTTGAGAGGTCTAGTTTCCAAAATTGTATAACTTGTGGGGGGTTTCCACTGTTTAGGCACATCAGGGGTTCTCCAAACGGGACATGGCTTCAGCTACTGATTCCAGGAAATTTACATTAAAAAGTCAAATGAGCTCCTTCTCTTCCGAGCTCTGACGTGAGTCAAAACAGTAGTTTTCTCCCTCATTTAGGTATCAGCATACTCAGGAGAAATTGCACTATAAATTGTATGGTGCAACTTTTCCTGTTATCCTTATGAAAATGTAAAATTTGGGGCTAAAAAAACATTTTTGTGGGGAAAATGTGATTTTTTTTTTTCACGGCTCAATGCTATAAACATCTGTGAAGCACCCGAGTGTTCAATGTGCTCACCATACATCTAAATACATTCCTTGAGGTGTCTAGTTTTTTTAAATGGTGTTACTTGTGGGTGACTTTCACTGTTTACAGGGCAAAAAGAGAAAGCAATCAGCTTACCCCAATCTCCATAGATGAAATCCAATCCAACTCCCTGCAAGGATCCAGGCAGAGCAACCAGAAGTATACAAAAAGAAAAAGTAATCCAGCATAGAATGGACGGATAAAAAATGTACTTTATTTACTAGTTAAAAAAGGAAAAACATTTTTTCATAAAATTATCCAAGTAGGTACAGCTCCATGTGGGCAAGAAGAAACAGATCAATGTGTTTCAACGTTAGTCTTTATCAAGATCTGACTAGAGCCAGAATACAGAGCTAGAAATAGTAAAACTCTCTATGGTGCATACCACCTGAAATTAATTAGACAATTAACCCCTTTCTGACATCGGACATACTTTCTCGTCCATGGTACCTGGGCCCTTATGACCAAGGATGGGATAGAACATCACATGCGATCGGACCGGGAACGCGGCCGATCGCGGCCGGGTGTCAGCTGATTATCACAGCTGACACTCGGCACTATCTGCCAGGAGTGGTAACGGACCACTCCCGGCACATTAACCCCCGACACACTGTGATCAAACATGATTGCAGTGTTCCGGTGGTACAGGAAAGCATCGCGCAGGGAGGGGGCTCCCTGGGTGCTTCCCTGAGACCATCAGAGCAGCACGATGTGATTGCGCTGTTCTGAGGGCCTCCTCCCTGCAGGACCCCGGATCCAAGATGGCCGCGGGGTCCTTCCGGGTCCTGCAGGGACGCGGCTTCCTCAGTGCCTGCTGAGAGCAGGCGCTGAGAAAGCCTCCTGCAGTGCCTGTCACATCGCTGGTCTGACAGAGTGCTGTGCAAACTGTCAGAGCAGCGATCTGACATTATATAGTGATGTCCCACACTGGGACAATGTAAAAATATAAAAATAAAATAAAATAAACGTGTAAAAATAGTAAAAAAAATCCCTAAATAAAGAAAAAAAAATATTTCCCAATAAATTCATTTCTTTATGTAAATAAAAAAAGAAAAAATAATAAGTACACATAGTTTGTATCGCCGCGTCCGTAACTACCTGCCCTATAAAACTGTCTCACTATTTAACCCCTTTAGTGAACCCTTAAAAAAAAGCAAAAAACAATGCTTTATCATCATACGCAGAACAAAAAGTGGAATAACACACGATCAAAAAGAAGGATATAAATAAACATGGTACCGCTAAAATCGTCATCCTGTCCCGCAAAAAAACAAGCCGCCATACAGCATTATCAGCGAAAAAATGAAAAAGTTATAGCTCGCAGAATAAATTGATGCAAAAATAATTATTTTTTATATAAAACTATTTTTATTGTATAAATGATACAGTAAAGATGTATATCTTTGTACCGTGTTAGCCAGTAGATAGAAAAATATTTAGAGTTGAGAGTCCTCAGTGGTTGATACCTTTTAATGGCTAACTGAAAAGATGGTAACAAATTGCAAGCTTTCGAGACTACTCAGGTCTCTTCATCAGGCTAAACTAATACAAAATCTGAAGAATCACATATTTATACACCACACAGCACAGAAAAAATACAATAGGTAAGACAAGTGACGTAAAGCAGAACTGTCATTATGGGAGATAGAGATGAACATAAATATTGGAACAGTTCATAGATAAGGAGTGTGAAAGTTTTATTGCCCTCTGATTGGGGTCTGGTAATGTTTTGTGATGTTTTCACAGGGTCTTTGGAGTAAATTCCTTAATTGATGTAAAACGTCATAAATCCGTGTGACAGGTTCATTCCAGCATTAAGAGTGTCAAAGGACACCATCAGTTTGTATTCGCAAACTCTTCTATGTCTCTGAGATGTGAAACTACCTTTCAATACAAGTAATTTCATATCCCACATTCTATGACTGTAACGAATGGAAGCGGAGGCAGAGGTGGTGAAGTTCACATTCGTTTTTATTTTTTAATGTGGAACCTCGAGACCGCGGTCCGGGGGCTCCGAAGGGGGCGTAACTAGTGAGCCCCGGGTACCTGTAGTAAGGCCCCTCGAACAGGACCAGAATGGAATACCCGGAGGACACAGGTGCTACCTCCAGTTAGACCCCGGACACGTGGCAGCTGTCCCAGAGGGACCAAAAGGGTAACAGGTATTTACAGAGTCCGTGGAGGGTTCTTGACGGAGAAGGGTAAGGTCCTGGTCCAGAACGGATGGTAGTAGGCTGGCTCCAGTGACCTTGTCACGGTCCACGGGTACGGATGGCTGATGGTGGAACGGGATGACACTTGCGCCAGTAATAGCCGAGATTGTCCAGGTTAGCCAGATACGGGTTAGCAAGGATCTGAGGAGACAAACAGTATCAGCGAAGCACAGAGACTGCAGACGCAGCGCAGACAGACCAGGAACAGAACCGGATGTAGCAATGATAGAACACGTTGCTCCGGCACTCCCCTAATGGTGGAGTGACCAGATATAGTACTGAGTGCACAGCCATTGGTTAATTAGCTATTTCAAAAAATGCACGCTGCCCCTTTAAGAGAGACGGTGGGCGCGGCCTCGCGTCCTAAGCAGACTATCTGGAGGCCTGCCAGCAGCGTGCCAGGAAGTGGAGGAGGACACATCTCTGGAGATGCTAAGGGGAGCTGCACGGAAGCTACAACCTTTACTACAAAAAGATGCCCGATTACAATCCATATTTCCAGACCCCCCACTACTGTGTTTTAGGCAGCCCCCAAATCTAAGAAGCATCATTGTCAGAAGTTCCCTGTCCTCCCCAACAGCTGCAGTAACCTTTCCTTTCAACAAGAAGAAATGCAAAACCTGTCCATTTATAATGACCACGGACAAGATAAAGATCCCCAACTCCCATCGGGACTACAAGATACCAGGTACTTTCAGCTGCATCACATCTAATGTGGTGTACCTAATTATATGTACTAAATGTCCAACTGGGGTCTGTATGTGGAAGAGACCGGGCAAAAACTGAGAACAAGGATGAATTCTCATCGCCACTAGAGTTGAGCGATACTTTCCGATATCCAAAAGTATCGGAATCGGAATGGTATCGCCGATACCCAAAAATATCGGCGATACCGATACGATACCGGAAATCCAATGTAAGTCTATGGGAACAAAATATCGGAATAAAAAAAACACATTCTTGCCTTGTTGGTTAATTGTACATGAAGGAAAACAACAAAGAGTAATGTAGAATGTATTGGGGAAGGTTGAGGAGACATTAAAGGCATAGATGTTTAACCCAATCAAATGGAATAGCATAAATATTTTTTTTTTAAAAGATGTTCGGATTGACGAAGAAATTGACAATGTTGTTAACGTTTTTTCTATTTTGGCAAATATGTATATTTCACAACTTCCATGCTCTTCACCTTTTTAACTTTTGACACACTTTCTCCTTCATAATCTTCAGCAGCATCATCTTTTTCATCAAATTATTCTTCATCTTCACCTTCTTTATCTTCTTCTTAAACTTCTTGCTATTCATCTTTTTGTTAACATTACTCATATTCTTCTTATTAAACTATTATTCTTCTTCATATTGTACTTCATCTTCTTCATCATATTCTTATTTGTGACAGAGATTCCTGTACTTGTAATCTGTCAAAGTATGAATTTTTCATCCTTCCGTTCTTGCTGTCACAAAAGATTTAAATTACAACAGTATTTGTCCGTGTTCAGTTTAGCCTGCAGCAGCAGGCATTTTCCAGGGCACCACGAGGAGGAACGGACTCACCCCCATACACTGCTTAGTCTTCTTCTGCTTATAATTTAGAGCATATATTTTGCTCTTCATTTTGATCTTATACTTCATGTTCTTCTGCTTTTTGATCTTCTGCTTATTGTTCTTCTGTCTCTTGTTCTGTATCTTGTAGTTTGTCGTAACCTTCTTTTTCCTGTTGGTGATCTTCTTCTGGGTAATCTTATATTTCTTCTTTGTGATGGTGTTCAGGCTGGTTGGCTTGATGCTCGTCGTCCTTGGGGTCGTCATCTTCTTCGGGGTGGTCTTTAGGGTCGTCTAACTTCCGAGAACCAGTTGACGTTACTGGAACCCGGACGGGTAGCAGAAGGTACAAGAGCCAATGCAAGTAACGAGGACCAGCTGACTGTGCTGGAACCCGGAGGGCAGCAGAAGGAAAAGAGCCAATGGCACAACCGAGGACCAGCTGACGTTACTGGGACACGGTTACTAAGCAGGAGGTACCTGTGCTCCAAAGCACTACCAAGGACCAGCAGACGTTGCTGGAACTCGGATACCGAGATGGAAGCACCTAGGCCAAAGGCACTGCGGAGAACCAGTTGACGGTACTGGAACCCGGACGGGTAGCAGAAGGTACAAGAGCCAATGCAAGTAACGAGGACCAGCTGACTGTGCTGGAACCCGGAGGGGCAGCAGAAGGAAAAGAGCCAATGGCACAACCGAGGACCAGCTGACGTTACTGGGACACGGTTACTAAGCAGGAGGTACCTGTGCTCCAAAGCACTACCAAGGACCAGCAGACGTTGCTGGAACTCGGATACCGAGATGGAGGCACCTAGGCCAAAGGCACTGTGGAGAACCAGCTAACGGTACTGGAACTCGGACGGTACCATAAGGCACCCATGAAAATGTAAGTTGACAGGCCGCAAGCCGTCTGCAGTTACCAAATCACACAGTCCTAGAGTGGGTGCTTGTCCTATTTTCACAACGGAAAGAGCCTTTATTTACATATCCCACAGCACACATAGGAATCACCTAAACTGCAGGCACCATAGAGTCGGATAACCGGAATGCAACATGACAGGACAACTTATTGGAGGCTAATTTACGTTGACACTGCCAGGAAACAGCTGTGGTGCTGTAAACAGGGTGGGCATGAGTCAGTACCAGTACAATTACTTACGAGCAACAACTGGCGGTGTTGGAGCCCAGGGATGAGAGGAGGACAGGGTGGAGGCATGACTTTTTGTCGTACACACAGCAGGGGAACAGCTGCCATTACTCAACCCCAGTAACACAGGAGCAAGTGTTGACTGTGCTAACAGCACTTACAGGCAACAACTGGCGGTGTTGGAGCCCAGGGTCCAATGCATCGACTTCAATTGCTTCCACCTCCTCTCAGTAACACAGCACTGTTGATCAACCATCTGTCTCTTCACCGCCTGCCAAATTGCCCAGTCAGTCAGAGAGTTCTGTACAGGAGCCAGCTGAGTCTCTGGTTCTGTTCTCAGAATCTGTTGGTTTGCAAACAGGGGCACAGCCAAGCAGCATTCTGGAATGTGAAGAAGAGGGAGTATGCAGTGATGCGCAACAGCTGTGTCTCTCTGAATCTGAAGAGGCGGGTGAGACAGTGCCGATGGTCAGCACACCGCAGAACGCATCTGATGATGATGAGACTCAGGTGCCAGTTTCTGTTGAGCATGGTGGTGGCCAGACCACCCAACAGCAGCAGGTGTTGTAAGAGGTTAGTGGAGATGATGAGGTCCAAGACCCAACATGGCGTGAGGAAGAGGAAGGTGGTGGCAGCAGCTCTGAGGAAGCGATTGCCCCAACGGTACAAACAGGAGGGAGAGTTAGCGCTGCATACTCTGTTGCCTGTAGCCTCCATTTTGGCACCTGTTCGGATTTCTCTTCCAAAAGTCTAAACGGACGCTCCCAGGACTTGCACTGCGTGGTCCTTTTTTCACACACTTGCAGATGATATTTGCTATGTCAAATGCAAGCTGTGTAATCAAAAAGTAAAAAGAGGTAAAGTGTCAGTAACCTCAATACCACAAATATGTCTAAAATTGTGCGTAGAAAACACGTAGTTGAGTTACAAAGACACACTGAAGATGTACAGTCTATCGAGAATCACAGCACAAGTTTAACTGCATATGTCATGGTTAAATTTGAAATTTTTATTGCACACTTGATGTGAAAAAAGAAAATAGCTATGAGACGACTGACTGACGTTTTGGGCAACGCAGTGGCCTTTATCAAATAGTCGCTGGAAGAGATAGAAAAATTTACAGTCAATGACAATGGATAATATATACAATATATACATAGGGTGAAGAATATATATACATAGGAATTAGGCAACATGTTAAACATTTGGGTGATACTGTAGAACACGGAGAATTATCCCTCTAGGGTATGCGGGTGGATAATGTAGTTTTTGTTGATTTTTGTGAGTGTGTAGAAAACAGGGGTGATGGGGTATTGAATATTAAGGAATGTCATAGTCTTACAGTCTATGGTGATCAATTAAAGATGTTTTGTCAGGATACGATCAATTTTTTGACAGATGTAAAATGTAGGGTCACAATTGAGTTGTCTGTAGGTTAGGTTAACTGACAGTTGTCTATGAATTTCGGCAATAGATTGGGTCTTATTCATAATAACGATAGCACCCCCCTTATCTGCTTGTTTAATAATAATGTTGGGGTTATCTTTCAGAGATTTTATGGCTTGTTTATCTGTGGGTGTCAGGTTGTGGCGTATCGGGTGTAGGCCCAATCTCGGCAAACCATCCACGACCACAGGCTCTGAATGCTGGCATTGCAAAACTCCTGTCCCTTGAAATGCTGTCATTCAGGCTGGTGGAGACTGACAGTTTACGGAACTTAATGGCATTGGCAGTCCCACAATACAATGTGCCAAGCTGATTTTATTTCAGCAGGCAAGCCGTCCCTGGTCTACAAAACCATGTTGTTGAGGTTAAAATTAAACATGCGCTACTAAACTCCGTCAGTAGCAATGTCCACCTGACCACCGCTGCGTGGACCAGTACCCATGGACAGGGACGATACCTTTCCCTTACTGCCCATTGGGTCAATGTTGTGGAGCCGGGTACAGATCTTGCGAGTGGCGCTGTACGTGTTCAGGCAACTACAAGGATTGCGGGAATCAAGTCTGTACACATTGACTCCTCCTTCTCCAGTTCCTCAGAAACATCGTTGCAGGAGCCGTCACGGTCTACCTCCACATGGACCCGTGAACGCTTAATAAGAATCTTTAGTTATATAGCGCCAACAGATTACGCGGCGCTTTACAGTTTAACAGTTTCCGAACACAAGTCATAAGTAACAACGTTACCAATACAATAATGAAAGCAATATAATCCGCACACGCTCGTGAGAGCTTACAATTTACAAATATGTGGGGGAGATACAAAGTACAGGTGTTTATATACAATGGTGTATTTAGAATGATGGCCCAGCCATTTTGAGGGAGTGAGGGATGGATGGAGATAGTGAATGGGCTACACACACACACTTACACATAGAATGACTTTGATTAGTGAAGGTGATAGGCCGCTATTATTATTATAGATTTTTATAGCGCCATTTATTCCATGGCGCTTTACATGTGAAGAGGGGCAAGTATAGACAAGTACAGTAAACATGAGCAATACAAGGCACACACAAGTACAGAAGGAGAGAGGACCCTGCCCGCAAGGGCTCAGAGTCTACAGGGATGGGTGAGGATACACTAGGAGAGGGAAGACCTTGAAGAAATGTGTTTTGAGTGAGCGCCCAATAACATGCAAATTGTGGATAGTTCTAATTTCTTGGGGTACAGCATTCCACAGTATTGGCGCAGCGCGGGAGAAGTCTTGGATTCGGGAGAGATGTTCTTTAGGTGTAGGCGGCAATAGCGGGCAACAGATTGTATATGGGAGGTGAAGGAGAGATTGGTGTCAAACATAACACCCAGACAGCGAGCCTGTTGACCGATATGAGCACAGACGTGGCCAAACGTCAACAGGCCGTCCTGAAATTAATTTCCATGGGGAATCAAAGCCACACAGCGCTGGAGCTCTGGAATGCCATAAAGCAAGAGAGCGACATGTGTATTTTGCCAGCGAATCTCCAGCCAGGCTTGGTAGTGTGTGACAATGGCCGAAATCTGGTGGCAGGTCTGGGCCTAGGCAACGTCACTCACATACCATGTCTGGCACATGTGCTAAACTTGGTCGTCCAGAGTTTTTTGAGGGACTATCCGGATCTTGATGCACTGCTGCACAAGGTCCGCCTACAGTGCGCTAACTTGCGACGTTCCACCATGGCCAGATCGCGCATTGCAGCTCTGCAACACAGATTTTGCCTTCCTGAACATCGCATCATATGTGACGTACCCACCAGGTGGAATTCCACGTTACATATGTTGGAGCGGTTGTGTGAGCAGCAGCCAGCAGTAATGGAGTATCAGCTGCATCAGGCGCAATCAACTCGCAATTTGCGCCGTTCACTTCACCACTACTGAGTGGGCCTCTACTATAATAATCTTTATTTATATAGCGCCAACAGATTCCGCAGCGCTGTACAGTTTAACAGTTTCATAACACAAGTCATAAGTGACAACGTTAACAATACAATAATTAAAGCAATATAAGCCGCCCCTGCTCGTGAGACCTTACAATCTACAATGAGGAGGGGGAGCTCCAAAGTACAGTTGTTTATATACAATGGTGTATTTACAATGATGGTCCAGCCATTTTCAGGGAGTGAGGGATGGATGGAGATAGTGAATGGGCTACACACACACACAGTTACACATAGAATGACTTTGATTAGTGAATGTGATAGGCCGCTCTGAACAAATGTGTTTTGATTGTGGAAGTAGGGCTGTTAATGGGGATGTTGAAGTCTCCAAGGATAAGGGTTGGTACTTCTGAGGACATGAAAGTGCGGCAGCCAGGCAGAGAAGTGGTCAAGGAACTGTGTGGGCGAGCCTGGGGTCCGATATATTACCGCTACTCTGAGGGAGAGGGGACGAAAGAGCCTGATGGTGTGGACCTAATAATTTGCAAAATCTTAATCTAAAATTTACATGTTACATATTTACATCTAGTATAAAACATTTAACCATTAAGCCTACTTACAGAACAAGGAAGTGTAAAAAAACTTGTGCTTAAAAAAAAAAGTGAAAATAAAATGTGAGAAGGGCAGTGTAACAAATAATTTAGGAAAAAGATAAACTAACATCAAGTGCTGTGTGCTGTGTAAGAGCCAGACACATTAACATGAAATCAGTCTGGAATAGCGGTGATTTTCTCCCATAACCCGAGTAACATTCTGGGGAGAGGGGTGTAGAGTCAACGATCAGCAACTAGCTACGGTAGATCAAATACCTGAAAAAAAAAAAAAAAAAAGTTATTTAACATTCATAACATACATTTTATTTTATAAAAAACCAAAAAAAAAATTATTTAACATTCATAACATACATTGTATTTAACCAAAAAAATAACAAATTTATTTAACATTCCTAAGATAAATTTTTTTTAAAACATAAAAACTATAATACACAGCAGGATCTTTAGTAAAAACCAGACTTACCACTGTAACCTCTTAAGGGTATGCCACACTAAACAAATCGCTAACGGGATCGCTAAAAAAACGTCACTATTTAGCGATCCGTTAGCGATGTTGTTCAGTGCGGCAGCTTCCAGCGACGAGCTTCCTGCTGTGATCTCGCTCGTCGCTGGAATCGTTCCGGACCCTATTTTCTCGTCGGCGCTCCCGCTGGGTAAGTATATATCGCTAGTGTGGCACCTTTTCTTAGCGATTTAGCGGTACTTTTGTACCGCTAAAGTCGTTAAGAAGATCGCTAACGGCGATAGCGTCGTTAACTATATCGCTAAATGTGGCTGCATTAGCGATATAGAAACAATCCCGCTAGCGATCGCATTAGTATGCGTCGTTATGTGATCGCTAGCGGGATTGTTTAGTGTGGCAGTACCTTTAATCCTTGCAAGCTTCAACACAACGTTGACAAGGTACACAGCAGGGGTGGTCGGTCTCCTAGACAACGAGCAAACTCCTTCATGTTGAGAGAGGCCACCATCTCCTTAGCTTTCAGGTACTTTTCTGTGGGAATGAGCTTGTCTCCAACCAGCCAGGAATATCCATTGAATGCCACACCATGGTTTGGTATTAGCACCCAGCCAGTACCAAAAGTGAAGCCAACCACAGTTCCCATTTCTCATGAACTTTATTTGATATACTGGCTGGCCAAACATTAGTTTCTCACAAAGGAGCTGAAGACCCTGAGTGGCAGTAGGTGCAAGTCTCTCCAGCATGACCTGTTTGTTAGATATTTGCCGTCTACACACCTAAAGAACATCTCTAGAATCCGCCCTTTTCTCACCATGGAAACAACAAAAACCCTCACTGTAGCATTGATCCACTCCCGCCTGGACTACTGCAATGCTCTATTACTTGGCCTCCCCATTACTCGACTATCCCCTCTCCAGTCCATCCTTAATGCAGCAGCCAGGGTCATCCATCTGGCTAATCGGTACTCGGACGCGTCCGCTCTTCGCCAGTCCTTACACTGGCTGCACATTCATTATAGGATCCAATTCAAAGTACTGGTTCTCACCCACAAAGCTCTCCACAGTGCAGCACCCCCTACATCTCCTCCCTCATTTCTATCTATCGGCCTAACCGACTGCTGCGCTCTGCAAATGACTTTCGACTAACCTCTGCAGTAATCCGTACCTCCCACTCCCGACTACAAGACTTCTCCCGCGCTGCGCAAATCCTCTTGAATGCTCTACCACAAGAAATTAGGACTATCCACAATTTGCCTGGTTTCAGGCGCTCCCTCAAAACACATTTGTTCAGAGTGGCCTATGACATTCAATAACCAAAGTCGTTCTATGTTTAAGTGTGTATGTGGAGCCCATTCACTATCTCCATCCATGCCTCACTCCCTCAAGATGGCTGGACCATCATTGGAAATGCACCATTATATATACACACACCTGTACTTTGTATCTCCCCCACCTCATTGTAGATTGTAAGCTCTCACGAGCAGGGTCGGCTTATTTTACTTTAATTATTGTATTGTTAACGTTGTTACCTATGACTTGTGTTTTGAAACTGTTAAAGTGTAAAGGCTGCGGAATATGTTGGCGCTATATAAATAAAGATTATTATTATTATTATATCAGAGGGAGAAGAGGATTGGGCCTTGACAAGGTGCCCGATTGCATCTTAAGTGTTATTGAATGTTGGAGCCAGTCCACCGTATAAAAGCAGCCATACAGTGTCCGGGTACCTGCTTGGATTTCGATCAAAATGAAGACTACTTTGATGTACATGTACACCAATTAGAGAAAAATGACAAGGATGAGGCAGTAAGACACGCTCAGCAGAGTACAAGCAGCATTGCTTGAAGAAGTAACTTGAGCGTGATCAAAATTGAATAAATTAAAATCTGAGACTACAGTGAACACAACTCTTAGCTGTGAAAGGGCTTTTTGTGTCCTTCTACAGTGTTTTCAACCAATGTATTGGATACGGATGGAAGCACGTCACACTATAATTTCAATTGAATTGAGCAGCAAGAATTACACTAAAGAAAAAAAAAAAAAAGAGTGTGAGAGTGACATGTGCAGATGCCTACATACAGCGTTGTATGCCGAGCAAACTGCAGCGCGTCACCTGCACTCACACACACACCTTGCAGACCTGTGAAAAAAACACTGCAAGGCAAAAGGAAGATGTACACAGCGGTTGGTAAAGTAGCCTGCCTAAAGCACAGTACACAAAATCGCAATCTCTAACTGTCCCTCAGAGTCAGCAGAGCAGCGTTCTGTCCCAAACAGAATTAACAGCACAGTGACGCTAAAATGGCGGCTTTATCCGGCAACAATACCTTCCTTGTGTCACGGTTAGGGTAGCGTGTGTCTATTATATGAGTGTCTGTAAAATGTAACGTTACGCAGACTTATTCTGCCCTTGGGAAGCAAAAAATAAGACAGCAGTAATCATTTACTGTATAAAACTCCACCTATGCGCAACAAAACAAGCACGTTCCCTCTTACGGTTCCTGCGCTGACACATGTGAGTAGGGAGTTTGGAGACGTTCCTGAATTTATCCAGGTATCCAAGCATATCAGGCCGATAGGAGAGCATTAAAACCACCCACGGTGGTGACTTAAATATGGTGAATCTAAACAGTGAAGAACTGTAGGTCGATGCGAATGAATGTGCGATCACATGACACACGTTTATAATAACCCTTGCTAGACACGAGTAACTTTGTAGACATTTTGACACACCTGAACCCAGATGGCAGTGAATATTCATTCTATTCGGCGCCACATGACTCTTGGTCCAGAATAGATTATATATTGCTAGCACACGAGCTATTAAGGGGAGTGGAAGAGGCAGATGTGCACAACGTAGCTAAATATGACCACGCGCCCGTATCAGTGACCCTGCCAGATATGGTGCAGATGGGGCCAAACCAAACTTGGCGCTTCCCGACCTATTTGTTAATGGATGAGAAGTTTCGACATCACATGAAGCAATGGTGTTTTTAATATGTAAGGGATAATGTAGATACTAGGGATAGGCCGGAACTTTTATGGGCAGCAGGGAAGGGAGTAATGCGCGGGAAACTAATAGGTTATCAGACAACGCTAAAAAAGAAGATCGCGACAAACTACTCGCAGGCTAGCAGGATATTACGCGATAGGTACACGGCAAACAAGACAAGTTCATCAACACAGGTTAAAAATAGATGTAAGCAGGCTAAGGCTGACTTACACATATGGGTATATCGACGAGAGACAAGCAGTAATAACAATTATAGAGCCGATGTATATTGTTATGGTAGCAAATGAGGGAGAATATTATCACGACTAGCGAAAGGAAATCACATTCGTCATCAACATATTACAGCGTTAACGAATAAACATGGGATCATGAACACAGACCCTCGAACCATAAACACCATTCTACAAGAATACTACTCAGACTTATATAAGGTGGAACATACGGATAGTGCGGAGGGTAACACCTTTGTAGATGGAATACGGTTACTATCCATCACAAACTATCAGCTTCTCCTTTTAAAAAAACAAATTGAGGTGACGGAAGTGACAGCGGCGATAAGTTACTTTAAATACGGGAAAGCTCCAGGACCTGACGGGTTTACAGCCAAATTATTTAAATTATTGAGTGAGGATATCCCGTCCACATTGGTACGCACCTTCAATCATATATTGGAGACAGGAGGGTTGCCCAGCCATTCAAACATGTCCACATGAAGTTGCTACTAAAACCAAACAAACATTCACATCTGCCTGGATCCTATCGTACATTCTCACTCATTGACCATTATATCAAGATTTTGTCCAGGATCATGGCAGATCTTTTGAGTAGCATTGGTCCTACGCTGATAGGGCGATCACAAGTGGCCTTTGTTTGCTACTTTGTTGGCTACTATCAGTCTCACTATGCATAACACATGTGTGCAGTGGGCAGTATTACCTTTGCCTTCGGTGGAGTAGGAAAACCCCTCTCCTATCGAAGTGTTAGTTGGGGAGATGGAAGATTTGACACCGAGGACCTGAATTGTAATACTTAAATGTGACAGGTGACAAATTAGTTAAGGCGCAACTCCGCGGCCCCTACGTTGAGTCTAGCCCGTGAAAATTTACTGGTTGTCAATGGGGAACCCCAACACACCCGGGGCAGCTACAGTATTTCAACAATTAGAGCTGAACCAAGATTTGCTGTATCAGGTTTATAAAATACATGTTGAAATTTTTTAACAATTGCTGCTACCGCAGTCATATCGGAGGTTGGTAATGGACATAGCGCATGCGCATGTACTAGGGTGACATTTGTGCCAAAAGAAAACCCTACACAGAATTATACAACGGTTTTACTGGCAGGGGGTCTATCAAGAAGTTAAACGGTATTGTAACTCTTGTCGCATGCGCCAGGTACACAGTCCTCAGCCTCATTTAGTGAGTCCCTTGGTGCCATTAAAAATTTTAGAGGTCCAGTTTGAGAGAATACCCATGGATCTGGTGTAGCCGGTTAATAAATCAGCAAGGGGTCATCAACAGGGGCAATAAAAGGGGCACTGTGTGGGTCACCAGTTTTGAGCACACCCGAGTTCAAAAGAGAATTCATTGTCCAGACTGATGCGTCAGAGGTAGGTCTGGGTGCCGTGTTGTCTCAGGACTGGAGCTTAACGGGGAGGAGCATCCCATTAGTTTCCTGAGTCGAAAACTTACTCCATCAAAAAACAGAGACAGCATTGTAGAGAGAGAGTGCCTGGCGATAAAGTGGGCACTGGAGTCGTTGCGCTACTATTTGTTGGGGATAACATTTTGTTTTGTAAATGATCATTCCCCTGTGACTGGCAGTGTTGTAGCCCAGGGAGTAGAGTTCAGGTGGTAGAAAGATGAACATAACAGGAGACTTGGAAAACGTTGGCAAACAGTTATTTAATCTGAAAACGGACAGGCAAATTCAGGTGAGATCCATGCCTTGTTCATTTTCAGAAAAATAAGCCGGTCTACATTGTCTGAGGATAGTCGCATGCGACGGTCTGTTAGTACACCACCTGCAGCACTAAAGACGCGCTCAGATAATACACTGGCAGCAGGGCAAGCCAGCACCTCCAAGGCATACCACACATCAAATACAAATATAACAGTAATAATAATATTATTAATAAAAAATGAAATTGCACACACAGTACACAGACACAGCTCATATGTGTGTATAAGAGAGAGTGTTTCTGTGTGTAGTTCATGCCTCTAGCCTAGAAGATCAGTCTTGCTAAAATCTTTAACACTGACCCCTGTTCTGTTCTTAAAATGGTGGATGCTGAACTGCTTCTCAGCCCCCTCATACACAATCATTATGTGGCACTGCTGGGCTCAGTCAGAGGCATCAGATTGAACTAGGCTGTCCTGAGTCATTCTCAATAGAACATTTTGTTCAGCAGTTCATCTAGTTCATTTAGTTCAGAGGTCACATGATGCATTTCCTATCAGCTCCTCACAGGATAGGGTGGAGAAAAACTGAACTAAATGAACTAATCTTTTGAACTAATCTTTTCAGTGAACTAGTTCATGGTGAACTAATCAACAAAATTAACTAGATTTCCCATCACTATGGTGTACACCTTGGTGGCGCTGTCACAAAACTTCGCCACATTTGTAACATACAGCTCTTGCCCTGTGCAGAGGCGCTGCTTGTGCTCCCTCTTGTTGCAGAGGTGTCTACAATGCCTCGACGCACAGAGCTGCTTTGTAAAGCAGTAGCAGCAGCAGCGCTCTCGGCTGGAATGGAGAACATTATGGATTTCAACAGTGTGTCTTGGTCCTCCAGCATTTTACGGTCCCGGTTCAACGGTGTGATGAGGCTTTGTAAGTTGTCCCGGTAACGAGGGTCTAGGAGGGTGTACACCCAATAATCTGACGTGGTGAGAATTTGGCCGATGCGGCGGTCGTTTCTCAGGCACTGCAGCATGAAATCAACCATGTGCTGCAGACTCACAACTGGCCAACAAACGCTGTCCTCTGGAAGAGCATCACACTAATAGATTTTTGTAAATTTAAAATAGAATAAAGCAGCAGCAATTTTTGAAAAATTACAAGGATGAGCCAATGACAGACACTCAGCAGAGTACACGCTGCGGTGGTTGAAGTAAGTGGAGCGGGATCTACACTCCTACAAAAAAATTAAACCTCAGACTACAGTGAACACTGAAACACAACTGTTCACTTGCTGTGAAAGGCCTTTTTGTGGACTTCTATTAAGTTTGCAAGCAATGTATTGTATTTTGATGGAAGAGCGTCACACTAATAGATTTTTGTAAATTTAAAATAGAATAAAGCAGCAGCAATTTTTGAAAAATGACAAGGATGAGCCAGTGACAGACACTCAGCAGAGTACACGCTGCGGTGGTTGAAGTAAGTGGAGCGGGATCTACACTCCTACAAAAAAATTAAAGCTCAGACTAGAGTGAACACTGAAACACAAGTGTTCACTTGCTGTGAAAGGCCTTTTTGTGGACTTCTATTATGTTTGCAAGCAATGTATTGTATTTTGATGGAAGAGCGTCACACTAATAGATTTTTGTAAATTTAAAATAGAAGAAAGCAGCAGAAATTTTTGAAAAATTACAAGGATGAGCCACTGACAGACACTCAGCAGAGTACACGCTGCGGTGGTTGAAGTAAGTGGAGCGGGATCTACACTCCTACAAAAAAATTAAAGCTCAGAGTAGAGTGAACACTGAAACACAAGTGTTCACTTGCTGTGAAAGGCCTTTTTGTGGACTTCTATTATGTTTGCAAGCAATGTATTGTATTTTGATGGAAGAGCGTCACACTAATAGATTTTTGTAAATTTAAAATAGAAGAAAGCAGCAGAAATTTTTGAAAAATGACAAGGATGAGCCAGTGACAGACACTCAGCAGAGTACACGCTGCGGTGGTTGAAGTAAGTGGAGCGGGATCTACACTCCTACAAAAAAATTAAAGCTCAGACTAGAGTGAACACTGAAACACAAGTGTTCACTTGCTGTGAAAGGCCTTTTTGTGGACTTCTATTATGTTTGCAAGCAATGTATTGTATTTTGATGGAAGAGCGTCACACTAATAGATTTTTGTAAATTTTAAATAGAAGAAAGCAGCAGCAATTTTTGAAAAATTACAAGGATGAGCCAGTGACAGACGCTCAGCAGAGTACACGCAGCATTAGTTGAAGTAACTGGAGCGTGATCTGCACTAAAAAAAAAATAAAAAAAATCACAGACTGCAGTGAACACTGAAACACAACTGTTCACTTGCTGTGAAAGGCTCCATTGTGGACTTCTATAGTGTTTGCAACCAAGGTATTGTATACGGATGGAAGCACGTCACACTATTATTTCAATTACATGGAGCAGCAAGAATTACACTGAAGAAAAAAAAAAGAGTCTGTGAGTGACACGTGCAGATGCGTACAGACAGCGTTGCATACAGAGCAAACTGCAGCGTCACCTGCACTCACACACACCTTGCAGAGCTGTTAAAACAACACTGCAGGCAAAAGGAAGCTTTACACAGCCGGTGGTAAACTAGCCTGCCTAAAGCACAGTACACTAAATCGCAATCTCTAACTGTCCCTCAGAGTCAGCAGAGCAGCGTTCTTTCCCTAACTGAGTTCACAGCACAGTGACGCTAAAATGGCGGCAGCGCCTTTTATACTGCATTCTGACATCATTTCAGCATCCAATCACAGCCATGCCATTAGTTAACATGACCGCAGCAGTACAGGATGTGCCCACACTTCTTAGGATTCCTCATTGGCTGACTATAATCACATTGCCTCTCAAAGAATTATGGGAACTTCCGATTCCGGTATACGATATATGAAAAATATCGGAACTAAGTATCGGAATTCCGATACAGCTAATATCGGCCGATACCCGATACTTGCGGTATCGGAATGCTCAACACTAATCGCCACACAATAAGAGAAAAAAGAATGGATCTACCTGTGGCAAAACATTTTTCTTCCCCTGGTCATTGTTACACTCGGTCCCAGCGCTGGCTCTGCACTCCGTTCTGCTCACTCACCTGTTCCTCTAGCTGTCCCCCTGCAGCAGTCTGCGCGCGGGCTGGGGTCTCCTGTCCCATCTGCTCCTAGGCGTCCTGTGTCCTCCTCCACTTCCTGGCACGCTGCTGGCAGGCCTCCAGATAGTCTGCTTAGGACGCGAGGCCGCGCCCACCGTCTCTCTTAAAGGGGCAGCGTGCATTTTTTGAAATAGCTAATTAACCAATGGCTGCGCACTCAGTACTATATCTGGTCACTCCACCATTAGGGGAGTGCCGGAGCAATGTGTTCTATCATTGCTACATCCGGTTCTGTTCCTGGTCTGTCTGCGCTGCGTCTGCAGTCTCTGTGCTTCGCTGATACTGTTTGTCTCCTCAGATCCTTGCTAACCCGTATCTGGCTAACCTGGACAATCTCGGCTATTACTGGCGCAAGTGTCATCCCGTTCCGCCATCAGCCATCCGTACCCGTGGACCGTGACAAGGTCACTGGAGCCAGCCTACTACCATCCGTTCTGGACCAGGACCTTACCCTTCTCCGTCAAGAACCCTCCACGGACTCTGTAAATACCTGTTACCCTTTTGGTCCCTCTGGGACAGCTGCCACATGTCCGGGGTCTAACTGGAGGTAGCACCTGTGTCCTCCGGGTATTCCATTCTGTGGGATATGAAATTACTTGTATTGAAAGGTAGTTTCACATCTCAGAGACATAGAAGAGTTTGCTAATACAAACTGATGGTGAACTTTGACACTCTTAATGCTGGAATGAACCTGTCACACGGATTTATGACGTTTTACATCAATTAAGGAATTTACTCCAAAGACCCTGTGAAAACATCACAAAACATTACCAGACCCCAATCAGAGGGCAATAAAACTTTCACACTCCTTATCTATGAACTGTTCCAATATTTATGTTCATCTCTATCTCCCATAATAGAAAAATATTTAGAATTGAGAGTCCTCAGTGGTTGATACCTTTTAATGGCTAACTGAAAAGATGGTAACAAATTGCAAGCTTTCGAGACTACTATTATCTTCCATAATGACAGTTCTGTTTTACGTCACTTATCTTACCTATTGCATTTTTTTCTGTGCTGTGTGGTGTATAAATATGTGATTCTTCAGATTTTGTATTAGTTTAGCCTGATGAAGAGACCTGAGTAGTCTCGAAAGCTTGCAATTTGTTACCATCTTTTCAGTTAGCCATTAAAAGGTATCAACCACTGAGGACTTTCAACTCTAAATATTTTATTGTATAAAAGCGCCAAAACATAAAAAAAATATAAATGAGGTATCGTTGCAATCGTACTAACCTAAAGAATAAAACTACTTTATTCATTTTACCACACGCGGAATGGTATAAACGCCCCCCCCAAAGAAAGTCATGAATTCCTGATTTTTGTTCATTCTAACCTCACAAAAATCGTAATAAAAAGCTATCAAAAAATGTCACGTGTCCAAAAATGGTACCAATAAAAACGTCAACTCGTCCCTCAAAAAATAAGACTTCACATCTCTGTGGGCCAAAATATGCAAAAATTATAGCTCTCAAAATGTGGTGATGCAAAAACTTTTTTTGCAATAAAAAGCGTCTTTTAGCCAAACATAAAAACCCGCCATAAATAGTAAATCAAACCCCCTTTATCACCACCTTAGTTAGGGGAAAAATAATAAAATTGAAAACAGTATTTATTTCCATTTTCCTATTATGGTTAGGGTTGGGCTAAAGTTAGAATTAGGGTTAGGGATGGGATTAGGGTTAGGTTTGTGGTTAGTGTTATGGTTGGGACTAGGGTTAGGGGTGTGTTGGGGTTAGGGTGGAGTGTGAATTGGGGATTTCCACTGTTTAGGCACATCAGGGGCTCTCCAAATGTGACATAGCATCTGATCTCAATTCCAGCCAATTCTGCATTGGAAAAGTCAAACGGTGCTCCTTTACTTCTGAGCTCTGCCATGCGCCCAAACAGTAGTTTACCCCCACAAATGGGGTATCAGCGTACTCAGGACAAATTGCACAATAACTCTTGGGGTACAATTTCTTCTGTTACCATTGGGAAAATAAAAAATTGGGGGCGAAATTATTATTTTTGTGTAAAAATTTATGATTTTTTTTATTTTTATGGCTCTACGTTATAAACTTCTGTGAAGCACTTGGGGGTTCAAAGTTTTCCCCACACATCTAGATAAGTACCTTGGGTGGTCTAGTTTCCCAAATGGGGTCACTTGTGTGGGGTTTCCACTGTTTAGGCATATCAGGGGCTCTCCAAACGCGACAAAACGCCCGCAGACCATTCCATCAAAGTCTGGAAACCAAAACGTCACTACTTCCCTTCCGAGCCTCGATGTGTGCCCATACAGTAGTTTTCTCCCACATATAGGGTATCAGCATACTCAGGACAAATTGGACAACAACTTTTGGGGTCCAATTTCTCCTGTTACCCTTAGAAAAATAAAAAATTGGGGACTAAAAGATAATGCTTGAAAAAATATGATATTTTTTATTTTCATGCTTGGGCATTATAAACTTTAGTGAAACACCTTGGGGTTCAAAGTTCTCACCACACATCTAGATAAGTTGCTTGAGGGGTCTAGTTTCCAAAATGGTGTCATTTGTGGAGGGTTTCCACTGTTTAGGCACATCAGGGGCTCTCCAAATGAGACATGGAGTCCAGCCAATTCTGCATTGAAAAAGTCAAACGGCGCTTCTTCCCTTCCGAGCTCTGTCATGCAGCCTAACAGTGGTTTACCCCCACATATAGGGTATCAGCGTACTCAGGACAAATTGCACAATAACTTTCGGGGTCTTGTTACCCTTGGGAAAATAAAAATTGGGGTGAAAAGATAATTTTTGTGGAGAAAATATGATTTTTTAATTTTACGGCTCTACGTTATAAACTTGTGTGAAGCACTTGGGGGATCAAATTGCTCACCACAGATCTAGATAAGTTCCTTAGGGGGTCTAGTTTCTAAAATGGGGTAACTTATGGAGGGTTTCCACTGTTTAGGCACATCAGGGGCTCTCCAAATGCGACATGGCGTCCAATCTCAATTCCAGCCAATTTTGGTTGGAAAAAGTCAAATGGCGCTCCTTCCATTTCGAGCTCTGCCCTGCGCCGAAACAGTGGTTCCCCCCACATATGGGGTATCGGCATACTCAGGACAAATTGGACAACAAGTTTTGTGGTCCAAATTCTCCTGTTATCCTTGGGAAAATAAAAAGTTGGTGACTAAAAGACCATTTTTGTGGGAAAAAAATAGGATTTTTTATTTTTATGCCCGGGCATTATAAACTTGTGTGAAGCACTTGGGGGTTCAAATTGCTCACCACAGATCTAGATAAGTTCCTTATGCGGTTTAGTTTCCAAAATGGGGTCATTGTGGCGGGTTTCCACTGTTTAGGCACATCTGGGGTTCTGCAAACGGAACATGAAACCCATCAACGTATGCATTCCAAAACGTTATTACTTCCTTTCCAAGCCCTGCCGTGCGCCCAGTTTCCCCCCCACATATGGGATATTAGCGTACTCAGGACAAGTTGGACAACTTTTAGGGTCCAATTTCCTTGGGAAAAATCAAAAATTGGGGACTAAAAAAATCATTTTTTTGGAAACATTTTTTTTCACACCCAGGCATTATAAACTTTTGTGAAACACTTAGGGGATTAGTTTCCAAAATGGTGTCACTTGTGGGGGATTTCCACTGTTTAGGCACACAGGGGCTCCCCAAACGCAACGTGGCGTCCAATCTCAATTCCAGCCAATTTTGCTTTGAAAAAGTCAAACTTCCCTTATGAGCCCTGCTGTGCTCCCAAACAGTAGTTTTCCTCCACATATGGGGTAATGGCATACTCAGTAGAAATTGCACAACAACTCTATCTGTCCATTTTCTCCTTTTACCCTTGTGAAAATAAAAAAATGTTTGTAAAAGATCATTTTTATGACTAAAAAGTTAAATGTTCATTTTTTCCTTCCACGTTGCTTCAGCTCCAGTGAAGCACCTGAAGGGTTAATAAAATTCTTGAATGTGGTTTTGAGTACCTTGAGAGGTGCAGTTTTAGGAATGGTGTCACTTTTGGGTATTTTCTGCCATATAGACCCCTCAAAGTGACTTCAAATGTGAGGTGGTCCCTAAAAAATATGGTTTTGTAAATTGTCTTGTGAAAATGAGAAATCACTGGTCAACTTTTAACCCTTACAACTTCCTAACAAAAAAAATTTGGTTCCAAAATTATGCTGATGTAAAGTAGACATGTGGGAAATGTTATTTAGTAACTATTTTGTGTGACATATTTCTGTTTTAAGGGAATAAAAATTCAAAGTTTGAAAATTGAAAATTTTCAAAATTTTCGCCATATTTCCGTTATTTAAAAATAAACGCAAGGTATATGGAAGAAATTTTACCACTAACGTGAAGTACAATATGTCACGAGAAAACATTCTCAGAATCGCGAAGATCTGTTGAATCATTCCAGAGTTATAACCTCATAAAGAGACAGTGGTCAGAATTTTAAAAATTGGCTCAGTCATTAACGTGCAAACTACCCTTGGGGGTAAAGGAGTTAAACACACATGAACATATGATGCAATGACAAAACAAAAGCGAGAGGAAAAGACAATGGAACCTTAAGAAATGTTACGTTGTGAAGCTTTATTAATGGCTCTATTCAAAATTTGATTGGAATAACCCCGATGTAAAAATTTCTCTCGAGTTTTTGTCACCTCCTCAGTGTATGTATCGATATCAGAACAATTGCGTTTAACCTAATGAGTTCACCATAGGGTAAATTATTGACAGCATGAAAAGGATAGCAAGATTGGGTGGCCAGAATTGAATTACATGCCGTAGGTATAGTAAAGGGAGATAATCACAAAGTGTCAGATATTATCACCGCGTAATGTTAAGTCCAAAAAATGAATTTTGCTCTCATGAAAAAAATATGTGAATTTTAAATTAAATTCATTGATATTAAAATAACAAGATTCATAGCTTCCTCATGAGAGCCCCCCCAAACAAACAGGAGGTCGTTGATATAACAGCCATACCACACTATCTTATTACTGTATATGTTGTCATCATTATAAAAAAAGAGCTCTTCCCAGCGAGACCTCACCAAATTGGCCAATGAAGGGGAGAATTTGGCTCCCATGTTAACGCCACTTGTTTGTAAGAAATACCTGTTTTCGAAGGTGAAATAGTTATGATTGAGTAAAAAATCAACCGTCATATATAAAAAATCTTTTGTCTCCGTATTTTACAGGCTATATTTGTTTAAATTATATTCAAGACTTCAAGTGCCACGGTATGAGAGATCGAAGGATATAAAGCCACATCGCACAATAACAATGTATAATTATCTCTTCACTGAAAGCTGTCAAAAATCGTAGTAATATACTGTATTTGGTGTCTCTAATAAAACTCGGAATCTCAGGAGAAATTTCACAACACATTTTGGATCCATTTTTTTCCCGTTACCCTTGTGAAAATAAAAAAAATGTGAGTCTAAAATAATTTTTTTGCAAAAAAAAAGTTAAATTTTAATATTTTTTTTTTCACATTCCAAAAATTCCTGTGAAGCATTGGAAGGGTTCATAAACTTCTTTAATGTGGTTTTGAGCACCTTGAGGGGTGCAGATTTTAGAATGGTGTCACTTTTGGGTATCTTCTATCATATAGTCCCCTCAAAGTCATTTCAAATGTGAGGTGGTCCCTAAAAAAAATGTTTTTTTAAATTTTGTTGGAAAAAGGAGAAATCTCTGGTCACATTTTAACCCTTCTAACTTCCTAACAAAAAAAATTTTGTTGAAAAAAGTGTGCTGATGTAAAGTAGATAAATGGTAAATAAGTGGTAAATGTTACTAATTAACTATTCTGTGTAACAGATCTCTCTGATTTAAGGGCATAAAAATTCAAAATTTGAAAACTGCTAAATTTTCCAAATTTTCAAATAAATGCAAGTTACCGTATATACTTGTGCATAAGCTGAGTTTTTCAGCACATATTTTTGTGCTGAAAACGCCCCCTCAGCTTATACATGAGTCATTATCCCAGAAGCCAGCAGGGAGGGGGAGCAGCGGGTCACAGGAGGCAGGCGCCGGAGGCTGCGGTTGTAAGTGTGCCCGCTGCTAAAGAAATGAATATTCACTGCACTGGTAATGAATATTAATTTCATTTATAGCACTCACAGTTACAGCCCAACTGCTGGCTTCCAGCAGCTGTAAAAAAACCACCTCCGACATACGTTCCCTGCGTCCCATCGCAGCACCTTGTTCCGGCTTCTGTGGCCGAGCGATCATGTGTCCCCGGTGAGTGCAGCAAGGTGAATATTCATTACCTTAATGAGCGGGGACACGTGATCGGCCGGCCGCAGGAGCTGCTGGAAGCTGTAAGAAAAGATGCTGCGAGGACATGCAGGGGAGGTATATCAGTTTTTTTTATATGCTTTTCTCATGGGGGGCCATGAATACAAGCATAGGAATGAGGAACCATGCATACCAGGACAGGGATGAGGAGCCAGGGCCGCCATCAGGGCATTACTGCCCTGACTGGCGTATGGCGCCTGATCAGCAATGGGGGCCCGCATCGGGCCCCATCTCTTCTGCTGATCGGGCCCCAGCGGCAGGCTTCTGCCGGTGCAGTATGGCAACAGTTAAAACCGCCAGCCAATCGGAGGCTGGCAGCAGATGTCAGCATGCACGTTGCTGGCGTATGACATCATTGTCATTTGCCAGAGAGTGCGCGCTTGAAACGCCTGGAGGGATCATCACCGCAGGAGCGTGGCCAGGTAAGGGGAAAGAATTTTTTTTTTAATTTTTATTGAAAGCGGCAAGCCGCAATATGTTTCACTGGCAGGATGGAGACACATGGACCATGTGTCTCCATCCTGCTCAGGGCAGAATGAAGACACGGGGCAGGATTGGAGACACGGGTCAGAATAGAGACACGGGGACAGGATGGGAGACACGGGGGCAGGATGGAGACTGTTGTGAACATTTTGGAGACTACTTCAGAGCTGAAGCTCCCTCTGGTGGTTGCTGAGGGTATTGAACCTATCTTGAATACCAAGAGTCCTACACCCGCAGATAACAAGTGGGCGTCAAATGGTACTGACTGGCCTGATATAAGTGAGCTGATCTCCCATGATCCTCGCTGGTGATCAATTGTGCTTCCTGGTTTAGTTTGGAATTCAGGTTGCTTTCCTGCTGTCTCCTGTTTGCGTTCAGATAAGTCTCTTTCAGTTTTTTTTTTACTGTGGTTTGAATTCCTTGCTTTTTGCTGCATTGCTTTTTGTCTTCAGCCGGGTCCCCTATGGGGGGCTTTGGCTGGTCTCCGCTTGTTTTTTGTATTTGTTCATTTGCTCAGTTCTTGTGATATTTTTCTGCTGGGTAGCTACGTGTCCACACCAGAGATCTGATATAGGTGGTCGAGACTGTGTGGTCTCAGTGTTTTTGGATTCAGAAGTGTTGGAATTTTTCCTAGGGTTTTTCTGGGTTGCAGAAAGTATTCTCTCTTGTGCTGTCCTATCTAGACAGTTTTGGGCCCCAGCGTTTGCTCAATCTATTTTCTGTCTGTGTTCGTAGTTTCATCTTGTCTAACCGCCATTATATGTTTAGGGGCTTCCTACTTTTGGGGTCTACTCTGGGGCAGTTAGCTTTCCTCTTTCCATCTTCAGGGATAGCTATCTCTCTGGCTGTGCAGAGGCGTCTAGGACCACCGTAAGTACGCTCCACGGCTGCTTCTAGTTGTGCGGTTAGTTTAGGGGTCTGCAACCTATTAGTTTCCAACCTCTCCGGTGTTAGGCTGCCTATGTGTTTTTTTGCTCCTGCCTCCTCAGCTACCATAACATAACAGGAGACACTGGGGCAGGATGAAGACACAGAGGCAGAATGGAGAGGGGGCAAAATGGAGACAGGGGGCAGGACTGGAGACACGGGAGCAAGATAGACATGGGGCAGGATGGGAGACATGGGGGGCAGAATGGATACACGGAGGCAGGATGGGAGACACGGGGCAGAATGGAGACAGAATGGAGACATGGGGGCAGGATTGGAGACACGGGGCAGGATTGGAGACATGGGGGAAGGATTGGAGCCACAGGGGGCAGGATGGAGACATGGAGGCAGAATGGGAGACACGGGAGGCAGGATGAGAGACACTGGGGCAGGATGTGAGATACGGGAGCAGGGTGGGAGACATGGGGCAGAATGGAGACAGGGGGCAGAATGCAGACACTGGGGCAGGATTGGAGACACAGGGGGCAGGATGGAGACATGGTGCAGGATGGAGACTGATGGGGCAGGAATATGGGACAGGATGGAGATAGATGGTGTAGGATCATGGGGCAGGAAGGAAACAGCTGGGCCAGGATGGAGACAGATGGGGCAGGATGGAGACACATGGTGCAGGATCATGGGCAGGATGGAGACAGATGGTGCAGGATCATGGGGCAGGATGGATACGATGGAGACAGATTGGGCAGGATCATGGGACATATGGAGCAGAAGGAGATCATATGGGGCAGGATGGGACATCACATGGGGCAGGATGGGAGAACATATGGCTGGAGCCAGGAATGAGACACATGGGGGCCAGGATGGGGGATATTATTACCATAGGAGCTAATTAAGGGATATTATTAGTGCAATGATGTATTTATTTTATTTTTTGAGGATTCTGTTTTAAATGGGGGAGGCGGTCCTGTTACTGTGCAGAGCAACACTGTCGACTTTTTTTCTTCATCTGGTGTAGTTTAGAATTTGGGAAAAAAAATAAGTATTGTGTTCTGCAAGCAGTGCTCTAGATAAATGTGTTATTTCCTGCAGAGACGAGCCCTGGCTGGAAGAAGTGACGGCAGTCTGTGCTGGATGAAGATTAAAAGTGAAGATGAAGGACTTCACCTCAAGACGTCACTGGCGAGTCAGTGTGTTATCTGTACACTGACACTATATACTGTATACTATATACAGCGGTCCTGTGTACAATGTCACCAGTGATCACTGTGTTACCTTTACATTATACACTATATATAGAGCTCCTGTGTATAATGTCACCTGTGATCACTATATTACCTGTGCACAGACACTGCATACTAAATACAGATCTCCTGTGTATAATGGCACTAATGGTGATATTCGTATTGTTTTTTTTATTACTGATCAGTATTGTAGTATTCAGACACTATGTAGTGGTAATATGTTGTCCGTTCATAGTGTGGCGGTATTTGTTCCTTGTATGTGCTATTATTTGGTCACCATGTGGTGGTAATACGTGGTCTGGTCATGGTGATGTGGTATTTGTTCCTTGTATGTGGTATTATTGGTCACCATGTGGTGGTAATATGTGGTCTGGACATGGTGTGGCGGTATTTGTTCCTTGTATGTGCTATTATTTGGTCACCATGTGGTGGTAATACGTGGTCTGGTCATGGTGATGTGGTATTTGTTCCTCGTATGTGGTATTATTGGTCACCATGTGGTGGTAATATGTGGTCTGGACATGATGTGGTGGTATTTGTTCCTTGTATGTGCTATTATTTGGTCACTATGTGGTGGTAATATAGGTGTCTGGTCATGGTGTGGTGGTATTTGTCCCCTGTATGTGATATTATTCATCATTTTAAAAATAAATAAAAATATACCTAAATTGTATTGGATATTTTAACAAATGTTTAATAGGTTAGAGTAGAGCTCGGCCAAAAGAGTCTACCTTGTCATGGTGGTGGCTTAAAATTTTTTTTGACTGTGGACAGTTTGAGGGGTGGAGGTGGGCCCGGGGGGCTGCCTGGGCGGAGTCTCAAGGGGGCCCCAAAAATGTTGACAGTATGGGTCCCCGAAATTCCTAGTGGCAGCCCTACTTAGGAATAGGCACAGGTTGTTGTTTAGAAGGTGCCCCATCCCTCATTCCCTATTGTTAGGGCCTTCCTCCCCCTTTTTCTATCCGTTCTGTGTGTGTTGTGCTTTCCGCTGTACCGACTCCTGTTGGTTCGCGACATTGGCTTAAGGGAATGAGATACAACAACTCAAGGCTTAAGGCCCACACTGACTTCCCCCGTGACTGAAGTTGGGGAAAGAAGATCGGCAGTTTGAATCCAAACAAGCAATGAATTACAGCTTTAAACTGCACTTTGGACAAATTGACTCTGTACAAATTCATCGGAAACTATTTCTACATTTGCACATTTGTTTCCATAAGTTTCTATGGTAAACCATTTTAAGGGTATGCCAAATATTCTGCATTTAAAAATGGAATTTACCACCTACAATATAGCTCCATGATCTTGCCTTGGATGATGTAGTCAGAAATACATACATAGTGGGTGTTTTTGTCCAGTAAAAGAATTTATCTTACGAGGATGTGAGATTCCACATTCTTATAAGCACATTGTGTATCATTGCTAAGTGACCTTCATATAAAATGTTTCCACAACCGTTCTGTAGTAAATATTTATGACGGTAGATAAAAGGTCATTCACAAAACTGTATTTGCAGAAGTTCAATGAAATCAGGGCGCTGACGTCACAGAAATATATTCGGCTTTTCAGGTAAAACATATTATACATATGTATTTACCTTTCCATGGCAGATTAATAAAAGCAGGATATCCCAGAATGCTCATAGTAGGAGCCACGGGAACACTGTTCTCTTTACTGATCATATTTGCTGTACAGTGATTTATCTGGATTAATTTCATATTCAGAGCTACACCAAGATTAAATTCTAATCTCATAGTTTCCTTTTTTTCGATCTCTGTTACTCTTTGCTTAATTATTTTCTAAGCTGATCCTCTTTAAAATGACTGAAAGATATTTTATTTTCATTTCAGCTAAATATAGGCATGTTGGTTTCATTTAGAAACAAACCAGTAATCTTAAATGTCTGGAAAATAATGCCATATCTAATATGACCGTGAAACATTTTACATTCATCTCGGATAAATTGGATCAACCAGGATACTGCAATGAAGCTTTCGAATTACCCGCTCACAAAATTCCATAAACACCTTAAGTTAGAAGATCATTGACCAGAAAAAGATAAAAGAAAGATTTGTTGTCGGATGTGTTGTAAGGCCAGTGTCATGGAAGCATAATACTAGCGTATTTCTGCAGCCGTATTAGTGCCGCAAGTCTCAGACGGTAGTTCTGATGGCCCAAACTATACAATATAAACTGCTCAGAAAAGTCAGTGTTGGTAGACATGATTATTAGAGTTGAGTGATACTTTCCGATATCCAAAAGTATCGGAATCGGAATGGTATCGCCGATACCATTAAAATATCGGCGATACCGATACCGGAAATCCAATGTAAGTCTATGGGAACAAAATATCGTAACTAAAAAAACCTCTTTCTTTCCTTGTAAACACTAAATATACACACATAGAATACATATATATAATATATATATATATACATGTCATTGTGACATATATATATTTATAGTTTATACACTTCTACATAGTAAAATAGCCTCTGATTCAATTGCCGGGTAAAGTCGGCTTTTGTGAAAAGACAGAAGCACCCGACATGAAATGACACTTGGTTTACATAGAGTTAACCATGTCTTTTCATGTAGTTTGATATCTGATTTGCACAATTACATGAGTGTAAGTGTGCAAAATTTCACACCTGTAGGGTTAATTAAAGGTGTAAATTCGTTGTAAAAAAAACGGACTTTTTTGCTACGAATTTACACCTTTAATTAACCCCTACAGGTGTGAAATTTTGCACACTTACACTCATGTAATTGTTTGTGCAAATCAGATATCAAACTACATGAAAAGACATGGTTAACTCTATGTAAACCAAGTGTCATTTCATGTCGGGTTCTGCATTTTCACAAAAGCCGGCAATTGAATTAGCGGCTATTATACTATGTAGAAGTGTATGAACTATAAATATATATATATGTGTCACAAATTCAATGACATGTATATATAATATATTGAGGTGTAAAATTGCTGAAAAAAAATGCGTGGGCTCCCGCCCTATTTTCGCAACCAGACAGACAAAGCCAGTGAGTGGGGGCAGATAATAATAGCCCAGAGAGGGACCATTATTTTTGGCCCCCCCGGCTACAAAAATCTGCCCCCAGACACCCCAGAAAGGGCAAATCTCTAATTAGATTTGCCCTTTCTGGCACTTTGCCCGTCTATTCCCATTGCCCTGTAGCGGTGGCGAATGGGTTAATAAGGGGTTAAAATGACCTTGCAATTGAAAGGTCACTTTAAGCCAGGTTAATAATTGAGAGCTGTCAATTAGACAACTATCAATTATTAATCCTATTGTATGAAAAAAAAATCAAACACACACACTTTAATAAAAAAGAAGTTTAATGAAATAATCACACAGTTTTTGACCATATTTTATTTACCTGCTAAAACCATTTCCTGTAATAAAAATAAAATAATAAAGCAAAATTATTCTTACCTATCCCATGCACAGTCAGGTCCCACGGTGTAATCCTTCAGAAAGGGTTAATGTTTACTGCAGGGACCGCAGCTAATGCTGCAGCCTCACAGTAAACCCCCAAATGAATGAGCTCCTCTCCTGGCTGACAGGAGAGGAAGTGGAAAGCTTAATTGATTGCTTTCCACTTTCACTTCAGGTCAGCCAGGGACACCATCAGTGACGTCAGAGGGAACTGATTAACAAAAATAGGGGTTCCCTTCGAAAAAAAAATGGCGTGGGGGTCCCCCCTATATTTTGTTAAACCAGCCAGATGAAGCAGACCGCTGAGGCCTGGATTTTCAGGCTGTTAAGGAGATCCAATATCCATGGACCTTGCAAGCCTGATAATACCAGGCCACAGCAGTCTGCTTAGCTTGGCTGGTTAACAAAAATAGTGGGATCCCCTCGAAAAAAAAACGGCGTAGGGGTCCCCCTATTTTTGTTAACCAGCCAACCTGGTATTAAAAGACTGTCAAGGCCCATGGATTTTGGCCCTCAACAGCCTGATAATACCAGGCTACAGCAGCCCCACATTTGGCGCATCAAAAGATGTGCCAATTGTGGCACTTTACCCGGCTCTTCCCACTGCCCTGTAGCGTGGCAAGTGGGGTAATAAGGGGTTAATGTCACCGTTGATTGCACGGTGACAATAAGCCCGGTTAATAATGGAGAGGCGTCAATAAGACACCGATCCATTATTAATCCCAAAGTTATTAAATGTATAAAAAAAAGACAAAGCAAGAAAAAAGTCTTTTAATGAAATAAAAGAGACAACACAGTTTTCATTAATTTTATTATACACTCATTCCTGCGACGCCATCGATCTCCTGTAAAAAAAGAAAAAAAAACAAACCAACAGTATACCACCTGTCCGACGCAGTCCATAGTAACGACTGTCCCACGACGATCCAGCTCTGCTACATCGCAATGACAGGCAGAGCCTGTCATCGCGACGCAGCACAGCTGATTACCTGCTTCCCCGGCGGTGACATCATCGGACTGACTGCTTTACGGCCGGGATTACCCAGCAGTCACTGCAGTTATCGCGAGAAACTGCATGTGACCGCCGGGGAAAGATGATGGCGGCCATGAAGCAGTCCAGGCCGTGACCGCCGGAGATCTTCTGCCAGGTAAGTGCCGCTGACTCCTGACAGACCCGACCGACGGACACTGACAGTGACAATTCCGATTCCGGTATCCGATATGACGAAAATATCGGAACTCGGAATCGGAATTCCGATACAGCCAATATCGGCCGATACCCGATATTTGCAGTATCGGAATGCTCAACCCTAATGATTATTAAATTGCCAAAGGCAAATTATCCCTAACTAAAAACCTTTAACATTTAACTTTTATTATACTATTAAACCAATATAATGTAACTATGTAATACAGTTACAGACCTAAGTCCATCAAGTTCAACCTTTGTCCACCAATTACACATTTTGTCAATAATTTAACTATAACCTGCATTGTTATGTGTATCAAGGAAATCATCCAGCCCTTTTTTAAAATCTGTTATAGTGTCTGCCATTACTACCTCTTGTAGTAGGGTATTCCACATTCTGAATGCTGTAACTGTAAAGAACCCTTTCCTGTTTAGCTGTCGGAATCGCCTTTCTTCCACACGTAATGAGTGCCCCCTGGTATTCAGTATGGTCTTTGGAAGGAATAAATCATGTGCCATTGTTTTGTACTGACCATACATATATTTATACATGTAAATGAGATCCCCTCTGAGGCGTCTTTTTCTAAGCTAAACAAGCCCAACTATTCCAACCTCTCATCATATGAGAGCCTAACATCCCTTGTAATAATCTAGTTGCCCGCCCTTGAACTGACTTTAACTTTTGAATATCCTTTCTTAAATGTGGAGCCCAAAACTGGATCCCTTATTCTAGATGTGACCTCACAAGTGATTCATAAAGGGGTAATAATATGTTGGGATTGTAGAATTTTAAAGTACCAATCTTAATCAGTTGTAGAGACCGCTATGTTTATTAGGTACCCCCAATCCACTTCACTTTTAACCACTTTCCAACATCGGGCGTAATATTACGTCAATGTCGGACACTCCCTGTTTGGTGTGGGCTCAACGACCTGTATGGTTGTCATAGCCAGATTGCTATGAGTGCGGCCGGTGGTTGGCGCTCATAGTAACTGAGCATTTCTGCTACATACAGGTGTCTGATCATCGCCTGTATGTAGCAAAGCTGATCAGACTAGTGTAGCTTCTAGTCTCCCATAAAGACCATTGAAGTGTTCAAAAAGTAAAAAAAATGTTTTAGAAAATATTACATAAAAATATAAACGTTCGAATCACCCCTCTTTCCCTCCATTCAAAATAAAATAATAAAAAAAATACACAGAATCGCCTGATCTATCAATATAAAAAAAGTAATTAACCCGATTGCTAAACGGCATAACGAGAAAAAAAGTTAAAATGCCAGAATTACATTTTTTTGCCCACCACAAAATTGAATTAAAATGCAATAATGGGCAATCAAAAGATCGTATCTGAACCAAAATGGTATCATTAAAACTGTCAGCTCGGCGCGCAAAAAATAAGCCCTCACCCAACCCGAGATCACGCTACGCTACGGTAGCGGAAAAATGGCGCAATTTTTTTTTTTTAACAAACTTTGGAATTTTTTTTCACCACTTAAATAAAAAAGAACTCGTACATGTTTGGTGTCTGTGAACTCATAATGACCTGGAGAATCATAATGGCAGGTCAGTTTTAGCATTTAGTGAGCATGGTAAAAAACAAAACAAAAAACAACTGTGGGATTGCACTTTTTTGCAATCTCACCGCACTTGGAATTTTTTTCTCGTTTTCCAGCACATAATATGTTAAAACCAATGGAAACCCTCACATGGCCATTTTGACCAAAAAATAAAAAAAGTTATGGGTCTGGGAAGAAGGTGAGCAAAAAAATGAAAAAGCAAAAACGGAAAATGGCCCGAGGGTTAAAGTCTCAATGCTGCTCGGTGGCGCCACGGATTTGCACTATACTGAATTACTATGTGTATTCAACATCCATATACCCGACCTTTGCTAATAAAAAGGACAGATCCTAGGCCTCCCCAGCATGTTTCACCACACTGACGTCATCAGGGGATTGAGGCTATATGCTATACTGTATACTGACCTTTCTATTTTAAATATTATATTCCTTAAATAGTATAATAAAAGTTAAATTTTAACGGTCTTGAATGGCCCAAACTAAAACATTATTAACTCCTGAGCACTGAGTATGAGCGCCACATTAAAAAATATGTGCACTTACACGCCTTGGCATATTATCAATGAGATTTTTAATAGTTGTCTGAGGAATGTTCTGCCACGCTGAAAGCATGAAAACAAAGATCTGCTACTGGCAATCATGCCGATCACTGATGTCCCATATATGATGGTCAAAAAGCCTGGAGGTGCTGCAGGCCATGGACTATAATGAGAGCTATCTGGTCATGGACTCCCCCGAAGCCTCCACCCATGATGCTAGCCCTGATTGTGCTCATTATCCATACATGGATGTGGGCCATAAGAACTTGCATGAGGCCCTCGTGTTAGAGACCCCTGGTCTAGACACAAAGGTATCTAAAACAATAACACCGTTGCGACATTATTTTGTACAATATAAGTGAAGTAATGCATAGATACTGATTACATACAAGCATATGAATCTGCGACCATCACATTGTTTTCTTCCCACATATAATTCTTACAACCATCACTGGAGATGTGTAACGTATACAATTTCTAGAGTGTTTCATATAACGTTTCCCTCTACATTCTATATACTATTTTCTACAGCAATAATCAGATATTGAATGACTTATTTAGAATTTGTCCGGAGTACAGTCTTTATTATAGTATAGAGCGCCATTCACTATTCCTCTTGTTGTTACTGGAGACAGTCAGCAAGGTTGACAGCTTCCAACATCATAACTTAACTCTATGAATACAATGGGACAGCGAATAATACCAGATGTCTATGCAGTGTCTGGCGTAAAGGGAAGATGTGTATCTTTGTACCGTGTTAGCCAGTAGATAAAAAAATATTTAGAGTTGAGAGTCCTCAGTGGTTGATACCTTTTAATGGCTAAAGGTACTGCCACACTAAACAATCCCGCTAGCGATCACGATAACGACGCATACTAATGAGATCGCTAGCGGGATTGTTTCTATATCGCTAGTAGCAGCCTAAATTAGCGATGTCGTTAGGACGCTATCGCGGTTAGCGATCTCCTTAACGACTTTAGCGGTACAAAAGTACCGCTAAATCGCTAACAAAAAGGTGCCACACTCAGCGATATCTACTTACCAGCGGGGCGCCGACGATAAAAATAGGGTCCGGAACGATGAGATCGACGAGCGAGATCACAGCAGGATCTCAGCAGGGGCCACGTCGCTGGTAGATGCCGCACACAACAACATCGCTAACGGGATCGCTAAATAGTGACGTTTTTTAGCGATCCCGTTAGCGATGTTGTTTAGTGTGGCATACCCTTAACTGAAAAGATGGTAACAAATTGCAAGCTTTCCAGACTACTCAGGTCTCTTCATCAGGCAAAGACTAATACAAAATCTGAACGGGAACATTTCCCAAATCACTAGTGAAAGCTCCATGCAGAAATTAAGCACTTTCTAGTGGGACATAAGTGTAGGAATACCGCTCTGGAGTATGATATCGGTTTTAAACGTGGAATCAACAGTTGTGAGGTGCCAACATTGGCTATGAATGGGAAAGAGTGTCTTGTGCACATACTTCTGGCTGCCCGAACCATTCGTGTTTTGACCCCCAATTACAGCGCCCATTTATCTCCTTCAGAAACTGCCCACACTTCATGCAAATAATACTCCAATAGACGACACTGACATGAAAAAACAAGACATTCTGTATGAATGTGTAATACAAGACTATTGACAAAACTTACTATATGTATTTAAAAGGAATTTCCTTGTCGTCTATCAGTAATGATTTAGCACTTTTTGTTCTCTTCAATTACAGCGCAGCTTCCTTTTCCACAGAATACTTGAGAAGAAAAACATCTGGAATCAGTTCCCTTTGGCATCATCATATTTCCTGAAAGCGGATGTTTCTCTTTACACACACTATTCTGGTAACCCCCCACCACACTACTACAAGCTGGGGGTTATCCAGTGAAATTCCACATTTGCCTTCTAGCTCTGGCACAGTATCTTGACCTTGAAACATGCACACCATTAATGCTGGTTCATGAGAAGAGACAGATTTAGCTTCCACATCATACAATAAGAAGTGTATGTTTAGTCCAGGTTTTATGTGTGAAGAGACCTGGGGTATGTGCAAACAGCTTAATGACTATGTTACTGAAACAGAACTTTACAGAAGTGCGGATAATTTCTACACATACAGTAAGGGCCCCGTCTCACATAGCGACACACCAGCGATCCTGACAACGATCAGGATCGCTGTTGTGTCGCTACATAATCGCTGCTGAGCTGCCAAACAGGCAGCGATCAGGACAGCGACACTGTGGGTAACGTCGCCTAGTTACCCGCAGTGTACGCTGGATACCAGCCCGCTGATGCAGGCAGCTGGTAACCAAGGTACACGTCGGGTTTCCAGGTGCTGCGCGGTGCCTGGAAACCCGATGTGTACCTTGGTTACCAGCTGATCGCTGGTCTCCTGCCTGTCACACGCAGCGATGCGTGCCGGCCAGCGGGAGACCAGCGATCAAAAAAAGTCCTGGCATTTCTGACACGACCAGCGATTCACAGCAGGGGCCTGATCGCTGGTACGTGTCAGACATAGCGAGATCGCTGCTGAGATCACTGTTTAGTAGTGATCTCGCTAGCGATCTCGCTATGTGAGACGGGGCCTTAAGTCAAGTAAGAAATCAAAGATTTGTGTTCTGTGCTGTTGTCTAGTGCTTCAATGATACAGTAAAAGCTTAAAAGTTCTATTAAAGTGTGACATTGTGTGTTATTGAGCTGGTGCATCTGCAGAACACTGCAGCAGTAAATACTCCATTGTGAAGTTAATACAATGTTAGCATCTTCGGTACAATGAAATCTTAATACTATGACTTCCTTAGAATCAAGATGTTTCAATACAGTTGAATAGCGAATACTGCTGGCACATCCTTAAAGGGGTTGTCTAGCCTTAGGCCACAAGTCTACAGTCACTTTATGTGATTCTACTCTTGTGAATCATCATAGCACGCACACAGCACGCTGTGAGGATTCTCCAGTGTTGGCCACGGGAGCAGCGGGTGCATGACCACAAGTATGCGATTTGCACATGCCGACTCTCAGGACTTCGCTCATGCAAATGTATTGATTGAGGCCGGACACATCTAGTCGGAATGTGGCTGGAAGTATGCAAATCATATACTTGCAGTCACATGACCACCCATTCCAGGCACCAGAGAATCCTGACAGAGTGCGCTGTGAGGTTTCCCAAGTCTGAAGTTACATAGAGCCACTGCAAACTGGTACCCCAAGACCAGACAAACCCTTTAAGCGTGTCACAGCCTTGCAGCGCTGGGTTCTGGGTTCAAATTCCACCAAGAACAACATCTGCAAGGAGTTTGTATGTTCTCCCCATGTTTGCGTGGGCTTCTTCCACGTACTCCGGTTTCCTCCCACATTCCAAAGACATACTGATAGCAATCTAGATTATGAGCCCCAATGGGGACAGTGATGATAATGTATGTAAAGCGCTGTGGAATTAATGGCGCTATATAATGAGTAAAATAAATAAAAAATAAAATGTAATGTTTACGGGATCAGGTTATCTGCCATATGCCAGTGGAATAAGGATGTTGGATTTTGTTAATATTTTGTTTCCTGTATTATGCACGCTTAGGAAAACTGAACATGCATGTTTACAGGGAGGGAGATAGTTGTTGGCAAATAATATATGTACTGCATATGGCCGCCATAGCATACCTTTGTAAGGATGCAAGGGTTTTAAGGCTGGAAGAACCAGTGTTAATTTTGGGCAATATTGTCTCCATTTCTGTTAATGTATCTACTGTACATTTTCAGATACTGCAAATACTTTTGATTATTTTCCTAACAAGTCTGTTTTGTCAATAGTTATGGACTTTTTTCTGCCTTCCCCTTAAAATCCTAAAAACTATCAACTATTGCTACAAACGCTTTGATCAAGACAAACAAAAGCACAAAATGTTAGATAACAATGCCAATAAGGCAAAGGTCTGCCTGATACAATACTAATACCTGATATTATCTCTAAACTCTCCAAAATGTTTCTTAAACTTTAATCCTGGAAACAGATTAAAAACTTGCTAATTAACCCGGCTACAAAAGATTTGATCAGAACAAACAAATGCACCAAATGTTAGACATTGACAATAAAGATAAACACACAAAGGTTTACCTGATACCATAGTAATACCTATTCTCACTACTACCTCAAGAATGTTTGACATTCAGATAGAGGCCATTGTTTCTACAAATTAGGGGATAGTATCCTGTGATGGCATCTGCCAGTTCAAGCAAATCCCGTTAGAAGGTCCTAGATGGCTGGAGTTCAAACATTCATTTACTCCCAACCACCCCACTCATGCTTGCAAAATCAAATCGGCTGAGGGTGCTGTAGTTTAAAAATAGTTATAAACTGCTGCCATAGCAATGGCTATTTTTCTATGAAAATAAAAAACTCTAAGTTGAAATTCAATATGATTATGAAGCTGTTTATTTCAGGTCAAAAGACCACATGCTGGCCTGTGTATTGCGACCTTTACCCTGACTACAGATAAAACCCAAGATAAAAATATAACAAGCAAATACCATGCAGGAAATAAATAGCAATAGTGCATAAAAATAATATAGGGTGCTTAGTTAATATAATTTTGATTAAAAAAAACTTAAAAGCCATCCCACCACGTCAAGTTGACCCTATTGGAGACAGTCTTAACCTGTAATATTAAAACCTTACCATTTGTCAAGTGACGTAAAAAGTGAAAAAGGGCCGAGAAGGACTGAGACCTGGCTAATGGACACCCAGCCATGGGGAACTATATATACATAATGGCCAGGTCAAGCAAAAGGAAGGTCACACCCTTATTTGCGCAGAATGCATAAAACCTGAAACAAAAACCCAAAGAGATGAACTGGAATATAAGTTGGTACACCTGCAGCGTGTAGACGTATGTTCACACTGGCAACTAAACAGATAAAAATCCAAGATACAAATAAAATAAGCAAATACCCTCTCTAGAGACATCTAGAGAATCATGTTAACTTAAAGCGAACCTTTCAGCAGGATTGTGCACATCAACCTACAGACAGTGTCAGAACGGCGCCATTACACTGATTAAAATGATACCTGGGATGATAAAATTCGTCTTGTGGTTGTTTAATCTTTATTTTCAGTTTTGAGTTAATGAGATTCTCGTGCTTCGGGGCCGGGCTGTGGGGGCTTCATGTGGTGTTCTGCTTATATATTCTTCTGTATTGCTTCTGACAGGTCACTGATCCCTCTGACAGGTCACTGATCCCTCGGTGACCTGCCTCCTAATTTACATAATGAATATTATATATGGAAAGAAAAATATCACCTGCAGCAGGCAGGCAGGCGGTGGCGCCTCCACTGCAGCATGACCACATGTGTAACGTGCATTTAATTCTTTTATTTGATGCTATAAATTCATAAATACAAAATGCCTCCACAAAGATGGCGCTGGTGGCGCCTGCGCAGTAGCAGATATCAATCGCCAATAGATGCTAATGCGAAGGCTTTATCATCTTGCTAGATAGAAAAAAAAAATTGCCTCTTCCAAGAAGGTGCTGCCGGCGCCTGCTCAGTAACATCTATTGCAATCTGATAGATCTACTGCGCAGGCGCTGCCGATGTTATCTTAGTGGACACATTTTTTTTCTCTAGCAAGATGGTGCCACTGGCAGCTGCAAAGTAGCATCTATGGGATCGCTGATAGCCATTGATCAGGCGCGGACAGCGACATTTTGAGACTGTTTTTTTTTAATGAATTTATTGATAGCATCAAATAAAAAAATTAAATGCACATTACACATGCGATCACACTGCAGAACAGGTGCCGCCGCCGGTGCCTGCCTACTGCAGGTTTTTCTTTCAATATATATATATATATATATATATATATATATATATATATATATATATATATATACTGTATATTATTCATTATGAAAAATAAGGGGCAGGTCACTGAGGGATCAGTGACCTGTCAGAAGCCATATAAATGAATAGCTAAGCAAAGCACCACATAAAGCCCAACCCCCCTCCACAGGCCCGACCCGAATTACCAGAATCTCATTAACTGAAAATAAAGATTACACAACCACAAGACGGATTTAATCAACCAGCGTATCATTTTAATCAGTATAACGGCACCGACCTAACACTGTCTGTAGATTACTGAGAACAATACTGCTGACAGTTTGCCTTTAAGATTCTCCGAATCACTGGAGGGTTTCCACTGTTAAGGCACATCAGGGGCTCTCCCAACGCGACATGGCGTCTTATGTCAATTCCAGCTAATTTTGCGTTGAAAAAGTCAAACGGCGCTGCATATATGGGGTATCAGCGTACTCAGGACAAATTGTACAACTTTTGTGGTCCAATTTCTCCTGGTACCCTTGGTAAAATAAAACAAATTGGATCTGAAGTAAATTTTTTTGTGAAAAAAAGTTAATGTTCATTTTTTTTTTAAACATTCCAAAAATTCCTGTGGAGCACCTGAAGGGTTAATACACTTCTTGAATGTGGTTTTGAGCACCTTGAGGGGTGCAGTTTTTAGAATGGTGTCACTTTTGGGCATTTTCTATCATATAGACCCCTCAAAGTGACTTCAAGTGTGATGAGGTCCTTAAAAAAATGGTGTTGTAAAAATGAGAAATCTCTGGTCAACTTTTAACTCTTATAATTTTCTAACAAAAAAAAATGTGGTTCTAAAATTGTGCTGATGTGAAGTAGACATGTGGGAAATGTTACTTATTAAGTAATTTGCATGACGCACCTCTGTGATTTAAGGGCATGAAAATTCAAAGTTGGAAAATTGCAACATTTTTGCAAAATTTCCGTTTTTTTTCACAAATAAATGCAATATCAAAGAAATTTTACCACTATCATGAAGGACAATATGTCACAAGAAAACATTGTCAGAATCACCAGGATCCATGGAAGTGTTCCAGAGTTATTACCTCATAAAGGGACAGTGATCAGAATTGTAAAAATTGGCCTGGTCATTAACGTGCAAACCACCTTGGGGGGGTAAGGGGTTAAAGGAAATAATGTATGTTGTCAATTAACTGGTTTCTGATAGGAATCTTGTCCCATTAATTCTCGATATACATAATTGGTCCATCTTGCTCTAGATGTGACAATAACCCCCTGGCCAATAACTGATATGAGCACAAGTTTTCGTAAATGTGTTGACATCTTATTTCTTTAATACCATACAATGGCATTCCCCTGGCATTGGGAGATAATGGCATACTGTATCTCCCAACCCTGCTGGATCAAGGAGGTCAGGGATATGACCTCAGCTGTGTCATCAGAACAAGTAGTCTGCAGTATCTGCAGCATGGTATGCCTCCAAGGATCATATGCAGCTGTGATCATTTAGTTACTCCTCCTACGACAGGGAACCTTGAGGGAGAGTCTGTCATCTATGCGCGCTCTGTACAACATTACATAGAAACATTAATTCACTAATTAATTGCTTTTCCTGACATTTGGTCCTCCCTAGGATTCAAAACCACAACCCTTCTGCATTACAAGCATCAACTTTAGCTTGAGCAATAGGCTGCATTGCCAAGTATAGGGAAATTTTATCTGCTTACATTGCTAAATGATGTTCTTCTTCTTTACAAGCACATTTTACTGGTACATAGAGATACGCCTATTCATTTAAATTTTTTTTTAGTTTTATACTGTGTTTTGAGATATACATACATATAAAAATTTACATATCAATGTGTGTATATACAATATATATATATATATATATATAATATATATATACTGTACACTGCTCAAAAAAATAAAGGGAACACTTAAACAACAGAATACACAGTAACTCCAAGTAAATCAAACTTCTGTGAAATCAAACTGTCCACTTAGGAAGCAACACTGACTGAAAATCAATTTCACATGCTGTTGTGCAAATGGAATAGACAACAGATGGAAATTATTGGCAATTATCAAAACACACTCAATAAAGGAGTGGTTCTGCAGGTGGGGACCACAGACCACATCTCAGTACCAATGCTTTCTGGCTGATGTTTTGGTCACTTTTGAAAGTTGGTTGTGCTTTCACACTCGTAGTAGCATGAGACGGACTCTACAACCCACACAAGTGGCTCATATAGTGCAGTTCATCGAGGATGGCACATCAATGCGAGCTGTGGCAAGGTTTGCTGTGTCTATCAGCGTAGTGTCCAGAGGCTGGAGGCACTACCAGGACAGCAGGAGACGTGAAGGGGGCCGTAGGAGGGCAACAACCCAGCAGCAGGACCACTGCCTCCGCTTTTGTGCAAGGAGGAACAGGAGTACTGCCAGAGCCCTGCAAAATGACCTCCAGCAGGCCACAAATGTGCATGTGTCTGCACAAACGGTTAGAAACCGATTCCATGATGGTCTGAGTGCCCGATGTCCACAGATGGGTGTTGTGTTCACTGCCCAACACCGTGCAGGACGCTTGGCATTTGCCACAGAACAGCAGGATTGGCAAATTCGCCACTGGCGCCCTGTGCTCTTCACAGATGAAAGCAGGTTCACACTGAACACATGTGACAGAGCCTGGAGATGCCGTGGAGAGCGATCTGCTGCCTGCAACATTGTTCAGCATGACCAGTTTGGCAGTGGGTCAGTAATGCTGTGGGGTGGCATTTCTTTGGAGGGCCACACAGTCCTCCATGTGCTCATCAGAGGTAGGCTGACTGCCTTTAGGTACTGAGATGAGATCTTCACACCCCTTGTGAGACCATATGCTCGTGTGGTAGGCCCTGGGTTCCTCCTAAAGCAGAACAATGTCAGACCTCATGTGGCTGGAGCGTGTCAGCATTTCCTGCAAGATGAAGGCATTGAAGCTATGGACTGGCCCGTCCGTTCCCCAGACCTGAATCCGATTGAGCACATCTGGGACATCATGTCTCGCTCCATCCACCAACATCACGTTGCACCAGACTGTCCAGGAGTTGGCGGATGCTTTAGTCCAGGTCTGGGAGATCCCTCAGGAGACCATCCGCTGCCTCATCAGGAGCATGCCCAGGCGTTGTAGGGAGGTCATACAGGCACGTGGAGGCCACACACTACTGAGCATCATTTTGACTTGTTTTAAGGACATTACATTCCACTTTAATTTTGTGGGTGACTCCAAATCCAGGTCTCCATTGGTTAATAAATTTGATTTCCATTGATTATTTTTGTGTGATTTTATTGTCAGCACATTCAATGAGAATATTTCATTCATTCAGATCTAGGATGTTATTTGAGTGTTCCCTTTATTTTTTTGAGCAGTGTATATACACACACACACACAGTGCTTAGCATTCATGAGTAAACCCCCTTTGAAAAGTAAGATTTTACATCTCGCTGAATACAAGAACAATTTGTTAAATTTTGAAAAGACAGCTTCATGGAACATTACAAAACTTTCATTAAAAAGCTTCAGTTTCACTCAAACTAGTTGATACAAAAATGAATACTCCCCACATTTGTGAATTTGAGATATCAATGAAATATTGCTTCCCGACACCAGCAGCACTTATGTACCACAAAAGGACACTGCCACCACTGTATTTCACTGTAGACACCATGCATTTAGGGGAATAAATTTAGAGAAATGCATGGTTCCTATAGTGAAGCATGGTGGTGGCAGTGTCTTTATGTGGGGCTGAAGTCACTAGTGGCAATCTGGCTGTGCTAGTGTTCATCTATTGATAAATCCATCCCAAGTTGTGGAACAGGAAAATGGAAGGGTTTAGCAATGCAATGGATGTGGCTAGTGGCCTAAACGTTTTCCGCATACGCATGTTAAAAAACAGCAGAAAAAAGGCAGCAATGTTTTACATGCCTAGGCCTCCAGACAAATGCACACTCAGGGTGCAGCAGGCTCATGCAGTTAAGATGGCGGTAACACAGGTGCAAAAGATACTGATGAATCAACCACTCACTGCCTACCAATCCATGAAGACTTGTATGTGGCGCTGTCCACACAATGGCAATGCACAGCATCCAGGTTAACAGCCTATTAGTGACGCCCATACTATTAGATCAGGCGGGCTGCCCAGCGCTATCCAAATGCATCCCATGTGATCAGGCACCACAGTTTACAAGACCAAATGAGCCTAGCTGCACCCTGAAATTAAAGTGCAGAAAAATACATATAAAAATATGAGGTATTAGTCGATACGTTGGCCAAAGTATGCAAGCTCGCAACACGAGTCAAGGGTCCTCATGCTTGCGAGTCCTAACACTAAAAATACTATTATGGGTGTCCCTAATAGGCTGATACAGTTTCCTAATAGGCTGTTAACTTGGATGCTGTGCATTACCATTGTGCAATAACATACTAAGCAGCCACCCCCTTCATGGATTGAGAGTGCATTTGTCTGGAGGTCTAGGCAGGTAAAACATCACTGCCTTCTTTCTGCTGATTTTTTTTAAAATTTTTGGAGGATTTTTTGTCCTCTTTCAGTTTTCCGCGTACGCATGTTGCATAAATTTGTCCCTCTTTATCTTCTTTGAAAGTTGGGAGATATGTGATTTGAGGATGCACCAGTGTTTTTCTTCATGAAGGCTTAATTAAGGGTATGCCACACTAAACGAGATCGCTAACGAGATCGCTAAAATACGTCACTATTTAGCGATCTCGTTAGCGACGTCGTTGTGTGTGGCATGTAGCAACGACGTGGCCCCTGCTGTGATCTCGTTGATCGTTCACTAGAGTTCTGGACCGTATTTTGATCGTTGGCGTCCCACTGGTGAGCCTATATCGCTGTGTTTGGCACCTTTTGTGAACGATGTGCGACCTCGTTGACGACGCATTAGTCAGCGGCGCAGGCGGGACTTTGCTTTCTTTCGTTAACGCCCTTCAGCTCCGATTGGTGACCACACAACATCACCTTAGCTTTAATAACTGCGCCCCCATCCATTGTTTCCAGAGCACTTTATGGGTCTCTTTTTGCGTTGTTGCGAGGATAGTATCGTGTGTCGGAGTTTTGCGATCCTGTTTGTGGCGCAGTGGTGGGTTTTTGCGATCCTGTCTGAGTCGCTAGAGCACCATCCATCCCCACTTGGATTTGGATCTTTGGGATATTTGGATTCAAGGTACATATTGTTTGTGATGTAGTTTGATAATGTTTTTTAACCTTATTTTTTTTTTTTTGGTCTGCTTTATTTATTTTACATCCCTGACCTTATTTTTTTTTTTTGTCTGCTTTATTTATTTTACACCCCTGACCTTATTTTTTTTTTCTTCTGCTTTATTTATTTTACACCCCTGACCTTATTTTTTTTTTTTTTCGTCTGCTTTATATATTTTACACCCCCCCACCATTTTAGACATTTGTAAACTGTATATTAAATGTTAACTGAAAAGTTAAATTTTTATTTTTTTATATATTTTTTATTCTATTCTTTATTTTATTTTGTTTAAACACTTTATTAATAGTAATTAATTAGTAATTAACTTTTCTCTTATTTACCGTACAGGTTGCACATAATGAACCTGTCCACCGCGGAGCGTGTGATAGTGGCAGTTGCACTATCTATGGAGGCAGATCGTCAAGAACAGGCGCGGGTGGAAGAAAGGCGCTCCAAGCGAAAGCGTCGCATGTGGACCAGGGAATGGCTGGAGCAGAGGTCCAAATTCTCCCACATGCATCTAGTGAGGGAGTTGCAGGAGAAGAATCCGCAGGATTTCTGGAATTATCTACGGATGTCGGAGGATTCATTCAAGCTCCTACTGGAAGCTGGGAGGCCACTCATTGAACGGCAGGATACACGGATGTGTGCAGCTGTTTCAGCAGAGGAACGTTTGGCAGTAACGCTGCGATTTCTAGCAACCGGACGTTCAATGAAGGATTTGCAATTTTCTGCTGCAATTTCTCGGTCGCTGCTTGGAGAACTAATTCCGGAGACATGCAACGCCATCGTCCGCAGTTTACGGAGCTACATGCCTTTTCCCAAATCAGTGGCGGAATGGCAAATTATTGCCTCTGATTTTGAAAGGATTTGGCAGTTCCCAAACTGTGGTGGTGCCTTGGATGGCAAACATGTGCGGATCACGCAACCAGCCAAAAGCGGATCCTTTTTTCATAACTACAAGGGCTACTTCAGCATGATCCTCATGGCCCTTGTTAATGCCAATTATGAATTTATTGACGTTGATGTTGGCATGAATGGAAGGGTTTCTGACGGTGGCGTTTTAGAGCACACTACTTTTGGTGAACGGTTGTTTAATAATAAACTTAACTTGCCAACCAACATGGACACCACCGCCAACCTAAACTTTGTTTTTGTGGGCGATGAAGCCTTCCCCCTTCATGAGCATCTTGTGAAACCATATCCACAAAAGACTTTGACAGGGGAAAGGCGGATTTTTAATTACAGACTGTCTAGGGCACGGCACGTTGTGGAGAATGCCTTCGGCATAATGGCCAACCGCTTCAGGGTTTTCCACACTCCAATCAACATGAAGTTGGAATCCATAGACTCGGTGGTGTTGGCCTGTTGTGTGCTGCACAATTTTCTACGCAAACGCGATGCTGGTACTTACAGTCCGCCAGGCTTCATGGACTCGGACAGCAATGGTGACGTGGTGCTCGGAGAATGGCGTGACAATGATCCCGCTATTGCAGGCCTTCAACCTGTCAATCAAGGCAGGAGCAAGGACGATGCGAAGGCCGGCCGAGACAAGTACTGCCATTACTTTAATGGGCCTGGTGCAGTGAGTTGGCAGCATCAGGTCTAGTTTGATTTTGATAATGTTTGACTTTTGCCTTTTGTTTAACAATGTTTTATAATAAAAAATTTTTATTTTAAAAATGCATTCGTGTTTTTTTTCAATTATTTTACCTATATGGGAGAAGGGCTAATGATGGGTGAGATGTGGGGAGGGAGTAATGGGGATGGCAAAGAGACAAGTTACCAGCAGCTGCAGTTTTTAAAATCTTTTCAAAGGCTTTTTTGTTGTCTATTTTTTGTTTTACATTGTATCTACTTGTCACACACGGGGTCATGGGAGTACCATCAGTCATAGGAGTTAATTGTTAAAAAAATAAAGAAAAAAGTTTCAAATATTTACAATTATTTTAAGGGCCTATGGTCTCACTAGCGTTCAAACATTATAATTAAATATAACAGATAATACACCACAGCTGCATATATAAAGTTTAAATATATAATATATATATTTTAGTCATATATGAAAGATTAAAAAATTGTTATAAATATATTTGAAAATTCTTGGGAGGTAAAGGTCAACATTCACCAGGGAATCACAGCTATTCACACATATGCGACGCCATTGTGATCGCAATGTGACTATTGTCACGAGCTCCAGCTATACAGATATGCATACAGATATGCAAAGCCATTGTGATTGCAAGGTGAAGATTCTCGTGCCCCAACCATACAGATATGCGACGCCATTGTGATCGCAATGTGACTATTGTCACGAGCTCCAGCTATACAGATATGCATACAGATATGCAAAGCCATTGTGATTGCAAGTGAAGATTCTCGTGCCCCAACCATACAGATATGCGACGCCATTGTGATCGCAATGTGACTATTGTCACGAGCTCCAGCTATACAGATATGCATACAGATATGCAAAGCCATTGTGATTGCAAGGTGAAGATTCTCGAGCCCCAGCCATACAGATATGCGACGCCATTGTGATCGCAATGTGAGTATTGTCACGAGCTCCAGCTATACAGATATGCATACAGATATGCAAAGCCATTGTGATTGCAAGGTGAAGATTCTCGAGCCCCAGCCATACAGATATGCAACGCCATTGTGATCGCAATGTGAGTATTGTCACGAGCTCCAGCTATACAGATATGCATACAGATATGCAAAGCCATTGTGATTGCAAGGTGAAGACTCACGAGCCCCAGCCATAAAGATATGAGACGCCATTGTGATCGCCTAGCTTGGAACCGTTGTTTTGCGATCGCAACAGCATCTCATATCTGTGCTTGGCTGGGCGCATGGCTGCTGCGGTCACTTTGCAATCGCAATACGGTTTTGCGTCGCGAGTGCGGCCGCACGTAACGTGCGCACGCTGTGAAGTCATGGTGCTGGCGTCGCCCAATGCGGTGTTGTTTGTAATGGCGGCAATGGCGGCGGCGAGACAGCGCGGGCCTAAATGGAGTGATAATGAGGTCCGTTTTTTAATAAAATATACGGACAAATGGGATTACTACTGCAGGCTACCTGTGGCGCATCCAATGCGCCACAAAAGGGTATGCCTGCAGAGAATCCGGCGGGGCCTGGAGAGGCGCTTTCTTGTGCAGCGGACCAGAGCACAGATCCGAAAGAAGCTGGCGGACCTACGATACCGCTCACGCGATAGGGTCGCCAGCATCCGGGCCCAGCTACGCAGGCCTCTGAGTGAGTATTGATGAGGGTATCTGGAGAGGTTATGTTTTGTGGGTTAGGCTACTTTCACACTTGCGTTTTTTTGTGCTGTTTCGAGCGCACATGAAGCGCATTAAAAAAACGCATGCAAACGCTTATAAACGCTGCGATATTTAGTCGCATCAGCATGCGCATTTTGACAAAAAAACGCAGCGTTTGTCTGCGATTTCATGCGTTTTTGCATGCGTTTGTGTTTTTTTGGCGCATGCGTTGTCTATGTGTCACATTTCTATCATCTCTGTCTCCATCAACTCTGGCTCTATCATCTGTCTCCATCAACTCTGGCTCTATCATCTGTCTCCATCATCTCTGGCTCTATCATCTCTGTCTCCATCAACTCTGGCTCTATCATCTGTCTCCATCATCTCTGGCTCTATCATCTCTGTCTCCATCAACTCTGGCTCTATCATTTGTCTCCATCATCTCTGTCTCAATCATCTGTCTTTTTTGGCCGGAAAAAAAAATGCAACATGTAGCGTCTAGCGCATATGGGCGCACACCGGGAAAATGCGCAGCGCACGACAAACGTACATGAACGCGTGCAAGCGCTAGACCCTGCGCCCGCCATGTTAAAGATAGGGGAACATTGCGCATGCGTCCGATAGCGCAAGTTGCGCTGCGCAAAAAAATGCAAGTGTGAAAGTAGCCTTATCTACCTATATCAATGCACCTGCAGTGATGGGAGTACCGGCAGTGATGGGGCAAGGCAGTGATGGGAGTACCAGTTGTGAGGTTTACAGGCATAGATGGAAGTACTGGCAGTAACGGGGTTAGTAGAAGGATTATTTGACTGAATTGTATATTTTATTTACAGCACCACCTTCACCAGCTGCTGCAGCTCTACCGTCCCCAGCTACCCCTCCACCTCCATCACCTACCTCTCCACCTCCATCACCTACCCCTCCACCTCCATCATCTCCGTTCCTGTCTACCCCTTCCCTGGCAGCAACCCCCCCTCCACAGTTGGGGTCATCCAGCAACTCACCTTCCAATGGCTTCTCTCCAGTGTCACCCCGTGACACGGATGCAGGCTCCCCATCAGGTAATTTACGCACATTATATAAGCTTCAGACAAGTTTGAGAACTTTGTTAGGTCTTATGTGTAATGGCTGTTGTGATATAATTTTTTTTTTCTGTGTTTCACTAGCCGGCGGAGCATCAGGTTCTGGGTGGGCGGTCAGCGGGTCGTCTGATGAAAACCGTAAATGTTAATTAACATAACATGTACATGTTGATGTTGCAACAGAATTCACTATTAACTGTTACCTTTACCTCCACAGAAATCCCAACTGCCCAGGACCTGTTGCTGTCCCACCGCCGGCTGATGGCGTCCATGAGCAGCGCTTTGGCAGCGATGCAAACTGCCATGGGAGATCTGCATCACCACGGGTGATGCTGGAGAGGGCAGTGGCTGGAATGCGTGGCCCACGCCCACAGTATTTTATTTTTTTTTTTAATTATTTTGTAAATATTTGGTTAATAATTTTTTATTTTATTATTATGGTATTGTATGTTTATTTAATTTTTATTTACAAAACAAAAAAATATAGATATATATGAAAAAAATATATATTATATATTTAACGTTTATCTACGCAGGTGTGTTGTATTATTTTTTAGTATAAGGTTTTAGCGCTAGTGTGACACGGGGCCTTTAAAAGAAATGTTTGTAATTTTTGAAATGTTATTTTTTGAAATTTTTTTCATTTCATTTTTTCCCTATGATGGAACTACTAGGACAGCTGGTATTACCATGACCCCGTGTGTGAAAAGTAGATGTAATAAAAATACACATTTTTAATAGTTGCCATCACATAAGAATAATAAAAGACCACAATTCATTAGATAAATAAGATTTTTATTAAAAAAGGTAACAATGTAAAAAAACATAAGACAACAAAAAAAACTTTTGTAAAACATTTTAAAAACTACAACTGCTGGTAAGATGGATCGTAATTGCCATTACCACGCTGCCTCTGCAGTGTATAAAAATAAGGGGGAGCACCAACATTTGGGTTTGCAGGATTTAGCCCAATTGGGTTCGGCACAGGATTGTTGGGCCATGAGTAGTCCGGGTACTGCGGTCTTGGCATGACGACATATCTGTTATCCAGGTTTCCAAAAGACGCTTGAGTCAGTACCTCAAACATGAGTCTCTCTGCATGAAGCCGCTGAACAGGATCTAGTGTAGGGAGCTTCTCATTAGCGAAATATGCAAAGCCAGTTATTTTAGTTTGTCTTTTTCTGCCGTAAGCACTTTTTTTCGCAATTTCCACCAATTCAGGAGTAGCCGAGGTGGTAGCCGAGGTGGGAGCCTTCCTTTTCCTTCCTGAAAGTGAAAGCCGGCGCCGCACAGATGAGGATGGTGGCTCTTCTTCATCTTGGATCAACGCCATGCTGTCTTGTTCAGTCTGAGGTGTGGAGACGGCCTCTTCTGTGTCCTGCATGAACAAAAAACAAATGGTAAATCACAAAGACAAAGAAATTAATCTTCACACTATAACACCCAAATACAGCAAAAATGTGAAAACGACACTTGTAAAGACAAAGAAATTTATCTTCACACTATAACACCATATACAGCAAAAATGTGAAAACGACACTTGTAAATGGATAGGCCTCAACCGTTGAGCTACATAAATTGTCAGTACATGAAGGGATTAATTCTGCCATTTTATCTACATTTCACAATTATATTTTTTAAATTTAAGTCCACTTTGGCATGTACATTAAAATGTGTTGTAATTAGGGTTGAGCATTCCGATACTGCAAATATCGGAAATCGGCCGATATTGGCTGTATCGGAATTCCGATTCCGAGTTCCGATATTTTCGTCATATCGAATACCGGAATCGGATTTGTCACTGTCACTGTCAGTGTCCGTCGGTCGGGTCTGTCACTGTCAGTGTCCGTCGGTCGGGTCTGTCAGGAGTCAGCGGCACTTACCCGGCAGAAGATCTCTGGCGGTCACGGCCTGGACTGCTTCATGGCCGCCATCATCTTTCCCCGGCGGTCACATGCAGTTTCTCGCGATAACTGCAGTGACTGCTGGGTAATCCCGGCCGTAAAGCAGTCAGTCCGATGACGTCACCGCCGGGGAAGCAGGTAATCAGCTGTGCTGCGTCGGGATGTTAGGCTCTGCCTGTCATTGCGATGTAGCAGAGCTGGATCGTCGTGGGACAGTCGTTACTATGGACTGCGTCGGACAGGTGGTATACTGTTGGTTTGTTTTTTTTCTTTTTTTACAGGAGATCGATGGCGTCGCAGGAATGAGTGTATAATAAAATTAATGAAAACTGTGTTGTCTCTTTTATTTCATTAAAAGACTTTTTTCTTGCTTTGTCTTTTTTTTATACATTTAATAACTTTGGGATTAATAATGGATCGGTGTCTTATTGACACCTCTCCATTATTAACCGGGCTTATTGTCACCGTGCAATCAACGGTGACATTAACCCCTTATTACCCCACTTGCCACAGCTACAGGGCAGTGGGAAGAGCCGGGTAAAGTGCCACAATTGGCACATCTTTTGATGCGCCAAATGTGGGGCTGCTGTAGCCTGGTATTATCAGGCTGTTGAGGGCCAAAATCCATGGGCCTTGACAGTCTTTTAATACCAGGCCGCAGCAGTCTGCATTTTACTTGGCTGGTTAACAAAAATAGGGGGACCCCTACGCCGTTTTTTTTTTCGAGGGGATCCCCTATTTTTGTTAACCAGCCAAGCTAAGCAGACTGCTGTGGCCTGGTATTATCAGGCTTGCAAGTTCCATGGATATTGGATCCTTACCAGCCTGAAAAACCAGGCCTCAGCGGTCTGCTTCATCTGGCTGGTTAACAAAAATAGGGGGGACCCCACGCCAATTTTTTTCGAGGGGATCCCCTATTTTTGTTAATCAGCCAAGATATGCAGACTGCTGTGGCCTGGTATTATCAGGCTGGCAAGGTCCATGGATCTTGGCTCCTTAACAGCCTGAAAATCCAGGCCTCAGCGGTCTGCTTCATCTGGCTGGTTAACAAAAATAGGGGGGACCCCACGCCATTTTTTTTCCGAAGGGAACCCCTATTTTTGTTAATCAGTTCCCTCTGACGTCACTGATGGTGTCCCTGGCTGACCTGAAGTAAAAGTGGAAAGCAATCAATTAAGCTTTCCACTTCCTCTCCTGTCAGCCAGGAGAGGAGCTCATTCATTTGGGGGTTTACTGTGAGGCTGCAGCATTAGCTGCGGTCCCTGCAGTAAACATTAACCCTTTCTGAAGGATTACACCGTGGGACCTGACTGTGCATGGGATAGGTAAGAATAATTTTGCTTTATTATTTTATTTTTATTACAGGAAATGGTTTTAGCAGGTAAATAAAATATGGTCAAAAACTGTGTGATTATTTCATTAAACTTCTTTTTTATTAAAGTGTGTGTGTTTGATTTTTCTTTCATACAATAGGATTAATAATTGATAGTTGTCTAATTGACAGCTCTCAATTATTAACCTGGCTTAAAGTGACCTTTCAATTGCAAGGTCATTTTAACCCCTTATTAACCCATTCACCACCGCTACAGGGCAATGGGAATAGACGGGCAAAGTGCCAGAAAGGGCAAATCTAATTAGAGATTTGCCCTTTCTGGGGTGTCTGGGGCAGATTTTAGTAGCCGGGGGGGGCCAAAAATAATGGTCCCTCTCTGGGCTATTATTATCTGCCCCCACTCACTGGCTTTGTCTGTCTGGTTGCGAAAATAGGGCGGGAGCCCACGCATTTTTTTTCAGCAATTTTACACCTCATATATATATATATACATGTCATTGAGTTTGTGACACATATATATACATATATATTTATAGTTCATACACTTCTACATAGTATAATAGCCGCTAATTCAATTGCCGGCTTTTGTGAAAATGCAGAACCCGACATGAAATTACACTTGGTTTACATAGAGTTAACCATGTCTTTTCATGTAGTTTGATATCTGATTTGCACAAACAATTACATGAGTGTAAGTGTGCAAAATTTCACACCTGTAGGGGTTAATTAAAGGTGTAAATTCGTAGCAAAAAAGTCCGTTTTTTTTACAACGAATTTACACCTTAATTAACCCCTACAGGTGTGAAATTTTGCACACTTACACTCATGTAATTGTTTGTGCAAATCAGATATCAAACTACATGAAAAGACATAGTTAACTCTATGTAAACCAAGTGTCATTTCATGTCGGGTGCTTCTGTCTTTTCACAAAAGCCGACTTTACCCGGCAATTGAACCAGAGGCTATTTTACTATGTAGAAGTGTATAAACTATAAATATATGTATATATATATGTCACAATGACATGTGTATATATATATATATATATATATTATATGTATTCTATGTGTGTATATTTAGTGTTTACAAGGAAAGAAAGAGGTTTTTTTAGTTACGATATTTTGTTCCCATAGACTTACATTGGATTTCCGGTATCGGTATCGCCGATATTTTAATGGTATCGGCGATACCATTCCGATTCCGATACTTTTGGATATCGGAAAGTATCGCTCAACTCTAGTTGTAATACAAAGGTACTTACATGTATGACAGGGGTGTCCGGCTGGATCACCGGGTCTAGATCCAACATGGATGTCCCTTGTCTGGGTACTTCTTGGTCCCTTGTGAAAGCGAACAGATCAAAGTACCACAGTTGGGGGACATAAACATCTTCGGCCCCCGCTCCAGATTTGGTAGAATTTATAACTTTATTGAGCTCTTTTTTGTACACTGTGCGGAGGGCCTGAATGCGTTTTTTCACCGATGACTCATCCGCCGGTTCATCTGGGTAACGTTCTTGCAGAGCTCCACCAGTTTTTGGTACGCGTCCTTTTTAAGCCTGTTACAGTAATCAGCCGACTTTATTTTCCACAGGCACGGCATTGAGCGGTACAGCTCGATAAACTCCCGCAAAAATTCCTGCTTATCAGCCATCTGTAATAAAAAAAATGATTATGTGAGAACGCCAGAATGGTTAAATAAAATGCTTACATAGCCTACAACATAGAACACAGCAAGGATCATAAAATGGTGGTTGTGGGCGCAGCTGGAGTAAACATTGACAGAGCTGGGATCATAAAATGGTGGTGGTGGTGGGCGTGCCAGAACAAAACAATGGCAAAAAAAAAATCATAGATGAAAAATTACGCAAAAAACAGCAGGGATCACAAAATGGTGGTTGTGGGCGCAGCAGGAGCAAACATTGACAGAACTGGGATCATAAAATGGTGGGCGTGCCTGAACAAAACAATGGCAAAAAAAAAAATTGATGGACGACAATGGTAAACAACAGCAGAGATCTAAAATGGATATGTAAAATTAAAGAAAAAATAAAAATTAAATGTGACAAAAAAAATACCTACCTTACAAAACTTGTTTGTGATTCTGAATAAAAAAGAAAATAGGGAAACTAAATAGCGTCACAAACTGGATCGCAGAGGATATAACGCCACAGACTGGATCGCAAAAACCCCAACGCCGTAGACTGGAACGCAGCAACCGCAATAGTGGCGCAAACTGGATCGCAGTAGTAGCTACAAAGGCTAGCAGGACACACTGGAACGATGCTGGAGATTTGAAAGAACCGCTTCTGCTCGAGAGCAATGGAGAGGAGTGCTGATACGTCGTCTTTTATGACGCGGTCATCCAATCACAAAGCGGGAGAGCTGTGATAAATATCTATGAGATAAATAGTGACCACCAATCTGTGAAGAGGGGCGTGCAAAAGGTCGCGCTCAGTCACGCCTATCGAGGTCGTGATCTTTCACAGTACATGCAGTGTGGCACGTCCCAACGACCGTTGGATCCCGTTTTGCTGAGGGTTTGGACATAAACCCGGACGGGGACACTGAACGGGTGCCGTAACGCAATGTGAAAGCACTCTTAGGCTCACAAGAGTTGGATCCTCTAAGTTTCAGGACTGGATAAGCACAGACCCAGGGCATTGATGCAGCCATCACTCAGGAATCTCAGGAGCAGCAAGCCGATAAGTGGAACTCAGAAGGGATAGAAGCAAGTTAAGAATAGTGTGAACAAAAAGTGAATCACACCGCATATAGAGGTATAGAGTGTCAATTCCAAAACACAGGTGCATGTCTTAATGGACTTTAAATAGGCATAGGGAGATGTCCAGAAGCTGGACAGACAACTGTCTTAGATGGTTAGTGAATTCTGAATTCAGCAGGGAGTTGGTCATAATGACTCTGGCATGTCCCCTCCAACTCTAACATTCTATGATTATATGATATCATTATTCATTAATCCAAGTTTGGAGGTTTGGAAAACTTGATGTGGAGCACAACAGAGGGCAAAGGACTCGGGGGATGTAAGAGGAGCCTGAGACAGGTGTGTAACAGGTACCTGGCAATGGCCACTAAATATTAAAGGGAACTCTGTATTGTTTTGCTTTGAAGATCTGTTTTCTTCTGGAACTGGTAACATATGAGGTCGGATTCCCCACCAATCAGATATTCATGACTGATCTTTACAGATAGGTCATCAATATGAAAGCAGTGGAAAACCCTTCAATCCTTTTTAATACCATACCTGGAAGTAAAGAACATAAACCCAGAGTGCAGCAATGCAGTTGAACAGAACAAATATAGTAATTGTTAGATTTAAATATTTTCTAATCTCTACCATTTATGTGTTGGAGAAATAGGACAAGAACAGTCCTTCATCTGTAGATGGACATTTATAGCATGAAACTGATACTTACATAATGTATTAGGTACTAACATAGCCAAATTAAGTGTTAATTATCTTAGACTATTTATTTTCAGCAACATGTGTTGATATTTTTAGATTTCCCATTTTAGGGTGGAAGGAAAACTCAGAACATTTTCTATAATTAAGCAGTTTCACCGATTTTGAAGTATATCTAGTGTAAGAGATACCAAAGTATCACCAACTTAAACACTATTTAGCAAAATATTTTTATATCTAAACATCACTAGCAAAATATTTTTATATATAAACATCACTTTTATTAATGAAATGTTAAAAAGAAAAACAATTCTCTAAAAAATTTAGTCTATATGGCCAGAAATAGTCATCTAACCAAAAACAACTGTACAAAAAATGAGGGATTGATGCACCTTAGAAATTGTCTAATATAGTCCTACCTTGTTGCGGAGGTTGGCGCCCCAAACCGGCGCAATGGCGCCCCGCTTTGACATCGACTCTCTCTATCTGACCCTATTAGGCCTCAAAAAGAGGAAGGCAAAGTCAGAAAGAAACAAAAAATAATCTTCACCAATAGAAATAGTATTCTGTAGTTACGTTCTATGTCATCAGATCAGATGATAAAGACAATTTACAATTCACCAGAAAAACGTAACGATTACCACAAAGTAGTTCAATAACTTAGTGTATTTTAAACCACATTAGTTGAACACTCATCCATATATTCTCATGCGGTACGATCACTAGCACATATAAAAGAGTGGAAAGAATACCCTATAATTGGTCTACTGTGACCATGCCTTGCTGCGGAGGTTGGCACCCTACATCTGCGCCCCCGCTCGGACGTCGACTCTCCCTGTCTGCCCCTGTCAGACCCCACAAAGGGAGATAAAGTGAGGAAAGACAAAGAGTTACAAGTACAAAAAAAAGATATTATGGTTGTATCCTAATTAAGGATATGAGGAAATTACCATAAAAATAGAAGAAAAACTGCAAGACAGAATGTTAAATGTGCAGTTTTTTCAGACCATATGGTGATTATAAGGACACAATTCTATAAAACAACATGCCCTATGTGCAGGTTACTAGGTGTCCATGCATAACAGAACATATGATTATATCAATGGGTTGTTGGTACAAGTTCTACTAACTCGGAATAAGGCTTAATCACACTTTTGAAGGATTGAAACTGGTTACATAAATACTGTTCAATTTGGGACTAAAGGTACTGCCACACTAAGCTATCCCGCTAGCGATCTCGTTAGCGTTGCATACTAATGAGATCGCTAGCGGGATTGTTTCTATATTGCTAAATGCTGCCCATTTAGCGATATAGTTAACGACGCTATCGCCGTTAGCGATCTTCTTAACGACTTTAGCGGTACAAAAGTACCGCTAAATCGCTAAGAAAAGGTGCCACACAGCGATAAGATACTTACCCAGCGGGAGCGCCGACGAGAAAATAGGGTCCGGAACGATTCCAGCGACGAGCGAGATCACAGCAGGAAGCTCGTCGCTGGCAGATGCCGCACTGAACAATATCGCTAACGGGATCGCTAAATAGTGACGTTTTTTAGCGATCCCGTTAGCGATATTGTTTAGTGTGGCATACCCTTAAGTGCAATAGTAATTGAAACTGGTGAAATATCATTACTGTTGGGATAAAGTGCAATACTCTGTTTATCTTTATGGAGACATTTAATCTCATCTGTTATAGACTGAGGTGCATGGACACCTAGTAACCTCATAGGTATATGCAAATCCCGATCAATTTATTCCTGCTCTTTCCTGGAATACTGCCATTAAATATTATTTCCCATTGATAGAATCTGCAGTGTGTGCAGAAGTAATAAAAATCTTGACTACATATAAGATTGAATTGAATATGTAGATGTGGAAATGAGAATAGGATATAGGGAACATTGTGTTATAGAATTGTGTCCTTATGATCACCATCTGGTCTGAAAAAACTGCACATTTAACCTTCTGTCTTGCAGTTTTCTTCTATTTTTATGGTGATTTCCTCATATCCTTAATTAGGATACAACCATAAATCTTTTTTGTACTTGTAACTTTCTGTCTTTCCTCCCTTTATAGGTTCTGATGGGGGTAGACAGGGAGAGTCGACGTCCGAGCGGGGGCGGACGATGTAGGGTGCCGACCTCCGCAGCAAGGCATGGTCACACTAGAGCAATTATAGTGTATTCTTTCCACTCTTTTACATGTGCTAGTGATCGTACCACATGAGAATATAAGGATGAGTTGTCAACGAATTTCACCACGTTATTGAATTACTTTGTGGTAATCATTATGTTTTTCGGGTGAATTGTAAATTGTGTCTTTATCATCTGATCTTATGACATAGAACGTAACTACAATATACTCTTTCTATTGGTGCTGAGATTATTATCTGTTTCTTTCTGAATTTGCCTTCCTCCCTTTAGGGTCAGATAGGATGAGTCAACATCGGAGAAGGGCGCCATTGTGCAGGTATAGGGTGCCAACCTTTGCAGCAAAGTATGGCTCTATTAGGCAATTTCTAGGGTGAATCAATCCCTCATATCTTGTACAGTTGTTTTTGGTTAGATGACTATTTCTGGCCATATGAACTAAAACTATTTCCCTTTTTAACATATCATTAATAAAAGTGATGTTTTATATATAAAAATATTTTACTAAATAGTGTTTAACTCAGTAATACTGTAATGAAGCAGTAAAAATACATTTTCATAAACAGTCAATTTCAATACGTTTATTAGGGAAACACTACAGTACTGCAAACAATTTATAACCAAAACAGGAAAGAAAACAGTGTCCATGCCCTCAAATAAAAACAAGGCTCTCTTCCAGAGGGCGTTCTGAATGGCACAACTGTGGATCTTCTTCTACTGCGGAAAAAATACAGATATTTTGCACACAAATTATAAATATTTCTGGAAGTTTTATTTCAGCTTCAAGCACAACAATGAATAACATCATCCAAAGTGATATTGTTGTTCTTGCCACATAGTTCAAGGTGATAGTTGTTACCGTAATATAAACTTACCACCGTTACTGATTCTAATATCAGTCAGTAAGTAGGAGTAGCAATAGTAATATATATATTCACACATATACATACACACAGTGGCTTGCGAAGGTATTCATCCCCACCCCCTTGTCTTTTTACCTATTCTGTTTATTACAACCTGTTTAAATATTTGTGTAATCCAAATTGTGTGTGATGCATCAGCACTAAATAGTCTAAGTGGTGAAGTGTAAAAATATAGGCATACATTACATTTATGGGATCAAATAACTAAAAAAAATTGCATGTGCGTATGTATTCACCCCTTTATTATGAAGCACCTAAAAATTTCTGGCGCAAGCAATTATCTTTATAAGTCACATGCTTAGTGAAATGAAGTCTACCTGTGTGCAATGTAACTGTCACATGGTCTGTCAGTATATACACACCTTTTCTGAAAGGCCACGGAGGCTGCAACACCATTAACACTAGAACTACTGATGGAGTCATTTTGACTCCTTTCGTTTTTTATTTCTCTTCTGTGACTACATTTTTCAGAATTCCGGCTTGAAACTCGGTGACTTTTCCTCAAATATGATGTGAAAAAAGATTTTGTGAGAATAAATAATTTTGGTGAAAAATTTGCGCGTTTTTTTCAAAATTTACCAAGAACTACTGAAGGGAGTCATTTTGACTCCCTACTATATTTTGAGGTCCTTTTGTCATTAAATGTTGCTATAAAGTTTTGTGCATAATTTTTTCACTGTCTTATTTACCCTGATGTTCATATAGATGTAGTTCAATTTACATGTCAACTTTTCACATTTTCCTTGTGTTTTACCTGCTTGTATTACTGTGTAATGCTGAACAAAATAGCTTGTTTACTCTAGGCTCTTATCTTATGCTAATTTTTGATTCATATATATTGACACATATAAAGAACTGTACGCTTGCAGAAGCATGCAGGAACAATAATTTACAGTTTACTCTATCTGATGAGGAGCTAGATGCATTCATTGCGATATTCTATGCTCGTGGAATATCTGGCACGAACCGTCACTCGATTAGCAGTATTTGGTGTAATGACTGGGGAATACCGTTTTGCAAAGCGACAATGTCTAGGGACCGCTTTGTTGAAATTATGAGGTTTCTCAGATTTGATGAGAAATCTACTCGATCGGAGAGACTGCAAACGGACAAGTTTGCTCTATTTTCTACTGTGTGGGACAGGTTTATTGAAAATTGTATTGCGTGTTACAAACCTGGCCCATACATAACGGTGGATGAGCAACTTTTCCCAAGCAAAACTAGGTGTCCATTCACGCAGTACATGCCTTCCAAACCAGATAAATATGGCCACAAATATTGGCTAGCTGTTGATAAGGAGAGCAAATATCTGGCAAATGGCTTCCCTTATCTAGGCAAAGATGACACACGCCGTGCTGAGGACCGTTTAGCTGACCATGTGGTAATGAAGTTATTGGACCCGTTTTTGAAAAAAGGTCGCAATGTTACAACCGATAATTATTTTACTTCAGTAAAATTAGCTAAACAGCTAAAAAGCAAAGGAACAACCATCGTGGGAATACTGAACAAGATAAGGCGAGAAGTGCCTAAAGAAATAAAATCCATGAAAGAGGAATTGTACAACACTAAAGTGTTTAGAAATGAAGACAATTTTACACTTACAGTATATCAAGGAAAGCCCAACAAAAATGTTGTCATTTTAAGTTCCGTCCATCCAGATGTTGTTGTTGCGTCTGATTCCGCTAAAAAAACTCCAGAAACGGTAAAGTTTTACAATGAAACAAAATATGGAGTAGATGTAGTGGATCAGATGGCACGAAAATATACCACACGAACATGCACAAGGAGATGGCCTGTTCATGCATTTGAAAATGAATTAGACTTTGCGGGTATAAATGCATGGATAATATTCAATGAGATAACCCACCAAAAAATGTCACGCAAGGCATTTTTGCAAACGCTTGTGAGAGAGTTGAGTGGTCCTTATGTCACAGATAGGGAAAAGGGTTCCATGTCCCAAGTTTCTACATGCTCAGAAGTGATGGTTCAAACAAAATTTTGCCAGATCAAAGAAAAGTGCAAGAAAAATAGATCTGTCGGCAATTGTAAGACTTGTGGTAAGTCTTTGTGTGGGCAATGTACTGCCATAAATCAAAGGCAATGCCTAAAATGCGAAACACCAAATGTTTAGAAGGTGAATTCTGCGCCATATTTTCATTTTTATGCTCCTCCACCTACATTTTCTCTGCTTTTTGTTCTTCAGTTGTTGTTTATATGTGTGCACTTGAATAAAAAAAAATGTTTGAAAAACGTCTATTATAATTATTGTTATTTTCTGTAGAAAAATAAGAAAAGCAGAAAAAAAACAATCAAAAGCATTACTGTTGGATCTCACAATAATAATACATTACAAAAAATATAATTATTAATAAATAACCACAAATGAAACTCTAAAAATAAACGAAAACAAGCAAGGAGTCAAAATGACTCCTTTCAGTAGTTCTAGGCGGGGTCACGAGTCCAGTAGTCCTAGTGTTAAGAGTCAACACTTACTAAACACCATGAAGACCAAGGAGATCTCCAAACATGTCAGGGACAAGGTTGTTGGGAAGTACAAGTCAGGGTTGGGTTATAAAAATATCCCAATCTCTGATGATCACCCAAGGATCCATCAAATCCATGCTCATCAAATGGAAAGAACATGGTACCATAACAAACCTTGGTTGTTTGCTTCACAAAAAAAAGAAAACCAATTATTCACAGTTGTAGGCATGTTCTTTACATGAACTGATGAAAAAAACGTGAAATTCCAGGATGTGAGGTAGCAAAACACAGAAAATGCCAAAGGGGTGAATAGTTTTGCAAACCACTATATATATATATATATATGTATATATATATATATTTATATGAAATATGTAAGGCTGTGTTCACACTGTGCTTGGGTCATACATTCAGAGCACATGATTGAATTTTAGTACCAAACATATGCAACGGTATTTCTATATGCACATATATCAGCCATAGAATACCATTATAAAAAATGTACATTGTGCAGAATATATTTATTGTAGTATCCTGTTGTATTGAACAACATAGCCAACTACACTTCTGAACATATTAAAAACCATGGACATATAATGGCCAAAAAGGCACGCTTTTGGGACACGTCTGGATAATGGTAGTGTATATGTATTGATGGTGTTTTCTGGAAATAAAAAAAAATGAATTACCAAAGAAAATGTAATTCTAAATCTTTTGATAAACACCTATAAAAAGCAATTCATATTTGTTTTATCAAGGTCAGTAATCACTAGAATGTTAATAGTGGATCTTGCGATCATCTGGAGATACCAGGAGTGCTGAGGCTAGAACGTCTGCTCACACAGCTGTCCATCCTTCCTGAATGCTGAGCCGCGGCGGTGAGCTGGCGATTACAGGTCACAGCAGGGTAACGTCCCACTGCACGCGCTCAATGGCAACTGTCCTATTACTATTCTAGGACAGGTATCTGTCAGTGTAACAAGACTTTTAATTCTAAAGTGATTACCTCTGTAGACAAAACAATCAAGATTTTCTAATTTAAGGTATTTAACAATATTTTTTAGAATGACATTCCTTTTAGTTATTTACTTTTTTATATCCCGGCTTAACCCTTTGAAATAAATGTCAGGCGGGCTTTCCAATGTATGCCCTAAATGGAGACTCCAATTACAGTGTGAACTGAGCTTAAAGGCCCCCCACACACATTAAACTAATGTCACCTCAATATTGATGGGTTAGGCTAACAATCTAACATGTATGAGGGCGCCGGCTGATTCATGGTCGGGGGAGATGCCCAATTGTGGGTTGCCAGTCTCCTTGTTCTCCTGGAGATAACACATTGATCAATATGTCAGCTGGCGGCTTTCTCATAGAGAACACAGGGCACGCGGCTGAATGAGCGCTCCCGTGCATGGGAAAGTCAGCTGTGATGGCTGTCGGCTGAAGAATAAGTCGGCCGACAGCCATCTAATGTGTATGGCTTCAGTGTATTTTCATAACACAGATAATTATAGTCCTTGTTATGTGGCATGTGTAAATAGTTGTGCACCATTTCTACCATAATTTGTATCACTGTTTGTATTTTGGGGCAAACATTATTTTAATAACTACGGCACACAGATCTTTACAAGTAATTTGGCCATTTTTACTTTACTGTACAAAGTTTGATACAAGAGTTTTTAGACAAAATTACTTTCAAACTCCATCAATTATTACAAGGAGGACTAATGTGACAAGAAGACCAGTTACACGTTCCTTGACAAGCACTGAAAACTTTGTATTTCAACTTGAAATCTCTGATATTTACAAACCGTGGGTCACAAATTTGCTCCAAAATTAATACAAAATACTGTTACAAACGTTTGGTTCATGGTACTCATCTCCAACTAGTATACAAGGAGTCATTTCTTAAAGAAACACCTGTCGTGAAAAGGCATATTCAACTAGAATATAGAACAGTTACAGCCATTAGAGTAGTCATGTTGTCATACTAATACTAGCAATGCTAATTATGCTGCAGCACCCTCTGAGCTCTGAGATAAGAGGATTGCGGGAGGTCGGGGGAAGTAGCCATCAATGTCTGTACTACCGCCAGAAAATCTGGTGAACTTAAAATCCAGAGGCAAATCTGAAAAAAAGACTGAAGAAAGAAACATATTATTCTTACAAAATTATTTTCAGAAATGTGTATATGTAGATATCAAGGCAGTAGTTTTGGCACTGGTGAATGGTCACAACAATGACTATGCATGAGTTAAAGTTCTTTTAAAGGGGTGTTCCTTATCTTGTAAATTGATAGCATATAGCTTATGTCCTGGAGGCTGGACCTCACCGATCCTGAGAATGAAAGGCAACAAAGCTGGTGCAGTCCTATACAGAATCTTCTTCACTACTTGTCAAACAGGTTGACATTCTGTGGGAGGCGAGAGGCATCACTCTTTTAGGTAAGGGCCCCGTCTCACATAGCGACACACCAGTGATCCCGACAACGATATGAACTTGTCAGGATGGCTGGTGTGTCGCTACATGATCGCTGCTGAGCTGCCAAACAGGCAGCTCAGGCAGCGATCAGGACAGAAACACTGCGGGTAACATCACTTAGTAACCCGCAGTGTACGTTGGATACCAGCCCGCTGATGCAGGGAGCTGGTAACCAAGGTACACATCGGGTTTCCAGGCACTGCGCGGTGCCTGGAAACCCGATGTGTACCCTGGTTACCAGCTGATCGCTGGTCTCCTGCCTGCCACACGCAGCGATGCGCGCTGGCCAGCGGGAGACCAGCGATCAAAAAAAAGTCCAGGCATTTCTGACATGACCAGCGATTCACAGCAGGGGCCTGATCGCTGGTACGTGTCAGACATAGCGAGATCGCTGCTGAGATCGCTGTTGCATCACAAAACTTGTGACTCAGCAGCGATCTCGCTAGTGATCTCGCTGTGTGAGACGGGGCCCTAAGATATTGGGGGAGACTCAGTGCAACCCTAATGCTGCAGCCCCATCAATCTCAGAATCCAGGGGAGTTCCTATGTATTTTTTATTATTATAAGTAGATAGGTAGATGAGGCTTTTTATTATTATAAGTAGATAGGTAGATGAGGCCTGGCTGCTTGGCCACCAGAGTCATCAGACCTTACATAGGCGGACATTTTCTTTTTGGGAGTTATCACAGATTAGTTATATATATCTTAGAAAACCATTAATGGTTGAAAGCATAATTATAATTCAACAATTATTTATACTGCACCCCCTGTATTTTCACATCACTTGTATCATGCAGCTTCTTCAATGTTCACCTCAGCTATAGGCAGGTTTGTATATGTCTGTCTCAAATACTTATGGCGGATGTTTAAGATACTGCAGGGGTGTTCCACTTAAGCAAATAGAACAACACTACAGTATCTTGAGCGTTTGCTATAAAAAATACAAGTAAAAGTACGAGCCCGCCTGCAGCCGATATAAACATTTAAGAGGCTCTGATACTTGCTTGAAAAATGCACCTTTTCAACGGCTGATTGGGTGGGGATGCCCATTGTTGGACCACCACTCGTGTAACTTTATTGGCATATTTAAAGGGCTTGTTTCCTTTCATTAAAAGTTAATGTCCGGTTGCAGGGTATTATAGAGAGACAAACAGCGCTGTCTCACCACTGCTCCTGGAGTCTACGGCGCTGAGGTCACGTCGACAGCAGGCACTTAGTAAGCTCAGCAGAATGGGAACGCCATGCTCAGAACTGCTAAGCTCACTGATTGGCTGCCACGCTGTCGGTGTAACATCAGTGCCACAACCAATGCCAGACACCGTGAGTAGTGGTGAGACACGTCGGAGGACACAGAGAAGGCGAGTACAATGCAGTTTGTTTCTTAACAGCCTGCAGCCAGGGATTAAAGAAAGTTTATCATCAACAGAAACAATATTTACCTGCAGATATTGGGTTAATCTAGAGGTAAACAGTGTTAAAACCCTGTGTAGTCCCCTAACTGGAAAAAAAAAGTTCTTAATCATGCTGTTATCTCTGTGTAAGGGCTTTCTCCAAGTCACTGGGGCAGTACAGGGGAGTGATTCTGTTGCCAGTTATACTGGATAACGATTGAAGAAAGATTTTTGGGGAGTTGGGCTATGCTACAATTTCTACTAATGGGTTGAAAGAGGGTCCTTATTGCTACTACTACTATTGGTGCCATACCCTTGTCTGATTTCAGCTTATCATCAGAGCTCTACATTTTAAATATACCACACAGTAATACAAAGTATTATCACCTAATTACTGATATTTGACAACAGGCAATTATTTCTATTTCACTAATTGTGTACATCATGGAGTAGCTTATTAAGTTGCCACTGGAGAAATAAATAGAAATAAATTGATAAATAATACATAAATTAGAAGCGTTTTTCCCAGAGTTTTTGTAGTAGAAGGATTTTACAAAGAATCCACTACTCAAAAATCTCTGTGTGAACATAACCAAAAGACCCAGGACATAATATCTCATACCTTCGTTTTTGACCATTATCAAATCTATTGCGCAATGACGACAAATATCATTTGGATTTTATCAACAGAATTAAATACATTTCTGAGCTTGTGCTGATGGTTATGTAATTCTGCATTGTAGACTCACATCTGGTTTATAAATAAGCCAGCGCTTTAAACACATGTCCAGTCTCCATATATTTGTACCACTGCTTTTATAAGATTAATCAAATGATTGCTCCATATTCCTACTAGACAGTACCCTAATCCATCTGCATGTTATATTATAGGTAGTTTGGGAAGCTAAAAATGCTGCTGCCAAAATTCAATATTACAGCAATGAACAGAAAAAGAATGTTAGATAATGTGAGCACTGTATGTAAATTACGAGAAGAGTCATGAAGCAACTACAAATGAAGCCGGGCTGGTACTCCTTGCTTCACTGTGCATGCTCTCCATGCCACCTGACTCTTCTCCGGTAATGGAGTGTGAAAAAGACTAAGGCTATGTGCACACGTTGCGGATCCGCATCATTTTTGACGCGCGGTATTGCACCAAATCCGCAATGTATTGCCAAACAAATGTTAATCAATGGGAATTCAGAATTGTTGTGCACATGCTGCGGAAAATTTCGCATGGATTAGCGTTTTATTTTCTCCAGCATATCAATTCTTTTTGAGGATCTGCAGCGTTTCTGCACCCATTGACTAACATTGAGTCAGTCAAATCCACAGCTAAACCGCAGGTGTAAAAAGATTTGCAGATTTGCGTGCCAAAAACGCTGCGGATGGGAAGGAGGAAGAGTGTGTGGGCGGAGAATATGTGTGTGGGCGGAAGCCGTGTAGAGCAGTCACATCAACTGATGTGAGTGCTCTACACATGAGATCATTGTGGCACACTCGTTATTTAGGAATATGGCGGACCAGGGAGTATTTGTGTTGGTTTATTATTTTATTTTTATTACACGAGATCGATGGCTTTGCTGGGATTAGGCGTAATAATAAAAATGGGAAACTGTGTTTAGTGTTATTTGAATTAAAGGACTTTATTCTGGCTATATCTTTATTGACCATATAACCATATAGGATTAGTAATGGATAGGTATCGTATAGACGCCAGTCCATTACTAATCCGTGGGTTTTATGTCACCCCACAATACAAAGTTGACATCAACCCCACAAATATGCCATAATTGAAGCATCTATGCGATGCGCCATTTCTGAGGCAGCTGAGAGCTGATGTTTTTGGTGTGGTGCCAATATACATGGCCCTTTTCCAGGCTATTAATATCAGTCCGCAGCTGTCTGCCTAGACTTTTCTGGTTCAATTTTATAGGGGGACCCCATGTCAATTTTTTTCTGGGGTTCCCCTGTAATGTAGTCAGTAAAGGCTAATCAAACATGTTATGAATGTGCTAGAGATGGTTTCTGAGCAGAGGCTCCCTCTGGTGGTTACAGACAGTACTGAACCTTTCAGTGAGGAATGGCAATCTGGGATCACGGACTGGTCTGATATAAGGGAGGTTCCCTCCCATGATGGTTGCCGGTGATCAATTGTTCTTGTCTCAATTGTGGTTCCTGGTTCATTTGGAAGTTTGCTGAGTCTTGCCTGCATCTTCTGCTATCAGATAAGATATTTTCTGCTTTTATTTTTGAGCTTGCTTTTTGCATTGTTCCCTGCACTGCTGTGGAGGTCAGCCAGGTCCCCTCCGGGGGCTTGTGCTCCTCTCAGTTTATCTGGAGCCACTGTTGTTTGTTCATTTGCTTTTTCCTGTTTTTTCAGTGGCTGCGGCTTAGTTTTGTTACACCAGAGATCTGATTAGTTGTTAGAGATCGTGTAATCTCAGGTGTTTTTGCAATCAGAAGAGTTGGTATTTTTTAGGGCTTTTTTTTTATTGCAGTGAGTATCCTTTCCTTTACTTTTCTGTCTAGACAGATTGGGCCCCAGCGTTTGCTCATTCTATTTTCTGTCTGTGTCCGTGCTTCTTCTTGTCTAACCGCCATTACATGTTTGGGGCTTCCTATTTTCTTTGGGGATCTGCTCCGGGGCAGATAGCTTTCATCTTTCTTCCTTTAGGTGTAGTTATCTTTCAGGCTGTGACGAGGCATCTAGGATCAACGTAGGAACGCTCCATGGCTACCTCTAGTTGTGTGGTTAGTTCAGGTTACTGCAATCCAATAGGTTCCAGCCTCTCTGGTGTATTGCCGTTTTTGCTTATTCTACTCAGCTACCAAAACATAACACAAACATCTGTGAGGCCGGGGTCACACTTGCGAGAAACTCGCACGAGTGTTGCACTTCAATACCCGGCACTGACCCCGGCACTCGGGACCGGAGTGTGCGGATGCAGCAATGGAGCTGCGGGGGCCTCCGGGCTTTGAGGAAATGCCGGCGGAGCACAAAGAGCCGCACAGAACACTGCTGCCGCAAGGAGGTAATAGGGATACTGCATTTACACCTTCCTGGTGAGGTGCCCCCTCACCTCGTCATCGGGACAACTCCTCCGCACTGCCCTATAAGACGACACCTGGCGTATAAGACGACCCCCGACTTTTAAGAAGATTTTCAGGGGTTAAAAAGTCGTCTTATATGCCGTAAAATACGGTATGTATCTATGTATATATCCAGTACCACCACTATGCGGACGATACTCAGATCTACCTCTCTAGCCCAGATGTCACCTCTCTGCTGTCCAGAATCCCGGAGTGTCTATCAGCCATATCCTCCTTCTTCACCTCTCGTTTCTTAAAACTCAATGTAGACAAAACCGAACTCATCATCTTTCCTCCATCTCACGTATCTTCCCTACCCGATCTATTTATTATGGTAAATGGCATCACGATCTCTCCCGCACCTGAAATCTGCTGCCTCGGAGTAACTCTCGACTCTGCCCTGTCCTTCAAACCACACATCCAAACTCTTGCCACCTCCTGTCGCCTCCAACTTAAAAACATTTCCAGAATCCGTCCCTTCCTCAGCCCTCAATCTACTAAAACTCTTGTGCATGCCCTCATCATCTCCCGCCTTGATTACTGCAACACCCTCCGTTGTGGCCTCCCTGTCAACTCTCTTGCACCACTCCAATCTGTCCTCAATTCTGCTGCCCGACTAATCCACCTCTCCCCTCGATACTCCCCTGCTTCTCCCCTCTGCAAATCCCTCCACTGGCTCCCAATTCCCCAACGAATCCAGTTCAAACTACTAACACTGACCTACAAAGCCGTCCACAACCTGTCTCCTCCCTTTATCTCTGAACTAATCTCCCAATATCTTCCTTCACGTAATCTTCGATCCTCCCAAGACCTCCTACTATCCTCCACACTTATTCGTTCCTCACACAACCGCCTCTAAGATTTCTCCCGAATATCCCCCATCCTCTGGAATTCCACGCCTCAACATGTACGATTATCCACCACCCTTGGATCCTTCAGACGGAACCTGAAAACCCATCTCTTCAGGAAAGCCTACAGCCTGCAATAACCATTCCGCCTAGCCGCAACCACCCGAGCTGCCGCCTCGCCGCCAACACCCTAGCTGCCGCCACCACCAGAGCAGCCACATCGCCGCCACCACCAGAGCTGCCGCACCCCCGACCTTCTGTTTCTTCCCCATTATCCAGTAGAATGTAAGTCCGCAAGGACAGGGTCCTCTCCCCTCTGTACCAGTCTGTCATTGTAAATTTGTTTACTGTAAACAATATCTATAACTTTGTATGTAACCCCTTCTCATGTACAGCACCATGGAATTAATGACGCTATATAAATAATAATATATATATGTATGTGTATATATATGTATGTGTACACCATGTCCAAATTATTATGCAAATTGGTTTTAAGTGTCATAGCGTTTTTTTTTTGTAAATGAAACCCATTGATGGTATTGTGTCTCAGGGCTCTTTGGATCTCTGAAATCAATCTCAGATACCTGTGATAATTAGTTTGCCATGTGAGCCCAATAAAAGGATGTTCCAAGGAGGTGGAGGAGTCATGATTTGGGCCAGAATCATGGGGAAACAGCTGGTGGGGCCTTTTAAGGTTCCTGAAGGTGTGAAAATTACCTCTGCAAAGTATATTGAGTTTCTGACTGACAACTTTCTTCCATGGTATAAAAAGCAGAAACGTTCCTTCAGGAGCAAAATCATCTTCATGCATGACAATGCACCATTTCATGCTGCAAAGAATACTTCTGAGTCATTGGCTGCTATGGGCATAAAAGGAGATAAACTCATGGTGTGGCCACCATCTTCTCCTGACCTCAACCCTATAGAGGACCTTTGGAGTATCATCAAGCAAAAGATCTATGAGGGTGGGAGGCAGTTCACATCAAAACAGCAGCTCTGGGAGGCTATTCTGACGTCATGCAAAGAAATACAAGCAAGCAGAAACTCTCCAAAAACTCACAAGTTCAATGGATAGAAGAATTGTGAAGGTGATATCAAAGAAGGGTTTCTATGTTAACATGTAACTTGGCCTGTTAAGATGTTTTGGAGATAAATAGCTTTTTTGTTCAGTGACTGTGACCTCTTAATGCTGCAAATTCCACAAATGAGCATTTTCAGTTCTTTAAAACATATCAAATGTTTAGAAATTCTACTCTGCCTAATAATTTGTAACAGTGCATTTTTGAGTTTTTATTCATTTTGGAGATTATACTGTTATCATTGGGAGGTTTCTTCAATAAAATTCGATGTATACTCTAACGGGTGATGACTTTTATTAGACTGACTGTCACTTGCACCGACCACTTAGGAAAATCAGAGAAAAATTTAATTTGCATAATAATTTGGAACATGGTGTATATATACAGCTGAATTACAATCCGTCTGTGATCTCTGGTCACAGTGCAGCGAGAGGTCTTGTGTTTGAGCGTAAGCCGGGGTCACACATGTGAGAAACTCACACGATTTTCGTGCGAGTCTCTCGCATGAACACCCGGCACTGCCGCCGGCTATGGGACCGGAGCGTGCGGCTGCATAGAAATAGAGGCAGCCCAACGCTCCGGTTCGAGTGCCGATGGCAGTGCCGGGTGTTCATGCGAGAGACTCGCACGAGAATCTTGCATGTGTGACCCCGGCTTAAATTAGAAGTTTCTAGCTTTTTATCAGTTTAGACTTCGTATTGCCTTGTAGAGTTGCCCCTGATTCCTAACTTCAGCATCCAAAAGTTAATGGACAATATCAGGCACCCCTCCCTCAAACTTTAGGTTTCAGTTGTGATGTGAAGGTGGCTGGGGGGACAAGGTTCCTTCTGTGCTTGTGACATTTTAGCATACCGTAACTCCTTGTTTTTGCAGGTTGAGGTGCCTGGTGTTCCAGATGCGCGCCATCAAAGAAAAATCTGTAAACAGCTACTATAGTGTATTTATGGAGAACAGAAGCCATATTTTTTTTTCGAATCTTTACAATCCCTTTAACTTACAAAGCATAACCATCACGAAGATCCAAGTGCTTACCTACAATTGCCGTGATGCTTGGGATAGCTATTGTGCTGTAATTTCTAATACTGGAACAGCACCATGTCAGATTTGGGGTATCCTGAGAGCTCTTCGCTCCAGCAATGCAGTCAGCAAAGTAAGATCCCCATTTCTTTGATATAGAATCATTTTCTTGTACTGGAAGACTCTAAAATAAGAAACAAATTGACTTAGTTCTCCATATGATGTACTGTGGAATATAAGCCAAGTGTTACGTCAAATGTAGGCACTGATAAACCTCTGTTTAGAGGCAGAAAGCTGCAAATCACATATCTAGATACATAGTCAAACAATAAGATCTCAGTCTCCTGCAGTACTAGGTAAATCTTAGCCACTTACTGCATACATTTATACACTGAACTTAATGAGTACTATGCGTCCACCAATAGGCAACTCCTGGTAGCAAGAATTTCATGATCTAACTTCATATAGATGCGAGGAATTTTGAGGTGTGTATGAGAAAATCTAAATCCTGACAGCTTCAAAAATCTAATCCGAAATGACTCATCGCCACATATTATAGGACTTTAAAGGTGTTTCAAAAAAATAAACTATGACCTACACACCCTCCTTGGGTCCGTCACTGAGTAACTGCAGCTGTTCCAGGTGTCTGCTATTGTACGCAGCACTGAAGTCACATCGACAGTGCTGCAGCCAATATGAGAGCTCAGTGAGTCTGCCCGAATTGACAGCTTGAGGCGCCGTGCTCACTGGCTGGCTGCAGAGTTGGTGATGTGACGTCAGTGCCAGAGACAATAACAGACACCAGAAGTAGTGTCCGAGACTCAGCGCTGGAACCAGTGTGTAAAAGAAAGAAAAAAAAGTCAGTTGAGGGACAAGGGATTTCCAAAACTGAAAAACTTCTTTAGGCTACGTACCCACAATGAATATTTGGTGAGTTGTTGATGTTGCAGACTTTTTAAAAACATTAGTAACCTATTTTACTTAATTCGTGCAGAAATGCTGCAACATCAAAAGCTCAAAGGGAAACCTGTCACATGAAAAATGCTATTAACCTGTGGATATGGGATTAATCTGCAGGTTAATAGCACTCTGAACCTGCCCGGAGTCCACACTTAGATTCCTGCTGCTGGGAGAAAATTCACTTTATTCCCCCCAGCAGCGTTCAGTCACCGCTCTGTGTAAAGTGCTGTAAACGCACTCCAGGCACTGACTAACTGCCGGCCCTAATGCTGATCCTGCTATCAGTCAGTGCTGGGGATGAACTTACAGCACCGCCCCATGACTGACACCCGAACCATACTGGGAGGACTAAAGGGCATGGCACACTAAGCGAGATCGCTAACGAGATCGCTACTGCGTCACCATTTATGACGCAGTAGCGATCTCGTTAGCGACTTAGCTGTTAGATTCCAAACACAACTCATCAGCGATCTGTATAACGACCTCTGCTGTCGTTGGGAAAACCTAGTCCCACCTGCGATGCTGGTAAAGTCGTTCATAAAGGGTGTCACACTCAGCGATTCAGGCTCACCAGCGGGACACCAATGACCAAAAAACGGCTCAGAACGTTCATAAGCGATCAGCGACATCTCAGCAGGGGCCACATCGCTGCTACGTCACACACAGCTGCGTCGCCAACGAGATCGCTACTGCGTCATAAATGGTGACGCAGTAGCGATCTTGCGAGCGATCTCTCTTAGTGTGGCATACCCTTAAGGTTCATTTCAGCAGGGTCAGAATGCTATTAGAGAGATATCTGCAGATTAATAGCATTGTTTCAAGTGACAAGTTCCCTTTAGTGTTGGAATTTACATGTTGTTAAAAGGGGGTATTTCTTGTATTCCTAATGCAGTTTCTCATATACTTGAGGTTAATACTCTGACATACATTTAAATCTTTGCTCAAGCTTGTGAGACCTAACACAGATACTGTAGTTGGGTGTGTAAATGTTAAAATCAAGCAAATGTGCTGTGAGAACCAGAACTGTGCAAACATTCAGGGAATATTAATAAGTTATAGTAATTCTTTACTGATAGATTTATTGCCTCGGTGTCCAAAAAAATAAAGGAGCAACTTTTCTAACAGTTAAAAGTATCCCATAATTCTGTGTATACAGTCTCTATATATATTTCCATGGTTACATACTACTAAAAAAGCCTTCTTGTACTTCGTTCCTGAATCCATTTGTTACTCTTTTCGCTCCTTTTGTATACTACAAGGATAGTAGTAGACTATGACTATATGCACATAGAAGTTAAAGGGAATCTGTGACCAGGTTTAGGATATGTAATCATGCGTGATGTAGGGGCATCGCTGTTCTCTCTGTTGCTGATCTAGCAGTTCTCTGAATACTGAGCTCTGTGAAACCCCGCCCACACTATTGATTGGCTGCTGTGTGCACTGTAAATTGACAGAAAGCTGCTAATCAGTGGTGGAGGCGGGGTTACACAGAGCAGGAGGACTACTTAGCACAAGACAACTAGTCCTCTAGTGATAACCTACTACTGACAAAACTCTGATTTTATTGAAACTACAACATGTAATACACCACTGAAATCAGGGTCTCTGTCTCTACATCATGCTGCTCTCAAATTAAAGAGCAAAAACCTACTGACTGATTCCCTTTAAATGTGGCATGGCTGATAGATGTTCCTAAGGAATGAATAAAGAACATGCTGTACATGGTACAAATCACCATGCCCTTGTAACACCAGACTTTAGCTTATTAATGTGCCCCAAGTTATAAATTATTCCCATCAAATAATTTAGTTGCCTAGTAAAAATTATATATTTAGGTTTCTGTATCTTCCTCCCCATTACTGAGAATTAGCTTTTCATAAGTTTTTAATCATTGGTTACTACAAAAAGATGTACATATTTTCCTGTGAAATATCTCAAAGGGCTTTAATAGTTGTTATTGTTAACTTTGGCAAGGACAAGTCTTCCAGCTGCAAGAAATCATAGGCGTAGTGCCGTACACGAAATATCTAGGATTACACCACTTTGTATGACATTTGCCTTTATGTCTCTATTGGAATACAGCTAATACACTGTCTTGGTTGTCTCAAATTGAAGACACTAAAGGCTTCATCACCGGGGTCCTTTCCAGGAGTGGTGTCGCTTACGGAATTATTCAATAGCTTTTAAAGACTACAATCAGACTGTACATTTCACATCTTTAGGTAGGACTGCACATTCTGAAATATCTTAGGCTAAGTTCCCCACAGAGTGCTGCATTATTGATGCTATTTTCGTTGCGCAAAGAAGTGCAGCGTGTAAAAGTTCCAGCAAAGTAAATGGGATTTAGAAAAATCTCACACTCACTTTTTTTTTTTTTTACACTGCAAAAATTAACCTATAGTGCAGTTTTGAAATCTAGAACATGTCAATTCCTCTTACAGCATATATGCATTTATTTGTCGATTTTCCCATAGACTTGATCGAGATGAGGAAAATCAGCACGTAAAAAGCTCATGAGTTTTTATTAGATATCCCAGTGGAAAAGCGCGAAAAATGCGTGGAATCCAACCATGACTTTAGCAATAAAGACTTAAAGTTAAGTAACGCAAAGTTTCTAAATCAAAACAGTTTTATTTAAATGGAATCTCTCACCAGGTTTTTGCTATCCCATCTGAGCACAGCATGATGTAGTGCAGCGTTTCCCAGATCCAGTCCTCACACCCCCCAACAAATCAGGTTGTCACCTTTTCCTCAGTGTTGCACAGGTGATGATATTATTATCAAAGCATCAAGAATTGCCAGAGGTTTACTCTGCTGTGCAATACTAAGGAAATCCTGAGAACATGATGTTGAGGGCTGTGAGGACTGGAGTTTGGGAAACATTGATGTAGAGGCAGAGACCCTGATTCCAGCAATGTATCACTTACTTTACGGGGTGCTGAAGTTTTGATTCAAAACGGTTTTATCAGCTGCAGATCTAGCAGTTCTCTGAATGCTGAGCTCTGTATAACCCCACCCACACCACTGAATGGCAGCTTTCTACACTATACACTGTGCATAGGCAGAAAGCTGCTAATCAGCACTGGTGGCATGTTTGGACTACCTGGCAGCAGGCCAAGTAGTCCTTGAGTGATAACCTCCTGCTGATAAAACAATGAATTTATAAAAATCACTGCTCAGTAAGCGACACATCGCTGGGATCAGGGTCTCTCTCACTACATCATGCTGCTTTCAGATTAGGTAACAAAAACCTGGTAACAAATTCCATTTAACGCTTTTCTGCCATCCGACGTACTATTCCATCCATGTGACCTGGGACTTACTTCTCATGGACGGAAGAGTACGTCATTGCGGATTGGCCGCGCACACGGGGGGAGCGCAGCTGGGTGTCAGCTGATTCTCACAGCTGACACCCGGCACTTTAACCCCCAGAATACTGCAATCGAACACGATCGCAGCATTCCGGGAGCAGGCACAGGGCTGACAGCCCTTCTGCCTTTGGATCGGAGACCCACCGTCGTGACAAAGGGTCCCGATCGCTGCCACGGAGACCCGATGTCGTCATGACGACATCCGGGTTACCAGAGCTGAGAAACTTCCTGTCAAGCACAGTGCAGGTCAGGAAGTCTCTCAGGTCAGTGTGCAGTAAGTGCAGCGCTGACAGCTTCTGTAGCATGCAGATGCTGCTTCATCTGCATGCTATAGAAGAGATCAGCCTGCACAAAATCATTGTCCCATAGTGGGACAAAGTGTAAAAGATAGAATAAAATATTTTTTTTTTTAAATAATTGTAAAAATATTTAAAAAAATAATAAAAAAGAATAAAAAAAATCAATATTTATTCTATCAATAAATTAATATTTGAATGAAAAAAAATCTATATAAGTAAACATATTTGGTATCGCCGCGTCCGTAACGACCCGACCTATAAAACTGTCCCATTAGATAACCCTTTAGTGAACACCATAAAAAAATAAAAAACAAGGCAAAAAAACAATACTTTATCATCATACCGCCGAACAAAGGGTGGAATAACACGCGATCAAAAAAACTGATATAAATACACGTGGTATCGCTGAAAATGTCATCTTGTCCCGCAAAAAATAAGCCCCCATACAGATCCATCAGCTAAAAAATAAAAAAGTTATAGCTCCCAGAATAAAGCGATGCAAAAATAATTATTTTTTATATAAAATAGTTTTTATTGTATAAAAGTGCCAAAACATAAAAAAAGATATAATGAGGTATCGCTGTAATCGTACTGACCCGAAGAATAAAACTGCTTTATCAATTTTACCACAAGCGGAATGGTGTAAATACCCCCCCATAGAAATTCATGAATTGCTGGTTTTTGTTCATTCTGCCTCCCAAAAATCTGAAAAAAAAAAATGATCAAAAAATGTCATGTGCCCGAAAATGGTACCAATAAAAACGTCAACTTGTCCCGCAAAAAACAAGACCTAACAGGACTCTGTGGGCCAAAATATGGAAAAATTATAGCTCTCAAAATATGGTGATGCAAAAACTATTTTTTGCAATAAAAAGCGTCTGCCATGCGCCCAAACACTGGTTTACCCCCACATATGGGGTATCAGCGTACTCAGGACAAATTGCACAACAACTTTTGCGGTCCAATTTCTCCTGTTACCCTTGGGAAAATAAAAAAAATTGGTATCTGAAGTAAATTTTTTATGAAAAAAGTTAAATGTTCATTTTTTTTTTTAAACATTCTAAAAGTTCCTGTGAAGCACCTGAAGGATTAACAAACTTCTTGAATGTGGTTTTGAGCACCTTGAGGGGTGCAGTTTTTATAATGGTGTCACTTTTAGGTATTTTCTATCATATAGACCCCTCAAAGTGACTTCAAATGTGATGAGGTCCTTAAAAAAATGGTGTTGTAAAAATGAGAAAAATTGCTGTTTAACTTTTAACCCTTATAACTTCCTAACAAAAATTGGTTCCAAAATTGTGTTGATGTAAAGTAGACATGTGGGAAATGTTACTTATTAAGTATTTTATGCGACATATTTCTGTGATTTAAGGGCATGAAAATTCAAAGTTGGAAAATTGCGAAATTTTCGCTAAATTTCCGTTTTTTTCACAAATAAACGCAAATCATATTAATTTTTTTTATCACTATCATGAAGCACAATATGTCTCGAGAAAACAATCACTGGGACCAATGGAAGCGTTCCAGATTTATTACTTCATAAAGGGACAGTGGTCAGAATAGTAAAAATTGGCCTGGTCATTAACATGCAAATAACCCTTGGGGTTAAAGGGGTTAAAACAAGATATACCAACAAGAGGCAGCTAAAAAATGTGATAAAATGCACGTAAAAAAAACAAAAGCGTTCAAACACAAAATGAAAAAAAGTAACCTAATCTAGCTAATGTTGAAGAAAATCTGCAGCATCAAAAAAGCATCAAATACTCAAAGTGGGAACATTGCCTTAGCCTGCAAGATAAAAATGACATTAATGATAAATGCAATATAGGCAAGTATGATACTAGAGCTGTCAGCTCGATACAAAAAAAGTTCATGCATTGAAAATGGGCCAATGTATAGCCAAGTATACCAGGAAGCTTACAAGCAGAATACCATTAGATAGTATGCTTACAATTCAATGGCTTTTGTTCACTGATGATGAAATGAAAAATTCAAAATCACGGGGATCACCGAGTACTAAAGGTACTGCCACACTAAACGTTCCCGCTAACGATCACGATAACGACGCATACTAATGCGATCGTTTTTGTGATCGTTTTGATGTCGCTAGTAGCTGCCAAACTGGACGATCTCGTTAACGACGCATAAGCGGTTAGCGATCTCCTTAACGACTTTGGCGGTCATTGCGATGTAAAAAACAGCGCACATCGCTCACAAAAGGTGCCAGACACAGCGATATAGGCTCACCAGCGGGACGCCAACGATCTAAATACGGTCCAGAACTCTAGTGAACGATCAGCGAGATCACAGCAGGGGCCACGTCGTTGCTACATGCCACACACAATAGCTTCACTAACGAGATCGCTAAATAGTGACTTTTTTAGCGATCTCGTTAGCGTTCTTGTTTAGTGTGGCATACCCTTAAGTAACAAAATATAACATCTCAAACAGGATATTACAAATGTTATGCGGCAGTAAGCAAACTGTATGAGATGTAGGTTACTGATATGTGGCAGATTTGTGTACAATAATTTGCTGATGTTCACTTTCTTACATCCTGTGTAATTTCTTAGAAAATATTTGAGAACTTTGTGGTTAGCAATATGTTATATTTAAAAAGCCCCTAGGAAAAACAAATATACATTTTGTAACTCAATATACGGTAATTATCTACTAACATTATCCTGAATCCTCCTGGGATCCAAGATCCTAATCATTGTCATTGTATCTTAATCCCAATTCATCATGTACAGAATAATAATCACAATCTGTAGTAAAGAAACAATGAAAGACAAATCTTTACTGTCACCTGGATGACTCGGCTTTAGCAAACCCTCCACCACAATACAGGCTGTCTGTAGATGAGTTTCTGGCTAAGGGCTCATACTCACACGAGTCTCGCACCTCAATACCGGCACTGCCGCCAGCACTGGGATTGGAGCGTTCAGCTGCATAGAATTACATGCAGCCGCACGCTCCGGTCCGATGGCCGGCGGCAGTGCCGGGTATTCATGCGAGAGACTCACACAAGAATTGTGTGATCCTGGCCTAAGCATTTATCACTGATCATAAAGTAAAACTCGTTAAAGGGTAAGATAGTGATTGATAAGGTGGATACCTCTATTAATTGGTAATTGCAAAATAGTTTGTACTGTTTTGCAAGAGAGCTAATTTGCATAATCTTTTCCCATGAAGCCTCACATGTAAGGCTCCATAGCTGGTGTCTTTAACCAGTTCCCGACATATCACGTACCAGTATGTCGTATCTTGTAGGTACTTCCGATAACTGGACGTACCGATATGTCATGGCGATTATGCAAGCACAGGAGCTGTGCCCACACGATCGCCACCACAAACACCTTCCCTGTCTGTTTAACCCTCTAAATGCCATGATTAATAGAGATTGTATTTATAAGGCTAGGAGAGGGATGGAGCTCCCTTCCGCAACATAATAGCGGGCTGCCGTTGATTGTCATGGTAACCCGAGATCAAATAACGACCTCCGCTCTAGTGGCCTGTTATATCATGGTCTAAAAAGAGTTCTGTCTGTCAGACTGGCAGATGTAATGCATTGTAGTACATGTGCAATACATGTGTATTGCAATGCATTAGACCAGTGAGTAGACTAATAAAAGTTAAAATTCAAAAGTGGGACTAAAAAAAGTAGAAAAAAAAAAGTAAAAATAAAAACAAAAAACGTGGCAAAAAAATTGTTTTTTCATCATACCGCTGATGAAAAAGTGGAATAAAATGCGATAAAAAAATATACCGTATATACTCAAGTATAAGCTGACCCGTGTATAAGCCGACCCCCCTAATTTTGCCACAAAAAACTGGGAAAATTTATTGACTCGCGTATAAGCCTAGGGTGGAAAATGCAGCAGCTACTGGTAAATTACAAAAATAAAAATAGATACCAATAAAATTAAAATTAATTGAGACATCAGTAGGTTAAATGTTTTTGAATATCCATATTGAATCAGGAGCCCCATATAATGCTCCATACAGTTCATGATGGGCCCCATAAGATAATCCATACAAAATACTCCCCATATAAAGTTCCATAAAGGTTAATAATGGCCCCATAAAATGCTCCATAGATTATGCCCCCATAAAATGTTCCATAGATTATGCCCCCATAAAATGCTCCATAGATTATGCCCCATATGCTCCACAGATTATGCCCCATAGTATAGGTCCCATATGCTCCATAGATTATGTCCCATATGCTCCATAGATTATTCCCCATATGCTCCATAGATTATGCCCCATATGCTCCAGATTATGCCCCATGTTTCATAGATTATGCCCCATATGCTCCACAGATTATGCCCCATATGTTCCACAGATTATGCCCCATATGCTCCAGATTATGCCCCATATGCTCCATAGATTATTCCCCATATGCTCCATAGATTATGCCCCATATGCTCCATAGATTATGCCCCATATGCTCCACAGATTATGCCCCATATGCTCCAGATTATGCCCCATGTTTCATAGATTATGCCCCATATGCTCCACAGATTATGCCCCATATGTTCCATAGATTATGCCCCATATGCTCCATAGATTATGCCCCATATGCTCCACAGATTATGCCCCATATGCTCCAGATTATGCCCCATGTTTCATAGATTATGCCCCATATGCTCCATAGATTATTCCCCATATGCTCCATAGATTATGCCCCATATGCTCCATAGATTATGCCCCATATGCTCCACAGATTATGCCCCATATGCTCCAGATTATGCCCCATGTTTCATAGATTATGCCCCATATGCTCCACAGATTATGCCCCATATGTTCCACAGATTATGCCCCATATGCTCCAGATTATGCCCCATATGCTCCATAGATTATTCCCCATATGCTCCATAGATTATGCCCCATATGCTCCATAGATTATGCCCCATATGCTCCACAGATTATGCCCCATATGCTCCAGATTATGCCCCATGTTTCATAGATTATGCCCCATATGCTCCACAGATTATGCCCCATATGTTCCACAGATTATGCCCCATATGCTCCAGATTATGCCCCATATGCTCCATAGATTATTCCCCATATGCTCCATAGATTATGCCCCATATGCTCCATAGATTATGCCCCATATGCTCCACAGATTATGCCCCATATGCTCCACAGATTATGTCCCATATGCTCCAGATTATGCCCCATATGATCCACAGATTATGCCCCATATGCTCCATAGATTATGCCCCATATGCTCCATAGATTATGCCCCATATGCTCCACAGATTATGCCCCATATGCTCCACAGATTATGCCCCATATGCTCCACAGATTATGCCCCATGTTCCACAGATTATGCCCCATATGCTCCACAGATTATGCCCCATATGCTCCAGATTATGCCCCATATGCTCCACAGATTATGCCCCATATGCTGCACAGATTATGCCCCATATGCTCCACAGATTATGCCCCATATGTTCCACAGGTTATGCCCCATAAGATCCACAGATTATGCCCCATATGTTCCACAGATAATGCCCCATATGCTCCACAGATTATGCCCCATATGCTCTACAGATTATGCCCCATGTTCCACAGATTATGCCCCATATGCTCCAGTTAATGCCCCATATATTCCACAGATTATGCCCCATATGTTCCACAGATTATGCCCCATATGCTCCACAGATTATGCCCCATATGCTCCACAGATTATGCCCCATATGCTCCACAGATTATGCCCCATATGCTCCACAGATTATGCCCCATGTTCCACAGATTATGCCCCATATGCTCCAGTTAATGCCCCATATATTCCACAGATTATGCCCCATGTTCCACAGATTATGCCCCATATGCTCCACAGATTATGCCCATATGTTCCACAGATTATGCCCCATATGTTCCACAGATTATGCCCCATATATTATGCCCCATATGCTCCACAGATTATTCCCCATATGCTCCACAGATTATGCCCATATGCTCCACAGATTATGCCCCATATGCTCCATAGATTATGCTCCAAATGCTCCACAGATTATGCCCCATATGCTCCATAGATTATGCCCCATATGCTCCACAGATTATGCCCCATATGCTCCACAGATTATGCCCCATATGATCCACAGATTATGCCCTATATGATCCACAGATTATGCCCCATATGCTCCACAGATTATGCCCCATATGCTCCACAGATTATGCCCCATATGCTCCACAGATTATGCCCCATATGCTCCACAGATTATGCCCCACATGCTCCACAGATTATGCCCCATGTTCCACAGATTATGCCCCATATGCTCCACAGATTATGCCCATATGTTCCACAGGTTATGCCCCATATGATCCACAGATTATGCCCATATGTTCCACAGATAATGCCCCATATGCTCCACAGATTATGCCCCATATGCTCTACAGATTATGCCCCATTTTCCACAGATTATGCCCCATATGCTCCAGTTAAAGCCCCATATATTCCACAGATTATGCCCCATATGTTCCACAGATTATGCCCCATATGCTCCACAGATTATGCCCCATATGCTCTACAGATTATGCCCCATGTTCCACAGATTATGCCCTATATGCTCCAGTTAATGCCCCATATATTCCACAGATTATGCCCCATATGTTCCACAGATTATGCCCATATGCTCCACAGATTATGCCCCATATGCTCCACAGATTATGCCCCATATGTTCCACAGATTATGCCCCATATGATCCATAGTATAGGTCCCTTATGCTGCCGCTGCAACTAAAAAAAAAAAATTACATACTCCCCTCTCATCGCTGGGAGCCAGGTGCCGGTGTCCTGAGCAGGTTGGGACACCGGTGCGCTATGGGGGACAGGTGCCGGTGTCATCGCTCGCTCAGGGCCCCGGCACCTGAGATATTCACCTGTCCCCGCTCCACCGCTGCGCGCCGCTGTCTTCCGTGAATGTGAATGCTCAGGCAGAGGGCGCGGCGCGCACTAACGACGTCATCGCGCCCTCTGACCTGAACATTCACAGCTAGAGGATGCAAGGACACAGCGGCGAGCAGCGGTGGACCGGGGACAGGTGAATATTGCTTATACTCACCCCCCCGCCGGCGCGTCTCTGCAGCCCCTGCTCTTCTCTCGCGGTCTCCGCAGCTCTTCCTTCCTACAGCGGTCACGTGGTACCGCTCATTAAGGTGATGAATATGTGTATATTCATGACTTTAATCAGCGGTACCACGTGACCGCTGAAGGAAGGAGCCTGAGATCGTGGGAGAAGCAGGGGGGCTGCAGAGATGCGCCGGCGGAGGGGTAAGTATGATCTGACACCCCCGCTCCCCCTCCCCGGTATATGACTCGCGTATAAGCCGAGAGGGGGACTTTCAGCCTTAAAAGAAGGGCTGATAATCTCGGCTTATACGCGAGTATATACGGTAAAAAAAATGGTATACCTGAATATGCTATCTTGTTTCACAAAAAAACACTCATTCAGCTCACCAGCGGAACAATAAAAAAAACCTCAAAGACTGTACACGTTGCCAGACAGGCATATCACTCATGCGGTTTTGTACCCATGGCTCAACACCTGAGTCTTTAGTCTGCTATATGCTTAGGGTGCCGGTTAGGCACAAGTTTAGCAGCGTCAGGACAGGGGTAACTAGCCGCTTGGCTTAGCATCTGTTTCGTTCATGTGTGCAGTTAGCACAGTTCAGTTACAGAGCAAGCTTAACTCTTATGCTTCCTCCTGTGAAGGTAACAGGGTATAGTACTCAGCTTTCTTTTGCAGTACCTCTCGGTGAAGTAACTGAGCTTGGTACTCTGAGTTCCGTTCACACTGTGTGGCATTAACACAGTGTGTTTAAGGTAATGATCGCTGTTTTGTTTCCATCATTGTATTTACTAGCAGCAGGTTCATCTCTGCACGGTGGACTCGGGTTGCGATTGCACTTTACATTATATTTTATTTAGTGCAATCTGCCAACCGTAACAGGGTGTAATTTCCAAAATGAAGTCACTTGAGGGGTTTCTCTGCTGTTCTGGCACTTATGGGCTCTGCAAATAGAATCACAAATTATAGGAAAATCTGTGATCCAAAAGTTAAATAGCATTCCTTCTTTCCTGAACCCTGCTGTGTGGCCAAATACTACTGTAAAGGCACTGCCACACTTAGCGATAGCACTAGCGATCACAACAACGACTTAACCTGGCTAGTGAGATCGCTATGTGATCGCTAGTGAGATTCCAAATACAACTCATCAGCGATCTGTGATTCCAAAAACATCTCATCAGCGATCTGTATAACGACCTCTGCGGTCGTTGGGAAAACCTAGTCCCACCTGCGATGCTGGTGAAGTCGTTCATAAAGGGTGTCACACTCAGCGATTCAGGCTCACCAGCGGGACACCAATGACCAAAAAACGGCTCAGAAAAATTCATAAGCGATCAGCGACATCTCAGCAGGGGCCACATCGCTGCTACATATCACACACAGCTAAGTCGCTAACGAGATCGCTACTGCGTCATAAATGGTGACGCAGTAGCGATCTCGTTAGCGATCTCGCTTAGTGTGGCATACCCTTAAGCCACATACATGGTATTGTGACATTCAGGAGAAATTGTAAAACAAATTATGGGGACATTTTTACTTATTTCCCCTTGTGAAAATTTGGGTCTAAAACAACATTTTTGTAATAATGTAATTATTTTTCTTCACCGCCCGATAGTATAACATTTTGTGACACACCTGTGGTGTTAAAATGCTTACTGCACCTGCAGAGAAATTCACTGTTAAATTCAGATTGCAAAATGAGGACACGTACGAGGAGTTCTGCTGTTCTGGCACCTCAGGGGCTCTGCCAATGTTACATGGCATGTGCAAACCTTTTCTGCAAAATCTGCACTCCAATATAGCACTCCTTCCCTTCTGAGCTTTTCACTTTGCCTCAAAAGTAGTTTTGGCCACATATGAGGTATTAGCGTACTCAGGAGAAATTGTACCACACATTTTCTCCTGTTACTCTTGTGAAAATGAAAACTTTGGGGCTGAAGCAACATTTTTGTGGAAAATAACAAATGCTTCATTTTTTGTTTCCACTTTGTTTAAATTCCTGTGAAACACCTAAAGGGTTAACCTCCTAAACATGGTTTTGAATACCTTCAAGGGTGCAATTTTTAAAATGAGGTCACTTTTGGGCATTTTTTGACATATAGACCCCAAAAGTCACTTCAAATGTGAAACAGTATCTAATAAAATAGGTTTGGTAAATTTTGTTGGAAAAATAAAAAACTGATGATGATATTTTCAATCTTTCTAAATTTCTAACCAAAAAAGATGTTTAAAAAATGTCGCTGATGTAAAGTAGACATGTGGCAAATGTTATTTAATTATTGCTATGACTATCTGTTTTAAGGGTATAAAAATTCAAAGTAGGAAAATTGTAAAATTTTCATCAAATTTCCCTTTTCTTTTTTTTTTTTTTTATAAATAAATGCAAATCATATTGACCTAAATTTACCACTTATATGAAGTACAGAATTGAAAAATTTGGAATAGTCAGGAAGATGAAAACATGTTTCGGTGGGGTTTAAGGAGAGCCAGTACATCTCTTCCGTTGCCACAAGCTCTTGAAATCTTCAAAGAAACTACTTGTAAGCATATCAATCCAAGGGGAAATCTTGCGAAATGCACTATAAAGGTGCTTTGACTTTCACACAAATTCTTTATTTACCAGTGAAAAGTTCTCATAAATTCCTATAAAAGTGGCAGTAAATTGGATTCTTTGTAGATAGAGGTTAGCCTTAAATCCAGTATAGACCACTCTCTGTCCTTAAGCTGGCTCACCTTCTGTTTTCATATTTACCTTCATTAATCCTGTAAGCAAGCAGCACAACAACTTGTGAGCCATTCAGCTATGTTTGCTGTGCTGTATCCTGTTTATTGACTCTTGTATACATGAAAGTGTTATACTGGACCACAAATAGCAATCCTTCCACAGTTTTCCAGAGCAAAATTGCTACTACGCAGCTATTAAAAATTATTAATAGTTTACTTTGATTTACTCGTTAGTCAAAATAGAAAATATAATTTGTAGATGTTTGTGTGCATTCCTAGAGGGTTTCCTGTGGGACGTCAAGTCATGCACATTCTAGAAGAAAACAGTCAAGATCACTTACATCATACTTTCCTTTCTTGTTTAAGGAGGATCCAAAATCAGGCACGTCTGGTTCTTGGACTTCACCACCTTCTAACTCCTCAAGGATGAGGACAGTCTCCCAGTTGCTATAGTGACGGGCTGAAAAAATATCTGACCGCATGCTGTCACCAAAATATACCACCTGCAAGCCAGGAAATACTTCAATTATAAGGCTCCATTAGCCTGGCAGGGTCGTTTATGCTGGCATATGAAATAATTAAAAAACTATCTAGCATATGAGTAATGACATCTTTTAGTTAATGATATTATTTGTGACTTTTCATATACCAGTACAATCTTACTGAAATACAGTCAATATATAAGTACTGATGATTAATTTGCAAAACAAAACATACATAGAAAAATATAATTTTTTTTCTCCAAAACCAAACATTAGAGTTTGTGTGAATCAATTTGCAGTCCTGGTCCATTGGCCACGTTAGTAATTTGTGGCTGCTTGACGGGAGCCATGAGAACCTCCTCTTACCTGAAGGCATCCACATTGCTTCTTTTGCATTAGCTGGCTTGATGTGACTTTACATATGCATCATGCCGCAACAATGACATTGCGCCAAACTAATCAAAACAAGAGCCGCCAGTACCGGCAGTTAAAAAGCTATTCTCGGGGCCAGATCCTCCGAATCTATTTGCATCAATGCTACCAAAGAACAACCTTTATCTCTCATAATCCCAAGCCATTAGGTAAAAAAAAAAAACAAACCAAAAAAATTGTTTTTTTTTTAAAAATAGGAATAAATGTAAGAGACAAAAACAGAAACAAGAACAAAGATTTTGTAGAAATGTAATGGATAAGTTGCAATATAACTACATCAGCTACAAAAAACATCTGACTGCTGTGCTTGCCAACAAGGGTTTTGCCACCAAGTATTAAGTCTTGTTTGGCAGAGGGATCAAATACTTATTTCTCACTGCAAAACGCAAATAAATTTATATAATTTATACAATGTGATTTTCTGGATTTTATTTTTGATACTTTATCTCTCAATGTTAAAATTAACCTACCCTTAAAATGATAGACTGTTCATGTCTTTGTTAGTGGGCAAACTTACAAAATCAGCAAGGGATTAAATAATTATTTCCTTCCCTTTATATAAGAATATAACATTATGACTTGCTTGCACCCAGCTAGAACCTCAATTTTTTTTAACATTTGTTTCAGTATAGCCTTTTGGAAGACCGTATATACTCGAGTGAGAGTCCCAGAAGATGGAGGGGGAGTGTCAGCGGCTGAGCAGAGAGTCACAGGAGGCAGGAGCTGGCTGCTCCGGCTAAAGTCTGTGTCCGCACATAAAGAGAAATGAATGTTCACTGCACTCGCAGTGAACATTCATTAGTCTTTAGTAGCAGGCACAGTAGTCACAGCCGCGGCGTCCAGCAGCAGCAGGGTGATTACGAGTGCCCGCTACTTAACATAAGTATTCACTTCTCTCCACTCCCAGTGTGGCTGACACTGTGGCGCTACTAAATAGCAATGAATACTCATTGAGCTCCACGCACATAGTCCCGGCGTGGAGAGCAGTGAGTATTCCGGCAGCTGTCCTCTGCTTGTATAAAGCAACTGCTGGCATCAGAACAAGACCCTGCGAGGGAACGTAAGAAGGTAAGTAGGATTTTTTTTTAATGTTTTATGATGGGGGCCATGCATACAAGGATAGGGCAAGGGCTACGCATACAAGGATAGGGATGAGGAGCCACACAGACCAGTATAGGGATGAGGAGCCATGCAAACCAGGATAGGGATGAGGAGCCATGCAGACCAGGATAGGGATGAGGAGCCATGCACATCAGGATAGGGATGAAGAGCCATGCATACCACAATAGGGATGAGGAGCCATGTAGAGCAGGATGTGGCTCAAGAGCCATGCATACAAAGATGGGGATGATGAGCCATGCATACAATGATAGTGATGAAGAGCCATAAATACAAGGATAGGGATGATGATCCATGCATACAAGGATATGGATGAGCCATGCATACCAGGATAGGGATGAGGAGGCCATGCAGATCAGGATAGGGATGAGGAGCCATGCAGACCAGGATAGGTATGATGAGCCATGCCGACCAGGATAGGGATGACGAGCCATGCAGACCAGTATAGGGATGAGGAGCCATGTAGACCAGGACAGGGATGAAGAGCCATGCATACTAGGATAGGGATGAGGGGGCTGTGCACACCAGGATAGGGATGAGAAGTAGGGATGAGTGAATAGCTTCGGATAAGTCCTTTATCCAAATAGCTATAGTGCTTACCGAATAGCTGCATCGGGCACCCGATAATCAGCTGTTCGTGCCGCAGCTCCATCTGTCGTGGCTGTGTGATAGTCACAACACATGCATGGAGAGCCCAATAAACAGCTGTTCGATAAGCGCTATAGCTATTTGGAAAAGGACTTATCCAAAGCTATTCGCTCATCCTTAATGAGGAGCCATGCACACCAGGACAGCAATGAGCAGGCCATGCATACCAGGATAGGGATGAGGAGACATGCAGACAAGGATGGGAATGAGGGGGCCATGCATACCAGGATAGGCATGATGAGCCATAAATACCAGGATAAGGATAAGAAGCCATGCAGACCAGGATGGGGATGAGGGGGCCATGCAGACCAGGATGGGGATGAGGAGCAATGTATGCCAGTTAGGGATGAGGAGTCAAGTATACCAGGATAGGGATGAGGGGACAATGCATACCTGGATTATAATCGAGTCAATAAGTTTTCCCAGTTTTCTGTGGTAAAATTAGGTGCCTCGGTTTATACTGGGGTCAGCTTATACTCTAGTATATACGGTAATTGGTTAGGTAACAGCATACTTACAGACAGCATTTGTATAACATATACATAACTATGCAAGAGTTTTAGGCAAGTGTGGAAAAAAATCCTGCAGAGCAAGAATGCTTTGAAAACTCAAAGTTTTAATGCTTTATTTTTATCAACAAAATGCAAATTCAATGAACCAAGGGAAATGTAAATCAAATTGTTTTTAGTGTGACTATCCTTTGTCTTCAAAATAGGATCAATTCTTCTAATAATAATAATCTTTATATAGCGCCATCATATTCCGCAGCGCTTTACAGTTTAACAGTTTCAAAACACAAGTCATAAGTAACAACGTTAACAATACAATAATTAAAGCAAAATAAGACGACCCTGCTCGTGAGAGCTTACAATCTACAATGAGGTGGGGGAGATACAAAGTACAGGTGTGTATATACCAGGGTGGATTTGATTTAAATCAAACTGATTTAAATCACGATTTAAATCACTAGTCAGTAAGGCTTGATTTAAATCAGTGATTTAAATCAAAGTTTCTACCTAAACTAGTTCTTGCTACTTTAACATGCAAGTAGATGAAGATTTTTAGAATCACTTTTTATATTACTTTTTTCTCCCCAGTTTAATGGGTTAATCATTCATATTTGGACACCACTGTTCTGTTGTACTTAGGAAGGAGAAAAATAATCCTGACTTTAATAACAATTTAAATAGATTTATTCAACTGAAACAATAACAACATTACAGCATAAGTTATTTGCTTAAACAAACATCCATGTTTGTTAACTAATTTGGCTAAACAAAATATATATATATTTTAAGAAACTTAGACTGTCAGCCCAGCCGACACATAAAAAACTTAAATACTACTGTCCCTGCTGTCCTCTGTAGCTCACTCGTTGTCATCTTCATCATCATCTTCTTCTTTGTTCCTATTCATAATCTGGAAAAGAAAAACAAGCTTTCCTGCTTTATTGGGTCCCAACCGATTTCTCAATTTAGAATGAATGAGTCCAAAGGAAGAGAATATTCTTTCAACGCCTGCAGAAGAAGCTACTGCTGTTAAAAGTGAAATCATTACTTGAACAGTCTCTAAATCCAAGCGCTTAAGTGACTTCCACCAGTTTACTGGTGTGACCTTCCTTAAAATATCTTCAGCAAACATATATTTCTTGAATGGTTCCCCCTTAGCTCTGAAGTTTATTATAGTTGGCATTAACCCTGCTGTTCTGTTCGGGTCAAAAATGACCCGTTTTGGAAATTAGATATTATTTTATTCATTCATTTTTTGATTTTGAAACTTGTGGTTCCTTCTATTTTCCTAATTTACGGGGTTCATACTAAGGGTACTTTATTTTTTTTTTCCGGTGCTTTACTTTTTGCGCTACAGTTTTTTATACACTTGTTATGTTCGGGTCAAAAATGACCCGTTAGCCTTTTATACTAATCTACAGCCATTTTTTGAGTAAAACAAAGGATTTTTAGTTTATTTTGAGACTACTTATTGCATCTACTATTGTTTATCAAGTTATCTAGTTGCTTTAGGTGCACAGATGGACATAAATGGATGGATACATGTATACAAATGATTTCAGTACAAACCATACGCATTGTCTTTCAGTACAATTTTTATTGCTGTATCTAAAGGCCTGCTGTTCCTCTACAATAAATCAATTCTAAAATAAAGATATAAAACACACTGGCGCTAACTACAGAAATATGTTAGAATGAACAAAGATGTGTGAAGAGGCTGCTGGAGTTGAGTTAGCTGCTGTGCTAATGCTGACTCTAAAGTACCCAAGGACTGGTGTACATAAATAGGAAACACACACAAATATAACTACCTGCGCCTCTACACCAATAAAACATAAAGAAATGTCCCCACAAAGTGAAAAAACTCCTGGATAAATAGCGATGCAAATGTGACAGAGTTATTGAGCTGGCATACATACAAGTGTTGGTGTAGAACACTTACTGTCACAACAGCAGAGGGCTAGGTTGAAGAGAAAGAAGTCCTGGCTCAGTATGAATGGTGGTCGGACCGCGCGCCCAGAGCAGGCAGGCCAGATGTAACGGGGCAGGGAGCGTCCTCCCTGTTGCTGGAACAACTCAGCTGGACTGGGAAGCGCAGAGTCCGGAAGTAGCGCGGCGTCCTCAGGCCACGAGGCGCCGCTAGTACGAGATGGACAGGACGGGGGCGGGACAAAAAATAGGTGACGTCACCGTGGTACCGTAGTACAAGAGGCAGGAAGGGTCAAAAAACGTTCCAACGCGTTTCGAAGGTACACAGACCTTCTTCGTCAGGGATCAAGACCCTTACCAGAGCCTGCCTTATGTACCTTTGAAAAAACCCCGCCCTCGCCATGTGACAGCACAACAAAGAAAGAATGTTAATTGCTACACTATGTGTTTGCAGAGAAGGCAGCAAGTAATAATAATGGAAAATAGGTAATAATGTTTGCATCTCTGTGTCTGGCATTGCCTAAATGATACCTTAAAAATAAAATGAAATAAAATAAAATAAAAAATCTTTATTAATTTTTGTAGGTCTATTTCTATTTTGATTAAATAAAGATTTTTTATTTTATTTTATTTCATTTTTTTTTAAGGTATCATTTAGGCAATGCCAGACACAGAGATGCAAACATTATTACCTATTTTCCATTCCCTGTTTTCTTTGCACATTTTTGTTTATTATTACTTGCTGCCTTCTCTGCAAACACATAGTGTAGCAATTAACATTCTTTCTTTGTTGTGCTGTCACATGGCGAGGGCGGGGTTTTTTTCAAAGGTACATAAGGCAGGCTCTGGTAAGGGTCTTGATCCCTGACGAAGAAGGTCTGTGTACCTTCGAAACGCGTTGGAACGTTTTTTGACCCTTCCTGCCTCTTGTACTACGGTACCACGGTGACGTCACCTATTTTTTGTCCCGCCCCCGTCCTGTCCATCTCGTACTAGCGGCGCCTCGTGGCCTGAGGACGCCGCGCTACTTCCGGACTCTGTGCTTCCCAGTCCAGCTGAGTTGTTCCAGCAACAGGGAGGACGCTCCCTGCCCCGTTACATCTGGCCTGCCTGCTCTGGGCGCGCGGTCCGACCACCATTCATACTGAGCCAGGACTTCTTTCTCTTCAACCTAGCCCTCTGCTGTTGTGACAGTAAGTGTTCTACACCAACACTTGTATGTATGCCAGCTCAATAACTCTGTCACATTTGCATCGCTATTTATCCAGGAGTTTTTTCACTTTGTGGGGACATTTCTTTATGTTTTATTGGTGTAGAGGCGCAGGTAGTTATATTTGTGTGTGTTTCCTAAATAAATCAATTCAGTTTTCAAGATTGCAAAAGAAAATAGTTTCTTTTCCTTGTGAACTGACAAGCTAATGAGAATGTATTTTGTTGTGTGTTATCTTAGCCTTGCAGAAGGTGCCTGTGTGTCTCCGCCCTTATCTTGTCAGTATAGTAGTTCAGTCAGACATTCCAAGGCTGTTGGAGAGAGGAGCTGGAGTCTGGAGCTGCACACAGAGTTTACCTCACAGCTTTGAATACATGGTACCCGTGGTATTTATGACTGTTGAAGTTTTGCAAAAATGATGCGAAAACGTGGATTGAAAAAAAATAGATTAGTAGAAACCTTTTTTTGAAAAAACTGAAATTTTTATTTTTTTCTGATTATTTTTTACTATTTTTTTCAAAATGCTTTTATACTGTTAAAATTTATTTTAGTTTTAAGTTAGTTGTACTAATAGTTACCTAAAGTTGTTGTTGATGTTGTTGCAAAAGATATAGTTGATTATTTAAGCACAAGTTTGTTACTTTGGTGTAAAATGCAATTAGGCTGTTTTACATTAATCAACACAAAATTTAAAAAAATTAAGTTTTTTTATTCAATTTTTCTTTGATAATGAACAACTATGATCACACACAGTATAATAATGCAACAGGTATTCAAAAAGAACTTTTCAGTGGCTCAAAACAACATTTTAATAGGTTCGGGTCAAAAATGACCCGAACATAACAAGTGTATAGTAAACTCGAACAGAACAGCAGGGTTAAAGATGGATGATTACTGGATACCCATGTCATAGCTAACTCATCTTCCTCAGCACTTAGGTTTTGACCCCGATATTGGATATTGACAATATTTGCCAAAAAATGAGCTGGAGTCAGTGCTTGTCCCATTTGTTTGTTTACTGCTTGTAATTTAATTCTGTCCATGTGTAGTTCTGTTTTTAAGTGTTCACTCAGTTCCTTCCAAATTTCAACAGCATCCGCAATAAAACAGCTATTTTTCTGTATTTTGTTTAAAGCTTGAGAGATGGGTTTCAAGAAGCTCAGCATATGTTCAACATTTCTCTTAAGCCCAATGTTGAGGATTTTGGCCGTGACAGTGCCATCTATTTTATCTCGATTTTCTTCACAAAGTGTCATCAGAATAGGCCAGTTTTTGATATACTGCTCAAAACAGTCCACCACAGAGTTCCATCTAACATCTTGTGGGAGCGTTAGTTTGGGTTCCACCCATCCTTTTCAGAGCTGCTGCAGCAAAATGATTATTACGGAAGTATTTAGCAATTTCAACAACATTAGCCTTTATTTCTGGAACACTTTCACTTAAGTCTTTGGCTAAGAGGTGCAGCAAATGAGCACTGCAACCATATGTTATTAGCTTTGTATTCCCTCCCTGCTCTTCTAAATTTCTTCTCATCTTGGATACGTTTGCAGCATTGTCAGTGACCAAACTGCGTACTAGACATTTGAATTTTTGTTCACATGTTGTTATAGCTTTTACTGCCACTTCTTGTAAGTATTCTGCTGTGTGTGCATTTCCTGACGTATCAGTTGTTTGTGCAAGGAAGACTTTACCTTCTTCTGTTGTTATACAAGCACATACAATAGGATCATTGTGGACATTACTCCACTCATCAATACTTAGGTTAACAATTTTACCCTCCAGAGCTGTTGCACATTGCTCCATTTCTCTGTCATAAGGTACTGCCACACTAAGCTATCCCGCTAGCGATCTTGTTAGCGTTGCATACTAATGAGATCGCTAGCGGGATTGTTTCTATATCGCTAAATGCTGCCGCATTTAGCGATATAGTTAACGACGCTATCGCCGTTAGCGATCTTCTTAACGACTTTAGCGGTACAAAAGTACCGCTAAATCGCTAAGAAAAGGTGCCACACAGCGATTAGATACTTACCCAGCGGGAGCGCCGACGAGAAAATAGGTCCGGAACGATTCCAGCGACGAGCGAGATCACAGCAGGAAGCTCGTCGCTGGAAGCTGCCGCACTGAACAACATCGCTAACGGGATCGCTAAATAGTGACGTTTTTTAGCGATCCCGTTAGCGATATTGTTTAGTGTGGCATACCCTATACACTTGATCCAACAGTTTCCCTGCAACATCAGCTCTGCTGGGTGGACTGTATCCTGGTCTCAGTGACTGAACCATATTAATGAAATGTGGGTTCTCAGTCAGACGGAAAGAAGAGTTCGTTGCATAAATAAACTGGGCAATTTTTTCATCAATCAACTCTTTTTCTAATCTGCTAGTTCTTATCACAAACCTATCTATGGTGGTTCCAGGAGGTAAAGGTTTTTTCTTCCTTTTGGGTGATGGTGATATGTGGCTGTGGGTGTCTGATGATGATGCTGCTGTCATGTGTGCATTGCCACGAAGATCGTCGCGGTTGCACATTTTGACTTCTCACAGCTGAGCTGCTGTTTCTTTGTGTTTGGCAGCTAGGGAGTTAATTCTGTCTGTGCTCGGTGCTGGGACTGGGTGCAGTTTCTCCCGGCTGCAATTGATTATTTGTTGATTGGTTTCCTTTAAATTCCTGGTTGTCTGCTTGGGGAGTTGCCAGTGAAACCTTCATGCAGACCACAGATAGGAATGAATCTGTATAGACTTTAGTTGTGAGCTCCTTAGTTGTTCTAAGCTCAACTTGGTTAGAGTTTATTTCCCAGACCATTTATGTTCCTTTGGTGTTTGAGTGTGTATGCAAGCGAGTGTTATCCTGTCTGTCTTATATGTCTAATCTGTGTATTTAGCTAAGATCAGCCCATATCCCTTTGGTGGTAGTCAGGATCCTTCTTAGGACTGATTACAGGGTTCAGGGTCTGATAGGAGACAGGGTTAGGTTGGTGACTTGGACCTCTGAACCATTATCAGTACCTCCAAGGTGAGGGATTAGTTAGGACCCCAGTTTAGGGTCAGGTTAGATCCCGGTCCTCCTCTTTCCTGTTTCAGCTCATCAAGTCCTCAAGATTAACCCTGAGTTCAGCAGATATCGTGTCAGGTAAATCTATTCTATACTTACATGCTGATGTTGCTATACTAGTTGTTGTATAGAGTGTTGTTCCTGTATTAATAGTTTACTGACATTGTATACATATCATTAGACAGCGTGACATTTTCACTGGCCATAAAAATTATCTCCAGTTACCATGGATCCAGTAGCCCAGCTGGCTCTGCAGTTGCAGGGATTATCCATGGAGCTGACGGACATTAAGTCCAAAGTTTTGTCTCCCCTGGAGCAAACCAGAGTTGAACCTAAGGTTGCTCTCCCGGACAGGTTCACTGGTGGGCGAGACAAATTTTTCACCTTCCGGGAGGCATGTAAATTGTATTTTCGGCTTCGGCCTCGATCATCAGGGAGTGAGGAGCAGAGAGTGGGAATTGTTATCTCACTTCTGCAAGGGGACCCTCAATCCTGGGCATTTTCTCTTCCTCCGGGATCCCCGGCTCTACTGTCTGTAGATCAATTTTTTGCTGCCCTGGGATTGGTATATGATGACCCAGATCGGGTCTCTCTTGCTGAGACAAAATTACGTAAGATACAGCAGGGAGATCGTCCGGCAGAGGAATTTGCTTCTGAGTTTCGTAGATGGGCCACAGATACTCAGTGGAATGACCCAGCTCTTAGGAGCCAGTTTTGTCATGGGCTTTCTGATAAATTAAAAGACGTTTTGGCTCAGTATGAGTCTCCTCCTTCTCTGGAGGCTGCTATGGCCTTAGCTATCCGTACTGATAGACGGCTTCGGGAGAGGGGTGAGGTAACCCCACTCCCTGTTGTTTCTCCACCTACCACTAGAGTCCCTTATGTTGAGGTTCCCCTTGTCTGTTCGGATGAGCCTATGCAGTTGGGAGGGACATCATTTCGTAGGAGGGGATTGGCGGTACGCCGCAGGACTAGAAGATGTTTTTTCTGCGGGAAAGAGGGACATTTTGTTGGAGAATGTCCATCCCGTGCCTTGTTGAGCCAAAAGTCGCCGGAAAAACTGTTAATCCCAGGTTGTGTGGTGGACGACAACCTGGGAGTATGTATTTCATCCGCCAGTTCTTCTCAGTTCCTTGTACCAGTGGAGGTGGTAGTTGGTACGAGAGTGGAGAGATTGTCTGTTCTTCTTGATAGTGGTTCCGGGGCTAATCTGGTTGACGCTCAGTTTGCTCAGGCTCAAGGTATGCATCTGAGTGTATTGGTCAAACCGATCCCTATATTCTCCATTGACGCCAGGCCTCTCGGCCAAGGTAGCTTTGTTCATGAGGTTCATAACATTGACCTTTGGGTAGGGGCAATACATAGGGAACAATTATCTTGTTATGTGTTGGAGGGTCTACCTACTCCCATTGTGTTGGGACTTCCTTGGTTGGTTAAACATAACCCTGTGATTAATTGGCAGTCCAGAGAAATAAGCCAATGGGGTGAGTTTTTCAAAAGCAACTGCATGAACACAGTCATCAGTGCGGTCGTGCCTAGTACATTGCCTCCTTTTTTGGAGGATTTTGGGGATGTTTTCTCTGAGGAGGGGTGTCAGGAGTTGCCTCCTCATCGCGTGTATGACTGCTCTATTAATCTCCTTCCTGATGCTAAGTTGCCTAAAGCTAGGTTGTATAATCTTTCTGGTCCTGAGAGGCAGGCTATGAAAGATTATATTTCTGAAAGTCTGGCCAAAGGGCATATTAGACCTTCATCTTCCCCAGTAGCCGCGGGGTTCTTCTTTGTGAAGAAGAAAGATGGAGGCCTACGCCCTTGCTTGGATTTCCGCGAACTTAATCGGATTACTGTTCGAGATCCGTATCCACTCCCTCTTATTCCTGATCTCTTCAACCAAATTGTTGGCGCCAAATGGTTTTCTAAATTGGATCTCAGGGGGGCGTATAATCTGATTAGGATAAAAGAGGGGGATGAGTGGAAAACGGCGTTTAACACGCCGGAGGGACATTATGAGAACCTAGTCATGCCTTTTGGTCTGACTACTGCACCAGCAGTATTCCAACATTTTGTTAATGACATTTTTCGTCACCTTGTGGGGCTGTTTGTGGTTGTATATTTGGACGACATTTTAATTTACTCGCCAGATCTTGTGTCTCATCAGGAGCATGTGAGACAGGTGTTGCAGATCTTGCGAGACAATAAATTATACGCCAAACTGGAGAAGTGTGTATTTGCCGTACAGGAACTTCAGTTTTTGGGTTTTTTGGTGTCAGCCTCCGGTTTCCGTATGGACCCTGAAAAGGTGAGAGCAGTGCTTGAATGGGATCAGCCAGGGGATCTTAAGGCTCTGCAGCGTTTTTTGGGGTTTGCTAACTACTACCGGAAATTTATTTGTAATTTCTCATCTGTCGTCAAACCTCTCACTGACATGACAAGAAAAGGGACGGATTTTTCTAAATGGTCGGACAAAGCTTGCCAAGCCTTTTCCTCTTTGAAGAAATGTTTTGCTTCGGCACCCGTTCTCATCCAACCAGATGCATCTCAGCCGTTCATTGTGGAGGTGGATGCGTCTGACGTAGGGGTGGGTGCTATATTGTCCCAGGGTCCGTCCCCTGGTAAATGGCATCCGTGCGCTTTCTTTTCTAAGAAATTGTCGTCCGCCGAAAGGAATTATGATATCGGCAATAGGGAACTTTTGGCCATTAAGTTAGCTTTTGAAGAATGGCGTCACTTTTTGGAGGGGGCAGTCCACCCAGTTACCGTTATTACTGATCACAAGAACCTGTTGTATTTGGAATCCGCTAAGCGTCTGAATTCCAGACAAGCTCGATGGTCGTTGTTTTTTACCAGGTTTAATTTTGTCGTCACTTATCGCCCGGGGTCTAAGAATGTAAAGGCTGATGCCTTGTCTCGCAGTTTCCCAGGGGCCGGGAAAACGGATGACCCGAGTCCTATCCTTCAGGAGGGGGTGGTAGTGTCGGCTGTATTTTCTGAGCTTGAGGAGGAGGTGTTAGAGGCTCAGGGGGACGCCCCTGCAGGACCTCCAGGGAGACTGTTTGTCCCAAATCTGTTGAGACAAAAGGTTATTGAGGCACATCATAATTCTGCTCTAGCAGGACATCCAGGGAGTAAGGCTACTTTAGATCTCCTTTCTCGCCGGTTTTGGTAGCCTAATGCTAATAAAGATGTTATAACTTTTGTCGCGTCATGTGGGGTGTGTGCTCGCTCTAAAACCCCTCATACCCGTCCGTCTGGGACCCTTTTACCCTTGAAACTTCCGGAGCGTCCATGGACTCATTTATCTATGGACTTCATTACGGACCTTCCTCCGTCGTCAGGGAATACTGTCATACTGGTGGTTGTTGACAGGTTCAGTAAGATGGCACATTTCGTTACTCTTCCTGCACTCCCTAATGCTAAAACTCTGGCGCAGGTGTTCATTAGGGAGATCGTTAGACTTCATGGGTTGCCTTCTGATGTGGTGTCAGATAGGGGGTCTCAGTTTGTGTCCAAATTTTGGAGGGCATTTTGTTTACGTCGGGGGATGCAATTGTCATTTTCCTCGGCTTTTCATCCGCAGACCAATGGTCAGACAGAGCGTCTGAATCAGAGCTTAGAGACATATCTCCGGTGTTTTGTCTCAGAGAACCAAGAGGACTGGTCTTCTTTCTTGCCTCTGGCAGAGTTCGCTCTTAACAACAGGCGGAGCGAGTCCACTGGTAAGTCCCCGTTTTTTGGGGCATATGGTTTTCATCCCCAGTTTTGTACTTTCAATGGGGGGGGCCCTTCTGGGGTTCCTGAGGAGGAGCGTTTCTCGTCGTCACTTGCTTCTGTGTGGAGAGGTGTATTGAATAATCTGAGTGCGATGGGGAACCGTTACAAACGTATGGCTGATAGGAGGAGAGTTTCTGGTCCAGATCTGAATGTGAACGATCTGGTATGGTTGTCTACCAGGAATATAAAACTTAAAGTGCCCTCCTGGAAACTGGGTCCCAGATTCATCGGGCCGTACAGGATCAGTTCCATAATTAATCCTGTGGCATTTCGTCTGGACCTCCCTCCTACGTTTAAAATTCATAATGTGTTCCACAAGTCATTACTTAAAAGGTATGTGGCACCAGTCATACCGTCACCTCTACCTCCTCCTCCTGTGTTGGTCAATGGTAACTTGGAATTTCAAGTATCAAAGATCATTGACTCACGTCTGAATCGCCGGTCCCTTCAGTACTTGGTGCATTGGAAGGGGTATGGTCCAGAGGAGAGGACGTGGGTCCCTGCGTCTGATGTTAACGCAGATCGTTTGGTTCGGACCTTCCACAGAACTCACCCGGGCAGGCCTGGCCCTGAGGGTCCGGAGGCCCCTCGTAGAAGGGGGGGTACTGTCATGTGTGCATTGCCACGAAGATCGTCGCGGTTGCACATTTTGACTTCTCACAGCTGAGCTGCTGTTTCTTTGTGTTTGGCAGCTAGGGAGTTAATTCTGTCTGTGCTCGGTGCTGGGACTGGGCGCAGTTTCTCCCGGCTGCAATTGATTATTTGTTGATTGGTTTCCTTTAAATTCCTGGTTGTCTGCTTGGGGAGTTGCCAGTGAAACCTTCATGCAGACCACAGATAGGAATGAATCTGTATAGACTTTAGTTGTGAGCTCCTTAGTTGTTCTAAGCTCAACTTGGTTAGAGTTTATTTCCCAGACCATTTATGTTCCTTTGGTGTTTGAGTGTGTATGCAAGCGAGTGTTATCCTGTCTGTCTTATATGTCTAATCTGTGTATTTAGCTAAGATCAGCCCATATCCCTTTGGTGGTAGTCAGGAATCTTCTTAGGACTGATTACAGGGTTCAGGGTCTGATAGGAGACAGGGTTAGGTTGGTGACTTGGACCTCTGAACCATTATCAGTACCTCCAAGGTGAGGGATTAGTTAGGACCCCAGTTTAGGGTCAGGTTAGATCCCGGTCCTCCTCTTTCCTGTTTCAGCTCATCAAGTCCTCAAGATTAACCCTGAGTTCAGCAGATATCGTGTCAGGTAAATCTATTCTATACTTACATGCTGATGTTGCTATACTAGTTGTTGTATAGAGTGTTGTTCCTGTATTAATAGTTTACTGACATTGTATACATATCATTAGACAGCGTGACAGCTGCTGCTAATGAAGCACTATCCTGGATGGATAACTCTGAAACTGTAGAACAGGATGATGGTGATCTTGGAGGTGGATAGTTTCCAGAATCCATGAATTCCCCTAAACAAAAAAAGTCAATGCTGTTATTTTATTGTTTATACAATTTCTGCTTATTGTACACAACACAGCACTGCCCCAAAAGGAATATTTGTTTTTCTTCATAACTGTACCAAATGACAGTAACATGCAGTAATAATAAGAAATATAATTTTTCTCACACATGACAGTTCAGTCTTTAGAAATAGGATTCAATAAAAATGTTTACCAACCTGAAAATCCTGCCTGTTCAGAAGTGTTTCCTTGGTCATCTTCATCACCGCACTTCTCATGATGATGCCTCATTCGCGCCACCAGGCCTTTCATCTCTTTGTTGCATCGTTTGCATTTTGCACGCATGCCTGCCTTACCGATAGGCGAAGGAGCTTCATTAAAATATTCCCAAACTGGGTCTCTTTTACGGCCTGCTGCCATTATAAGGAAAGAATGTAATAAACCTCAGATCGTACACACAAACAGATCCAGACTTGTCTGTCTGTGGCTATGCTGCAGTATTGTGCTCAAAGTTTCACTTTCATTTTCTTGTCTGCTTGCCCTTCCTCCTCCTCACACTTAGATTCACATTCTTCTCGTGTTGTGCAGATCTATTCCACTCCAAACAATCAGAAACATATTGTCTAACTTCTTGGACTTGGCACTGAAGGGGTTGATTCTGTATTCATATAAGTTTGTAGAACAATAGGATTAAGGTATTTTTCTCAACTCTGTTCATGTTGTAACATTTTTGCCGTGAAGAAGAGGCTGGGACCTCTGCGGAGTCAAATTCAGTTTTGAGAACTGCGTAAGTAAAGCGAGCGTCTGTGATAATATAGGAGAGAAACTGCCCACTAATCCTACAGAAACCTCTGGAAGAGCATGGCATTGTGTGTTGTGAATGGACTTGAAATGAGTTCTGAGCAGAGGCTCCCTCTGGTGGTTACAAGCGGTACTGGACTGTCCAGTGAAGATTGTGAGGATTGGGAATCAGGTGTTACTGACTGGTCTTATATAAGGGAGTCGCCTTCCCATCAGGGTTGCCGGTGATCAATTGTTCTGGTCTCAATCCTTGTTTCCTGTTTCCTTTGTAGCCTGCTGTGTCATGTCTGCATCTCCTGCTAACAGATAAGACATTTTCTTCTTTTTGTTTTTGTGCTTGATTTTTGCATTTTGTCCAGCACTTCTGTGGGGGCCTTCAGGGTCCCCTCCGGGGGCTTTTGCCCTCTCAGTTTAGTTCAGCCACTGATGTTTGTACATTTGCTTTTTCCAGTTTTTTCAGTGGCTGCTGTTTTGATTTTGTTACATCAGAGAACTAATTTAGGTGGTAGAGGTCGTGTGATCTCAGGTGTTTTTGAAATTAGTAGAGTTGGTGCTTTTCAGGGTTTTTTGGGATTGCAGTAAGTGCCCTTCCTATCCTTTTCTATTTAGGTAGTTTGGGCCCCAACGTTTGCTCATACTATTTTCTGTCTGTGTCAGTATTTCTTCTTGTCTAACCGCCATTACATGTTTGGGGGCTTTCTATGTTCTTTGGGGATCTGCTCCGGGGCAGATAGCTTTCCTCTTTCTATCTTTAGGTGTAGTTAGTTTCTCAGGCTGTGACGAGGTGTCTAGAACCAACGTAGGAACGCTCCACGGCTGCCTCTAGTTGTGGTGGTTAGTCAGGGTACTGCAATCTCATAGATTCCAACTGCTCTGGTGTATTGCCTTTTTTACCTGCACTCCTCAGCTACCGAAACATAACAGTATCACCGGCCTAAAAATTGAAAATTGTATGGTACTCACAGAAGGGAAAAAATATTGTGAAAGAAAAAAGGTTGTCAGAGTTGTCAGAGATATTTTTCGGTTTGTTGCATTTTTTTTTTTCCCTCTGTATCTCTGGGTGCTGGGGAAGATTTTTTCTCTCAATGGAGTTTGCACAGTTGTCTGGCCGTGTGGATCAGCTTGCCACTGAGGTTCAGAGTATTGCTACCTATCTTGCTGGGTTGCCTGTTGTGGAACCTAGGATTCCCATGCCAGATTTGTTTTTGGGGATCGAGCCAAGTTTCTGAATTTCAAAAATAATTGTAAATAGTTTTTTGCCTTAAAATCTAAGTCCTCAGGGAACGCAGCGCAGCAGGTTCAAATTGTCATCTCTCTCCTGCGCGGCGATCCTCAGGATTGGGCTTTTTCCCTGACACATGGGGATCCTGTTTTGAGTGATGTTGATGCATTTTTTCAGGCCTTGGGGTTATTGTACGATGAGCCTAATATCACTGATCAAGCTGAAAAAGCCTTGTTGGCATTAAATCAGGGGCTTGATGACGCTGAGTTATACTGTCAGAGATTCCGTAGGTGGGCAGTCCTGACCAAATGGAATGACGACGCTTTGGCAGCCCTTTTTCGGAAGGGTCTGTCAGATAATGTAAAGGATGTTATGGTGGGATTCCCTGTCCCCTCTGGTCTCAATGTTTCTATGTCATTAGCGATTCAAATTGACAGACGTTTGCGTGAGCGGAGAAGTATGCGTGGAATAGTGTTGCCTTGTGAACCTGCTTCTGAATCCATGCAGTGTGATAGAGTGGTTTCTGGGGCACAGCGTCATGAGTTTCGAAAGCGCAATGGGTTATGTTTCTACTGTGGTGATGCCTCTCATGCTATTTCAGTCTGCCCTAAGCGGGGAAGACGTTTTGCACGCTCAGTTGTCTTGGGTAGTGTTCAGACTAAGTTTTTATTAACTGTTACTCTGATATGCTCTCTGTCCTCATTTTCTGCTCAGGCTTTCGTTGATTCGGGAGCAGCTATTAACCTGATGGATTTTGATTTTGCTAAACGTTGTGGGTTTCCCTTGATACCCTACGGAAGTCTATTCCCCTACTGGGGATCGATTCTACCCCTTTGGCTGAGAATAAACCTCAGTTCTCTACTCAGGTGATAATGAGGGTTGAACCTGATCATCAGGAGAGCTGCAAATTTTTGGTTCTGTATAATCTGCATGACATTATCATACTGGGTTTCCCTTGGTTACAGTCTCATAATCCTGTTTTGGATTGGAAATCTGTGTCTGTAACCAGTTGGGGCTGCCAATGTGTTAATACCAACACTCCTTTTTTTTCTGCCTCCCCCCAGGCTCAGGATGTTCCTGACTTTTTGATTGATTTTTCTGATGTGTTTAGCGAAAGTAAATCTGCATCCTTGCCTCCCCATAGGAGTTATGACTGCGCTATTGAATTAGTGCCTGGTAGTAAATTCCCTAAAGGTCGCTTTTTTAACTTGTCTGTACCTGAACATGACGCTATGCGGTCTTATATCAAGGAGTCATTGGAGAAGGGTCATATCAGACCATCCTCTTCACCCTTAGGTGCCGGTTTTTTCTTTGTGGCCAAAAAGGATGGTTCATTAAGGCCGTGTATTGATTATCGTCTTTTGAACAATATTACCGTGAAATATCAATATCCGTTACCCTTGATTTCTGACCTGTTTTCCAGGGTGAAAAACGCTACTTGGTTTACCAAGCTTGACCTCAGGGGGGCATATAACCTTATTCGCATTAAGCACGGGGATGAATGGAAGACGGCATTTAATACCCCTGAGGGGCATTTTGAGTACCTTGTGATGCCCTTTGGGCTCACTAATGCTCCTTCTGTCTTCCAGTCCTTCATGAATGACATTTTCAGGGATTTTGTGGATAAATTTCTGATTGTTTATTTGGATGATATCTTGATTTTTTCCAATGTTTCTCATGTGAAAAAGTTAGGACTGTGTTCCAGATTTTGAGAGAGAATGCACTGTATGTGAAGGGATCAAAGTGTCTTTTTGGCGTACAGAGGATCTCATTTTTGGGATTCATTTTGTCCACATCTGTTATTGAAATGGATCCGGTCAAGGTTCAGGCCATCTGTGATTGGGTCCAACCTACTTCATTAAAGGCTCTTCAAAGATTTTTGGGTTTTGCCAATTTTTATCGTAAATTTATTGGTAATTTCTCGGTTATTGTTAAACCATTAACTGATTTGACCAAAAAGGGTTCTAATGTGGTGAATTGGCCTCCTGAGGCAGTCTCTGCATTTCAGGAACTTAAGCAGAGATTCACTTCTGCTCCTGTTCTACGGCAGCCTGATGTTTCTCTGCCATTTCAGGTGGAGGTTGATGCCTCTGAAATTGGGGCAGGTGCCGTTTTGTCCCAAAGAGATCCAGAGACCTCTAAAAGTAACCCTTGTGCCTTTTTCTCTCGAAAATTTTCTCCTACTGAACGTAATTATGACGTGGGTAATCGGGAGTTATTGGCCATGAAGTGGGCTTTTGAAGAGTGGAGACATTGGCTGGAGGGAGCCAAACATCAGGTGGTGGTCCTTAAGGACCATAAGAATCTGGTTTATCTGGAATCTGCCAAGCGACTTAATCCTAGACAGGCCAGGTGGGCCTTGTTTTTCACACGTTTTAATTTTGTGGTTTCCTTTCTTCCTGGCACTAAGAATGTTAAGGCGGATGCCCTCTCGAGGAGTTTCCTTGCGGACTCTCCTGAGTTATCTGATCCTTCTGTTATTTTGAAAGAAGGTGTAGTTCTTTCCGCCATCTCGCCCAATTTGAGACTGGCTCTGGAGGGGTGTCAGGAGGATAGGCCCGAGCGCTGCCCTGTTGGGAAATTGTTTGTCCCGGACCAGTGGAAAAAGAGTGTGATGTCTGAGATTCATTGTTCCGCGTTGGCCGGTCATCCCGGAATTTTTGGTACTAGAGACTTGGTTAGTCGGTCCTTTTGGTGGCCTACCTTGTCTCGTGATGTCAGGGAATTTGTGCAGTCCTGCGGGACTTGCTCTCGCTCCAAGCCTTGCTCTCGCTCTAGTGGTTTGTTGATGCCATTGCCTGTGCCCAAGAGACCATGGACCCATATCTCTATGGATTTCATTTCCGACCTCCCTGTTTCTCAGAGAATGACCGTCATCTGGGTGATTTGTGATAGGTTTTCCAAGATGATACATCTTGTGCCATTACCTAAGTTGCCTTCCTCCTCTGAATTGGTACCTTTGTTCCTTCAGCACGTGGTTCGTTTACACGGCATTCCTGAGAACATTGTGTCTGACAGAGGAGTCCAGTTTGTTTCCAGATTTTGGAGGACCTTTTGTTCTAAACTTGGTGTTCAGTTGTCTTTCTCCTCGGCGTTTCATCCTCAGACCAATGGTCAAACTGAGAGAACAAACCAGACATTGGAGACTTATCTAAGATGCTTTGTGTCTGCTGATCAGGATGACTGGGTCTCTTTTTTGCCTTTGGCTGAGTTTGCTCTTAATAATAGGGCTAGCTCTGCCACTTTGATGTCTCCATTTTTCTGTAATTCTGGGTTTCATCCTCGATTTTCTTCAGGACAGACGGAGGCTTCTGTCTGTCCAGGTGTTGACTCTGTTGTGGAGCGTATGCAACAGATTTGGGACCAGGTAGTGGAGAGGTTGTCCCTCTCTCAGGAGAGGGCCCAGCGGTTTGCTAACCGGCATAGGACTGATGGTCCTCGGTTTAAAGTGGGGGACTTGGTCTGGTTGTCCTCAAAAAATATTCCTATGAGAGTGGCATCTCCTAAATTTAAGCCTAGGTTCATTGGACCTTATAAGATCATGGAGATTCTTAATCCTGTTTCTTTTCGTTTGCTTCTTCCAGGGACATTTAAGATCCATAACGTGTTCCACAAGTCCTTGTTGAAGAGGTTTGTTGAGCCAGTGGTTCCTACTGCTTTGCCTCCTGACCCTGTTCTGGTTGAGGGCAATATGGAGTTTGTGGTTGAGAAAATATTGAATTCTCTTTTTCTAGACGGAAACTCCAGTATTTGGTTAAGTGGAGAGGTTATGGTCAGGAAGACAATTCTTGGGTGTTTGCTTCGGACATCCATGCTAGGAGACTCATCCGTGCGTATCATAGAACTCATCCTGACCGACCTGGTTGCTCAAGTGAGGGTTCGGTGACCCCTCCTCAAGGGGGGGTACTGTTGTGAATGGACTTGAAATGAGTTCTGAGCAGAGGCTCCCTCTGGTGGTTACAAGCGGTACTGGACTGTCCAGTGAAGATTGTGAGGATTGGGAATCAGGTGTTACTGACTGGTCTTATATAAGGGAGTCGCCTTCCCATCAGGGTTGCCGGTGATCAATTGTTCTGGTCTCAATCCTTGTTTCCTGTTTCCTTTATAGCCTGCTGTGTCCTGTCTGCATCTCCTGCTAACAGATAAGACATTTTCTTCTTTTTGTTTTTGTGCTTGATTTTTGCATTTTGTCCAGCACTTCTGTGGGGGCCTTCAGGGTCCCCTCCGGGGGCTTTTGCCCTCTCAGTTTAGTTCAGCCACTGATGTTTGTACATTTGCTTTTTCCAGTTTTTTCAGTGGCTGCTGTTTTGATTTTGTTACACCAGAGAACTAATTTAGGTGGTAGAGGTCGTGTGATCTCAGGTGTTTTTGAAATTAGTAGAGTTGGTGCTTTTCAGGGTTTTTTGGGATTGCAGTAAGTGCCCTTCCTATCCTTTTCTATTTAGGTAGTTTGGGCCCCAACGTTTGCTCATACTATTTTCTGTCTGTGTCAGTATTTCTTCTTGTCTAACCGCCATTACATGTTTGGGGGCTTTCTATGTTCTTTGGGGATCTGCTCCGGGGCAGATAGCTTTCCTCTTTCTATCTTTAGGTGTAGTTAGTTTCTCAGGCTGTGACGAGGCGTCTAACACCAACGTAGGAACGCTCCACGGCTGCCTCTAGTTGTGGTGGTTAGTCAGGGTACTGCAATCTCATAGATTCCAACTGCTCTGGTGTATTGCCTTTTTTACCTGCACTCCTCAGCTACCGAAACATAACAATTGTGAATGTTACACATATACAGCCTTTATTCTACTGAGTTAAACAACTCAGCTTTATCTCATGATGGAAGAACCTTTGGATGGTAAAATATTTTCCTGAAAAAGCAGTTTATTGAAAAAAATCCGATTTAAATCAAAAAAATCCGATTTAAATCAAAAAAATCCAATTTTTTTTGATTTTTTAAAAAAAATCATTGATTTTTATCCACCCTGGTATATACAATGGTGCATTTACAATGATGGTCCAGCCATCTTGAGGGAGTGAGGGATGGATGGAGATAGTGAATGGGCTACACACACACACACACACTTACACACTTACACATAGAATGACTTTGATTAGTGAATGTGATAGGCCGCTCTGAACAAATGTGTTTTAAGGGACGCCTGAAACCATGCAAATTGTGGATAGTCCTAATTTCTTGGGGTAGAGCATTCCAGAGGATTGGAGCAGCGCGGGAGAAGTCTTGGAGTCGGGAGTGGGAGGTACGGATTAGTGCAGAGGTTAGTCGAAAGTCGTTTGCAGAGCGCAGCAGTCGGTTAGGCCGATAGACAGAAATGAGGGAGGAGATGTAGGGGGGTGCTACACTGTGGAGAGCTTTGTGGGTGAGAACCAGTACTTTGAATTGGATCCTATAATGAATGGGCAGCCAGTGTAAGGACTGGCGAAGAGCGGACGCGTCCGAGTACCGATTAGCCAGATAGGATGACCCTGGCTGCTGCATTAAGGATGGACTGGAGAGGGGATAGTCGAGTAATGGGGAGGCCAAGTAATAGAGCGTTGCAGTAGTCCAGGAGGGAGTGGATCAATGCTACAGTGAGGGTTTTTGTTGTTTCCATGGTGAGAAAAGGGCGGATTCTAGAGATGATCTTTAGGTGTAGGCGGCAAGCGCGGGCAAGAGATTGTATATGGAAGGTGAAGGAGAGATTGGTGTCAAACATAACACCCAGACAGCGAGCCTGCTGCCGGGGTGTTATTATGGTGCCGCCAACGGAGTGGGAAATGTCAGATTTAGGGAGGTTAGTAGATGGTGGGAGCAGAAGAAGTTCAGTTTTGGAGAGGTTGAGTTTCAGATAGAGAGCGGACATGATGTTGGAGACAGCGGACAGACAGTCACTGGCGTTCTGTAGTACAGCGGGGGTAAGGTCGGGGGATGACGTGTATAGTTGTGTGTCATCAGCATAAAGATGGTACTGAAAGCCAAATCTGCTGATGGTCTGTCCAATTGGGGCCGTGTAGAGAGAGAAGAGAAGGGGGCCAAGGACTGAGCCCTGGGGTACACGACAGTGAGAGGAAGAGGAGATGACATGGAGCCAGAGAACGAAACACTGAAGGAGCGGTCAGAAAGATAGGAGGAGAACCAGGAGAGAACAGTGTCCTTAATACCTAGTGACTGGAGCCTAGACAGTAGGAGACGGTGGTCAACCGTGTCGAAAGCTGCAGAAAAGTCGAGAAGAATGAGCAGAGAGTGGTCAACGTTACGTTTTGCTGTCAGAAGGTCATTGGTCACTTTGATGAGTGCAGTTTCAGCCGAATGTAGGGGTCGGAAGCCGGACTGTGAAGGGTCTAAGAGGGAGTGAGTGGAGAGGTAACGGGTGAGGCGGGACTAGGCGCTCCAAAAGTTTAGAGATGAAGGGGAGATTGGTCTGTAGTTGTTTGTGCAGGAAGGGTCGAGAGCGAGTTTCTTTAGTAGTGGAGTAATGATGGAGTGTTTGAAGGAGGATGGGAAAATGCCAGAGGAGAGTGAGAGATTAAAGATTGTAGTTAGGTGAGTTGTGACAACTGGAGAGAGAGACTGGAGGAGGTGTGAGGGAATGGGGTCGGTAGTGCATGTAGTCGGACGAGAGGAAGAGAGGAGTCTGGAGACTTCTTCTGTGATGGGATCAAATGAGGAAATTGAGCCAGGAGAAATGCAGGGGGGGATGGGAGTCACAGCACTTGGTGGTTGAGAGCAGATTTCCTGACGGATAGTATCTATTTTTTCTATAAAGTGGGAGGCCAGGTCGTCAGCACAAATGTCTGTGATAGGGGCTTGTGCTTTTGGCCTGAGGAGGGAGTGAAAAGTGTCAAAAAGTTTCTTGGGGTTGTTGGCTAGTGAGGAGATCAGGGTGGTGAAGTAGGCTGTTTGGCGAGGTGAAGGGCAGCATTATAAGTTCTTAACATGAATTTAAAGTGGATGAAGTCTTCTGGTGTGCGGGTTTTTCTCCAGAGGCGTTCAGCACTCCTAGAGCATCGCTGAAGAAGTTGAGTTTGCAATGTGAGCCAGGGCTGTTTTACTGTGTGTTTGGAAGTTCTGAGGGTGAGCGGTGCTACTTGGTCAAGGGCGCTTCTAAGAGTGTCATTGTAGTGATGAACAGCCAGATTAGGACAAGAAAAAGAGGAGATTGGGGACAGCGATTAGTGTAGGGAGTCTGAAAGTGTCTGAGGGTTAATGGCTTGTAGATTTCTGAATGTGTGGTAGGTAGGAGTGCGCTGGGGTGGTCGAGGATTTGTGAGGATGAAGGAGAGAATGTTGTGGTCAGAGAGTGGAAGCGGTGAGTTATTTAGGTGGGAGATTGAACAGAGGCGGACAAGGGTGTTACCATCCTTGTGTGTCTCAGAGGTTGAAAGCTGTGAGAGGCCTAGAGAAGTGGTTAGTGATAGAAGCTGTGATGCTGCAGATGTGGAAGTAGGGCTGTTAATGGGGATGTTGAAGTCTCCAAGGATAAGGGTTGGTAGTTCTGAGGACATGAAGTGCGGCAGCCAGGCTGAGAAGTGGTCAAGGAACCGGGTGGGCGAGCCTGGGGGCCGATATATGACCGCTACTCTGAGGGAGAGGGGACGAAAGAGCCTGATGGTGTGGACCTCAAAAGAAGGGAATGAGAGTGATGGAATTGGGGGGATGACCTGGAAAGTGTATTGTGGGGACAGGAGTATGTCAACTCCACCACCATGTCTGTTTGCGGGTCTCGGGGAATGGGAGAACTGTAATCCACCATAGGAAATGGCAGCAGGGGAGACCGTGTCAGAATCCTGAATCCAGGTTTCAGTGAGGGCCAACAGATGAAGAGAGTTGTTCAGAAAGTAGTTGTGCAGGAAGGATAGCTTGTTGCATGCAGACCGTGGATTCCAAAGGGCACAATTGAAAGGAGATGAGGGAGTGCAAGTAATATTAATAAGATTATTATGGTGTCGATATGAGGTAGGGTAGGGATTGAGATTGGGGGATGGTGGACCAGGGTTGGGGGAGATGTCCCCTGAAATCAGTAGGAGTAGGAAGATAAAGAGCAGGTAGCTGTTGGAGTTGTAAGTAGGTTTTTTCTGTGATGTGTTTGGGCAAGATGGGCTGAGGTTTCTTAGGAAGGTGAGGAGTGCATGGGAACAGTACATGGGAGAAGGAAGTATGGAGGGGCTGATGTGTATGAGTCGTGATGTAGGGGGGATGGGGCGGTGAATGTGGATGGCAAGGGAACACAGGAGGATAGAGATAAAGTACATAATTAAAAAGAAAGCAAAGTGTGGGGTACCTGATTCCAGCCCTGATTAACTGCCATGGATAACTGCCGTTTACACGATGCTTATCTTCTGTGAACTGCCATGGATAACTGCCATTTACACAATGCTTATCTTCTGTGAACTGCCATGGATAACTGCCGTTTACACGATGCTTATCTTCTGTGATGCTTTGCTTCTGGGATGACTGCATGCACCCCACACATGCGTGCATCCCTTAGACTAGTCCTAAATATATAGCCCACACTACAGGGTTAGGAGAGTGGGATTGTGGGAGCTGCTTTGGGATAATTTGGCAGCTGGGGCCAGCACACCAGGGGGTGGTTAGATCATCAAAGGCAACCTGGCAACACTATATGCTTTAGCACCTTCCACCTGATAAGATCTAGAGAGGCCCCTGTCACAGAGATATACAGCAGTAAGTATTTTTAACACAGTGCAAAAATGATTTATACCAAAGCTTTACCAGGCACATTAAACTATGTTGCAAGATGGTAAAGCAGTGGTTGGCAGCAAGCAGAAGTATGGAGCGCATACCAATAGTATATATAGCAGCATACAACACAGATAGCAGAGATGGGGATTGAATCATTCAGATGTTTGATTCCAATGATTAGAGTGCATACCAATAGTATATATAGCAGCATACAACACAGATAGCAGAGATGGGGATTGAATCATTCAGCTGTTTGCTTCCAATGAATAGAGTGCATACCAATAGTATATATAGCAGCATACAACACAGATAGCAGATATGGGGATTGAATCATTCAGCTGTTTGCTTCCAATGAATAGAGTGCATACCAATAGTATATATAGCAGCATACAACACAGATAGCAGAGATGGGGATTGAATCATTCAGCTGTTTGCTTCCAATGAATAGAGTGCATACACAGGTTTTGAAGACACTCAGCAGGCAGGTTGTTACAAACATCTTGGAGAACTAACCACAGATATTCTATGGATGTATGCTTATGGAAAACTTTCTGTCTCTTCATGTAACCCCAGACAGGTCTAGCTGATGTTGAGATAAGGGCCCTGTGGGAGCCATATCATTATTTCCAGGACTCCTTCTATAAACTGAAGTTAGTGCTTAACAACTTTGGGTATATGTTTGGGTTCATTATCTTGCTGCAGAATAGATTTAGAGCAAATCTGATGAGTCCTTGAGGGCACTGTTTAATGAATAACTATCTGCCTGTATTTCTCAGCCTTGAGAGCACCATTAATCCTTCCCAAATCACCAACTCTGTTTGCTGTAATGTGGCCCCAAAATTGTAAGGAATCTCCACCATGCTTCACTATTGCCTGCAGTCACTTATTCTGCTCTCCAAACCTTTGGTTAACAAACTGTGTTCTGTTGCAGCCAAATATATCACATTTTGACTCTTCAGTCCAGGGTACCTGCTGCTATTTTTTACATCCATTTCCTATGTTTCCATGCATAGCTGATGTGTTTAGCCTTTTCACACAGCTTTTTTTCCACGTACACTGATCCCACCTGCAAAACGGGATTCAGACATATGCAAAAAATGGGGCCATAGACTATAATGGTGTCGAAAGAGTCAACATGTGCTCTGATGTGCATAATTTTTGGGCACATAGCAGACTGCATCTGGGTGTCCATCTTCAATAAGCCTATACGTCCGAAAACTATACACATCAGAGTACACGTTCACTCTGTTGCCACCGTTATAGTCTATGGCCCCGTCGGCACATACATCCGAATCCCGCTTTGTGGGGGGTTAGGACCCAAGCTTTGATTGGACCAACGAACGTGGACAAAAACTCAGTGTGATAGGGCCCTATATCTTCCATGAAGACTGCTTCTTGCCAGACTGCTCCTAACAGCAGATGGGTGTAAATGGGTCCCACTTCTGTCTGCCAGATCTGAGCTGATGGCACTGGTGGACATCTTGCAATTTGAAAGGTAATAGTGCTATTATGATTTTCTTGGGCATGCATTTACAAAGTCCTCAACGTTGCAATTTTTTTTATGCTTATACAAACAAGTGCACATCTTGAAACCCCAGTCTGCTTTGAAATTTAAGCCTCCTACACAGCTATTCTGTTAGTTAATGAATGTGCTTGATTTGATACAGTAAAGATGTATATCTTCGTACCGTGTTAGCAGTAGATAGAAAATATTAGAGTGAGAGCTCAGTGGTTGATACTTTTATGGCTAACTGAAAGATGGTAACAAATTTGTACCTTTTTCAGTTAGCTTAAAAGGTATCAACCATGAGGACTTCAACTCTAATATTTTTCTTGGTATCATTGGTTACTCAGACTGACTTATTCTACAAGAATTGATAAGAATGATGGAGTTTTGAATGGAAAGGGCGGTCACACGAAATATTGATTTGATTTAAATTACTGTTTTGTGCACACACTTTCCATTTTGTTAATTGATAAAAATAACTACGCTCACTATACGTAAAACTGACCTGGCAATATGATTCTACCAGCCAGTAAGATTATGCTGATACCAAACATGAATAGTTTTTATAATTTAAGTGATGCAAATTTTGGGGAAAAAAAAGAAATATGATTTTTTAGATTGTGTTGCCATTTTCGGAAAACTATAACGTTTTCAATTCTCAAAATATGGGCTGTGTGAGGGCTTATATTTTGCGTCTTGAGATGACATCTTTAATGATACCAAATTTTGATTGCCTATTGCATTTTATTACAGTATTGTTAAGGCTAAAAACAGTAACTTACAAGTAAAACAGAACTTGCAAGTACTGTGCTCCTTGACCAAGAAACGAGCCTCCACAGGTAAACTGGTGCAGTAGCCTGGCTTATAAACTCAGATTGAGACAAGAAGAAGAAGAAGCTGGGCAAAACATGCGTCAAGGGAGAGAGAATTGACTCGGAGGCACCTCTCTCTATTGCGGACCACACTGTCAGATAATAACCTTTTTTTTTAGAATCAGCACAATCTCACATATAAAACTTGATGTTATGCATTTTTTGTTATACCATGCACTTTATTTATATGCCAGTAATTGTTTATACTTTGCAGCATTCTCGCACTAATTTTGCCAAACTATCTTAGTCACTTTGAAATTAACAGAATGTGTAATCCTTTAGTATCTAGTATTTGCTTTGCAATGACCTTATTGTGAGGAAGTTGTATATACATTGCAAATGCATTGCTTTTTATGCACTTCACTTTTGCATATGAATTTGGGCTCTTGGGCAGAGCGTGCATATGACGTGCATGCGACACAAACATATTTTTTTTGCAATAGTAGCACAAAAAACCTAAATATATGGAACAAAAGGGTTCCCTACAAGCACCATAGCTCCTCCATATTGCATTGCTAGGAGGTATTGCTGAGCAAAAATATTTTTACAAATATTATTTTCCATATTTGATTGATTAAAAAATATTTTTTATATATTGTTCTCTAAATGACAGAAAATGTGAATGATGTCATAATGCTATAGTGATTCTCTGCTACTTGAACCCCTATAAGTTACAGAATTTTCCTCACTGCTTGTATTGGCACCCCTGCAATTCTGTCAGATAATACACAGTGTCTTCCTGAAAATGATTGCAATCACAAATTATTTGCTATTTTTATCTTCATTTAATTTGCTTGCAAGGAAAAAACACAAAAGAGAATGAAGCAAAAATCAAATCCTTGATCATTTTACACAAAACTCCAAAAATGGGCCAGACAAAAGTATTGGCACCCTCAGCCTAATACTTGGTTGCACAACCTTTAGCCAAAATAACTGCGAACAACCGCTTCTGGTAACCATCAATGAGTTTCTTACAATGCTCTGCTGGAATTGTACACCATTCTTATTTGGCAAACTGCTCCAGGTCCCTGATATTTGAAGGGTGCCTTCTCCAAACTGCCATTTTGAGATCTCTCCACAGGTGTTCTATGGGATTCAGGTCTGGACTAATTGCTGGCCACCTTAGAAGTCTCCAGTGCTTTCTCTCAAACCATTTTATAGTGCTTCTGGAAGTGTGTTTTGGGTCATTATCCTGCTGGAAGACCCATTACCTCTGAGGGAGACACAGCTTTCTCACACTGGGCGTTACATTATGCTGCAAAATTTGTTGGTAGTCTTCAGACTTCATAATGCTATGCACACGGTCAAGCAGTCCAGTGCCAGAGGCAGCAAAGCAACCCCAAAACATCAGGGAACCTCCGCCATGTTTGACTGTAGGGACGTGTTCTTTTCTTTGAATGCCTCTTTTTTTTTCCTGTACACTCTATGTTGATGGTTTTTCCCAAAAAGCTAGACTTTTGTCTCATCTGACCAGAGAACATTCTTCCAAACGTTTTAGGCTTTCTCAGGTAAGTTTTGGCAAACTCCAGCCTGGCTTTTTCATGTCTCGGGGTAAGAAGTGGGGTCTTCCTGGGAATCCTACCATACAGTCCCTTTTCATTCAGATGCCGACGGATAGTACGGGTTGACACTGTTGTACTCTCGGACTGCAGGGCAGCTTGAACTTGTTTGGATGTTAGTCGAGGTTCTTTATCCACCATCCGCACAATCTTGCGTTGAAATCTCTCGTCAATTTTTCTTTTCCTTCCACATCTAGGGAGGTTAGCCACAGTGCCATGGGCTTTAAACTTCTTGATGACACTGCGCACAGAAGACACAGGAACATTCAGGTCTTTGGAGATGGACTTGCAGCCTTGAGATTGCTCATGCTTCCTCATAATTTGGTTTCTCAAGTCCTCAGACAGTTCTTTGGTCTTCTTTCTTTTCTCCATGCTCAATGTGGTACACACAAGGACACAGGACAGAGGTTGAGTCAACTTCAATCCATGTTAACTGGCTGCAAGTGTCATTTAGTTATTGCCAACACCTGTTAGGTGCCACAGGTAAGTTACAGGTGCTGGTGATTACACGAATTAGAGAAGCATCACATGATTTTTCAAACAGTGCCAATACTTTTGTCCACCCCCTTTTTTAGGTTTGGTGTGGAATTATATCCAATTTGGCTTTAGGTCAATTCTTTTTGTGTTTTTTCATTGAAGACAAATTAAATGCAGATAATAATACCAAAGAATTTGTGTTAGCAATCATTTTCAGGAAGAAACTGAGTATTATCTGACAGAATTGCAGGGGTGCCAATACTTTTGGCCACCACTGTATACCATCAGAGTTCATGTCCTTCAAATTTTCAGCACCATTTTCTGATTTTAATGTTGTTTTTACAGAGATCGAAATCCAATAAAAATTTTTAAGTTGTATATGGTTTTGTATTTTACTTCTTATTTACCAGGTATACCTGGTAATTTTGGTAGATACAAACTGCAGCAGTAGCCTGGCCTATAAACTAGGGTTGAGATGTAAAATATCAAATTAAAAATCCCTTTGTTCTTTAGAGCAGAGATGATTTTTAATGAAGGGTTAGTTGCAAAATTGTTTGTTTTTTACAAGGATATTGCAATTTTATCCATTTATAATATCGCAAAAACCCTCTTAACTAATTCTAAAAGGTATACAAGTTAAACTCTAGTGGCCATGAAATTACTAAATATTATATATTTAAAAAGCAGAAGAAACCTTTTATTTCCATGAATAAAATAGACTTTAGCTGTATGAAACTCAAGAGGAACATGATACTTCATCAAAGAGTTGGGATGAAAAATAAAACACATTACAATATGGCTACTCTTTCTTCAAGGAAAATGTGGTCTTTCATCTTACAAAGCATCAGTGTGTTTATATTTCCCATGGAATATTCGTCTTTATTAGAGTCATATGGGTCTAACCTTCCTTGCTAAAGCAAATTAAACATCTGCATGACATCCATGGGTTTTTATTCAATACAAATCAGGTGAGGTCCCTAAGATCCTGTTCAATCTAATAGGAGCCCCTAGCTGAGAAAGCTGAAACTTCAAATCTCTGACTAAAGTTGAAGGAAAAATCAGTGGCCTAACTGATGGGCCCCAGTGTAACATTGGGACTTGGCCCCCCCACATTTCGGTCAAGCGGATGGGTCTCCCATCCTGGGCCAATCCTAGTATATTATATATACAGTGAAGGAAATAATTATTTGATCCTTACTGATTTTGTAAGTTTGCCCACTGACAAAGACATGAACAGTCTATAATATATTAAGGGTAGGTTAATTTTAACATTGAGAGATAAAATATCAACAATAAAATCCCAAAAATCACATTGTATAAATTATATAAATTTATCTGCACTTTGCAGTGAGAAATAAGTATTTGATCCCTCTGGCACACAAGACTTAATACTTGGTGGCAAAACCCTTGTTGGCAAGCACAGCAGTCAGACTTTTTTTTGTAGTTGATGATGAGGTTTGCGAACATGTCAGGAGAAATTTTGGTCTTTGCAGATCATCTCTAAATCATTAAGATTTTGAGGCTGTCACTTGGCAACTCGGAGCTTCAACTCCCTCCATAAGTTTTCTATGGGATTACGGTCTGGAAGACTGACTAGGCTACTCCATAAACTTAACGGCTTCTTTTTGAGCCACTCCTTTATTGCCTTGCCTGTATGTTTTGGGTCATTGTCTTGCTGGAAGACCCAGCCACGACCCATTTTTAATGTCCTGGCAGAGAGAAGGTGTTGTCACTCAGGATTTTAAAGTACATGGCTCCATCCTTTCTTCCATTATTGAAATGAAGTAGTCCTGTGCCCTTAGCAGAGAAACACCCCCAAAACATAATGTTTTCACCTCCATGTTTGACAGTGGGAATGGTGTTCTTTGGGTCTTGAGCTAATGGCAAAGAACTAAATTTTTGTCTCATCTGACCACAGCACCTTCTCCCAATTACTCACAGAATCATCCAGGTGTTCATTGGCAAACTTCAGACAGGCCTACACATGTGCCTTCTTGAGCAGGGGGACCTTGCGGGCACTGCAGGATTTTAAACCTTTACGGCGTAATGTGTTGCCAATGGTTTTCTTGGTGACTGTGGTCCGAGCTGCTTTGAGATCCTTAACAAGTTTCCCTGGGTAGTTTTAGGCTAATCTCTCACCTTCCTCATTATCAAGGATACCCCACGAGGTGAGATTTTGCATGGTGCCCCAGATCCATGTGGAATGACAGTCATTTTGTATTTCTTCCATTTTCTTACTATTGCACCAACAGTTGTCCCCTTCACCCAGCGCCTTGCAAATGGTTTTGTATCCCATTCCAGCTTTGTGCAGGTCTATGATCTTTTCCTTAACATCCTTATATAGCTCTTTGGTCTTGCCCATGTTGTAGAGGTTAGAGTCTGACTGACTGAGTCTGTGGACAGGAGTCTTTTATAAAGGTGACTATGTAAGACAGCTGTCTTTAATGCAGGTAACGAGCTGATTAGGAGCGTCTAACTGGTCTGTAGGAGCCAGAACGCTTAATGGTTGGTATGGGATCAAATACTTATTTCTCACTGCAAAATGCAAATAAATTTATATAATTTATAGATTGTGTTTTTTTGGATTTTATTTTTGATATTCGATCTCTCAATGTTAAAATTAACCTACCCTTTAAATTACAGACTGTTCATGTCTTTGTCAGTGGGCAAGCTTACACAATCAGCAAGGGATCAAATAAGTATTTCCTTCACTGTATATCCTACATTCTGGTATATATTGTATCCAGTTGGATAAACACACAAACAAGTAGGCTGCACTGCCTTTTTTTTTTTTCACTTGAAAAAGTCGCCGCTACGGCTTTGAACGCGTTGTGAATAAAAAGTCTTTTCCTCATAACATCTTTTCTGAAGAATTGATTCACTCCAGCAGTGCAGCCCACTTATGTGTTTATCCAACTGGATCCAATATCTCCTGGAGGATTGATTCCCCAGCCACAGGGCAGCAGCAGCTATTTTTCTTCATGCCTACATAGAAATTGTACCTGTCACACCACCAGGTTAGAGTAACCAGCACTCTCCTACTCTCCCTCCATAGGGTATCACCCTATTGTGCACTCTGTTTCCCACTCTTAGATTTCCATATTTTCGTATATATGTCACTCATCCTGGCCCAATTCCGTCACTCAATATGTCCTCAATCCTGGTATATATGTCCCTTATCCTGGGCCCCATCCTGGTAAATATGTCTCTTATCCTGGGCTCCATCCTTGTATATATACCCATCATCCTGGTATATATATCCACCATCCTGCTATATGCCTCTGATCCTGGTATATATATCCTCCCTATTGGTATGTACAGTATGTCTTTAAAAAAAAATTATTACACTCACCTTCCCTTTGCTCCCCCGCAGTGCGACGTCCTCTTCTGAAGGTGGCAGCAGAGTTCAGCATGCAAGCAGCGGGAGTGCATGATGTCACTGCTATACACCCCCAGTCATGTGTACACCAATGTTACCTGCTGGCCTCTGATTGGCCAGCAGCGCGTACTGCAGCACACAGACCCATATGAAATCAGCTGTCATGTGCTGGGAAAGATGCAGAAACATGACCTATGAAGTAACTATATGTCATAGGTCTTGAAGGGGTTAAGCATGGTTACAGTCATCATTCCTTTGCATCAGAAGGGTTTTACAGGTAAGCACATTGCTGCTTGTAAGGTTGTCCCTAAATAAACCATAAATTGCTGTGAGGAATGCTTCTGAGCGCTCAAGAAGGTACAGAAAATGCCAGGACTGTCTCATAAAAAAGATTTAGGTACAATATTGGTTTAACACCAGTGCAATTTTGCTCAGGAATGTCAGCAGGCAGTGCCTTGGTGTCAAAAAGGGCAGCAAAGAAACAACTTCTCTAAAAAAACCCATTAATACAGACTGCCATTCTGCAGGAAGAACAATGAATAGATTGCAGAGGACTGGGGTAAATTATTATCTTATGAAGAAGTCCACTTAAGACTGTTTGGGATAAGAAGGATTGTCCGTAGAAGAAAAAGTGAAAGCTACAATGAATCCAAAAGCTGATATCCAACATGTAAGGGAGAATTGCAGAAGTCTTGAAAAATAAGGGTCGAACAGTATAAATACTGAATCTTTGCATAAACTTGATGGATTTGTTAATACAACGTATGAAATAATTATAATAGTACTTTTGTAACCATGGAAATGTCTGACTATAATATCGAAAAACATTGGAGCACCAAACTGTGAGGCTGAGTCACTTCTCATAGACAAGCTGTGAGTAGGGATAGTCATGGAGTCCATGGTCAATAGCCAGGAGGGTACATCATAAACAGAGGGAAGAGACCAAGGCGTAGTCAAGTAATGGTCAGACGTCAGAATACTAGGAGGATAGCTATCAGAGCAAAAGGGTTATACAATGGATATCAATAAGAAAGTCCAGGGTCCAGCAACAAAATATTAGAAAGTCAAATGATGAGGAAAAGACACAGAGGAACAAGACATAAAGAGTTGTAGCTGGGCCAGACAGCTTAGGCCTCTTTCACACATCCGTCTTTTTGTATCAGGCATGATCCGGCGTGTTGGTAAAAAAACGGATCGGTACCGGATGCGTTTTTTTACCATTGACTTTCATTAGCGCCGGATTGTGCCTGATGTCATTGCGTTGTATCCGTTTTTGTCCTGATCCGGCGGAAATGTACATTCCGGCGGCCGGACAAAACGGAGCATGTAACGTTTTTTTTGTTTGCTGGAGCCGCCTGATAGTGCCTGAAGCGGCGCATCAGGCGGCCGGAAACAATAGAAGTCAATGGAACCGATCAGACTTTTGTGCAATCCGTCAAAAGTCTGATCCGGATTCTGGAAATCAAGGTCTATACTACTACTACTACTACTACTACTACTCTACTACATACTACTACTTATTACTACATTTTCCAGTGTCTCCTGGCATCCAAAACCCTCTTTTTATGGGTTCAAAAGTTCAGGTCGGATCAAGCAAAAAAACAGATCCGTTGCATCAGTTTTTTTATTTCAGCGCCGGATCCGTCCCTTCAGGTGTTCGACGGATCATGCCTGATACAAAAAAACGGATGTGTGAAAGAGGCCTTAATTAACTAAGTAATCTCTGGAACAGGAAACACATGAAGGGAGCTCAGCACCTCTCAATCATATTGGACGGCTGAGCTGTCAACAAAAACACTGACAGGTCAGCACGCCCCTGCACCAGACTGGACAACGTAGCTGTCAATCACTGCACAGACACCTCAGCATGGCCCTACATCAGACTGGATGACTTGGCCGTGAATCCTAAGACACACTGAGGGGTGGAATTGTTACACAAACTACCGTATGTGAAAAACAAAATGTGTCATTCTCAAAACTTTTAGCCTTGATGGTACAGTTCATTTCTCCAGTGCCACACCTGAAGAAGCTGTCAACAGCAATTATTAATATTTTATAATAAAAAGTTTGCTTTACCATTTCATGAAGATGACAAAATGGCCTGTCCATTACTGGTTAACTTTATGACATGACAATGAATATATTGCTCATTAATAGTGTATTGACAATTGCTCACTGTTTCCAAAACTCCAGTTCACACAGCCCCCCACACATAATATTTTCAGGATTTCCTTAGTATTGCACAGGTGATGGAATTATTATTAAGGCATCAGAAACTACCAACGGTTCTTTCACCTGTGCAATTCTAAGGAAATCCTGAAAAAATGATGTGTTGGGGGCCGTGAGGATGGGGTTTGGGAAACACAAGTATAGGCCAAGTTTTACAGTATCAAAGAATTTTTCCCTTATTAGTAAGTGAGGTAAACGACATAACTAAAATGCAATTTAGAAAAATAAGTACATTTCAATATCATCTTACCTTAGGTTCTGGCTTTCCAGTCATTTTCTTTAACAGATCATATAAATGCACCCAGTTACCCTGAGAATACCAGCCTGCTTTCTCCAGTGATGGCAGCATGTCAATTTCCACATCATTGTCTACAAAGCCAATGTGCATACAAATCAGAAAGAACGCAATGTAAAAGATACAATAAATAAATAAAAAAAATAATATAAAAGATATGCAGAGTAACATTGTCGAAGTTCTTGCAATTGGCCAATCTATCTTATACCCTGATAGGGTATCAGGATTATCTTTTGGCCAGAATGGAGAGAGGTTACAAAGATAGTCCCTCACCCTAGAGAAACTGTCTTGTCCTACACAATCTGTAAGCAATGGTTGCCACTGTAGCAAAGCCAATGGAAGTCACATGGAATCTCTAGGAAAAGAAGTCACTGAAAATCTTTAGGAAGATTAGCAGCAAAGTGGCTCGGTGGTTAGTATTGCTGCTTTGAAGTGTTAGGGTCTTGGGTTCAAATCACCAATGACAACATCTTCAAGGAGTTTGTATGTTCTGCCATTTTTGTGCGGTTCACCTCTGGTTTTCTTCCACATTCCAAAATCATACTGGTAGGTTAGATTGTGGGCCCCAATGGGGATAGAGCACTGTTACATGCGACAGTGCTATATAAGTAAGCAAAATAAAGACATGGTGTTTCTCATGAGCTAATTATATCCTTCAGTTTGCTCAACTGGTGGCACTACTGGATAACTAAACACATTACTAAAGGTACTGCCACACTACACAATCCCGCTAGCGATCTCGTTAGCGTCGCATACTAATGAGATCGCTAGCGGGATTGTTTCTATATCGCTAGTAGCTACCTATTTTAGCAATGTCGTTAGGACGCTATCGTGGTTAGCGATCTCCTTAACGACTTTAGCGGTACAGAAGTACCGCTAAATCGCTAAAAAAGGTGCCACACTTAGCGATATATACTTACCCAGCGGGGCGCCAGCGACGAAAATAGGGTCCGGAACGATTCCAGCGACGAGCGAGATCACAGCAGGAAGCTCGTCGCTGGCAGATGCCGCACACAACAACATCGCTAACGGGATCGCTAAATAGTGACGTTTTTTAGCGATCCCGTTAGCGATGTTGTTTAGTGTGGCATACCCTTTACACTCTTTGTACCATCAATTACAGCTGATTGCTGGGGGTTCATTTGTGATCAGCTCATTGTCAAGGGATTTTACTAAATAGAAAAGCAAGGCAAAAGAAAAGAGGTGCATCAAGAAATATTTCCAAAGCAAACTATTTGTCTAGAGTGGGAACTTTGGTGTAGATAGATTTCTTCCCTTTTTTTTACTATTTTTATTATATATGTATTCACATTTCCAAGAGATGTTCCAAAGCTTGTTTATTCTTGTATTAAAACCAGAAATGTCCAATGTGTCCTAACTGCCACGCTGGCTTCCATGCTACAAGTTTATAAATCAATTATTTTTCAATTATACAGCTCTAAAACAAAAAATAACACATAGGCTCACATTTTTCTTGTTTTGAAGTAGCTTTTAAACACGGATTTTGGTAAGACCTTACCTGTAAAATCCTTTTCAGCGAAGGAAGGAAGGGAGACACTAGTCATTACTAGTGGGTAGGCGGAGCCCAGATAGGATAGACACCTCAGATTAAAAAAGAGTGTTGACCGGCCCCTCCAGCTCGGGCTCCTCCTACTCCAGCTCTCCAGTCGTACACAAGCTAAGGAAGAGCAAATATCACCAGCGGAGCAACATAACCCCTTCTGAAGGACTTCAGAGAAAAAAAAACACAAGAATACAGGTTATGCATGCAACAGGCAAAAAAAAACCACACAGTTCCAGGTACTACTCACTGAACCTGACTACTGCGATGAGCTGGCAATGCTGGAACAGAGCCTTAGCGCGCCGACCTCAGCTCAGATAATCGCTATCAGAGAAGGGTCACGCCGCATCTGAAACACAACAACACACTTCTGCCATGGGAGGGAGCTGTGTCTCCCTTCCTTCCTTCGCTGAAAAGAATTTTAAAGGTAAGGTCTTACCAAAATCCGTGTTTCAGCAGCAGATTGGAAGGAAGGGAGACACTAGTCATTACTAGTGGGACGTCCCAAAGCAGTCCAGAAATTAAGGGTGGGAAAACAAAACCAAAAAAGGCAGATCCCAACAACCTAGGTAAATGCGCAACAAGCGCTAAACACAAGTTAACGAGAACTTTAAACTACAGCCGCCTGCAGGACCCTTCGTCCTAAGGCCGCATCAGCGGAAGCACTGACGTCCACCTTATAAACTTTTGTAAACGTGTGGATGGAGCGCCAGGTCGCCGCCCGGCAGAGCTGAGCTGCCGAGGCCCCTTGATGAAAGGCCCACGATGAAGCCACAGCCCTCGTGGAGTGAGCTCGAATCTTGATCGGGCAAGGTTCGCCCTTAAGTCGGTAAGCCTCTAAAATGGCCGACCGAATCCAACGAGCTATAGAGTCCTTGGAAGCTTGTTGACCACGCCGACGACCTGCTGGAATCACAAACAGAGAGTCCGATTTCCGAAAACCTTGAGTAATCGACAAATAGAACTTCAAAGCCCGCACCAAATCCAATGTGTGCAAGGCCCGTTCCTTCGTATTCCTCGGCTCCGGGCAGAGCGAGGGCAACACAATATCCTGGTTAACATGAAATTGCGATACTACCTTAGGTAGAAAGTCGCCCCGTGTGCGAAGCACTACGCGATCCGGGTAAAACTCCAGGAAGGGAGGCGAGCAAGAAAGAGCCGCCAACTCAGAAACCCTTCTCAAGAGGTGACCGCCGCAAGGAAGGCAACCTTCCAAGAGAGCAAAGAAAGGTTAGCAGAGCCCATAGGCTCAAAAGGCCCATGCTGAAGAGCCTCCAAGACAAGATTGAGCCGCCAAGGAGACACAGGCGCCTTCCGCGGCGGAAAGCCGGAAACTGACGGGCTACTCCGCGAAAAAAGGAACGTACGTCCCTACGCGAGGCGATAGCCTTCCGAAACAGCAAGGACAGAGCAGAAACCTGACCCTTCAGGGTGCTAACTGCCAAACCCTTGTCCAGCCCGTACTGCAGAAAAGCCAACAAATTGGGAATGGAAAAAATCCTCGGGTTCCTTGAAGAACCCGAACACCACGAAAAGAAGGGTTCCCAAGTCTTGTGATAAATCCTAGTAGTAGCCGGACCTCTGGCAGCTCGCAGAGTGGCAATGACTTCGGCTGAAAAACCTCGACGGGTCAATATTTCGGTCTCAAGAGCCACGCCGTCAAACGCAGAGACTTCAGGTCCGGATGACGAACGGGCCCCTGGGTTAACAGGTCCGGGCGAAGAGGAAGTGGAAACGGAGGTGCTGCCAAAAGCGACACCAGTGTCGAGAACCATGTCCTCCTTGGCCAATCTGGGGCTATCAACATAGCCGGGATTCTCTCCAGCCTGATCCGACGCAGCACCAGAGGAAGCAAAGATATCGGCGGAAACACATAGATTAGCTCGAATTGGTCCCACGGAGCCACCAGAGCATCCACCGCCACAGCCTTCGGGTCCTTGTACCTGGACATGAAGGTCGGTAACTTGGCATTGAACCTGGATGCCATCAAATCCACTTGGGGAGTTCCCCAACGGGAGCACAGTAGTGCAAAAATTTCCGGATGAAGACTCCATTTTCCGGGATCCATCTTTTCGCGACTGAGGAAGTCTGCCGTGGTATTCTGAACTCCTGGAATGTGGATCGCAGAGATGGCTGGCACTCTGGCCTCGGCCCAAACCAGGATCCGAGACACCTCCACCATGAGCCTGGAACTCCTCGTCCCGCCTTGATGGTTGATATACGCGACCGCCGTCGCGTTGTCTGTCTGCACTCGGACTGGCAGACCGCTCAAAGGGACCGTCCAGTGATGGAGGCAAAGGAAAATTGCCCTCAATTTCAGGATGTTGATCGGCAGAACAGACTCTTCCGATGACCATACTCCCTGAATCCAGAGATCGTTCCAGACACCCCCCCAGCCCGTCAGGCTGGCATCGGTGGTTATGACCGACCACCTCGGAGGGAGGAATGACTTCCCCAGGGATAATGCTTCCGGACGTAACCAACATCCTAGAGACTCTCTCACCCTGTGAGAGATGATGACACTGCAATCCAGCGAAGCCTGCGATCGATCCCAACGGCTCAGAATGAGCCTTTGGAGGGCCCTGGAATGAAACTGGGCAAACGAAAGTGCCTCCATGGACGCCACCATCAAACCCAGAAGGCGCATACACTTTCGAAGGGACATCGCTGTCGAAGACTTCATAACCTGTACATGTCGAAGGAGACATGCTCGCTTGTCTGGAGGTAGGGACACCACTGCTCGTACCGTGTCGAAATGCATCCCCAAAAACAGGATTGACTGTGACGGTTCCAGAGACGACTTCTCCCAATTGACCAGCCACCCGAAGTCCTCCAGGAGCTGAAGGGACAGATTGCGAGCCGTCACCGCCTCCTCCTTTGAGGACGCCACAATCAAAAGGTCGTCCAGGTAGGGAAGAATCATAACCCCCTGTCTTCGAAGAATCGCCATGAGAGGCGCCAGAATTTTTGTAAAAACTCTGGGCGCTGAGGCCAACCCGAATGGCAGAGCCACAAACTGGTAATGGTCCTGACCTATGGCAAAAAGAAGGAAGCGTTGGTGAGCCCTTCCGACGGGAACATGCAAATAAGCGTCGCGAATGTCGATTGACACCAAAAAGTCGTTCTGCGACAGGGCTGCCACAACGGAGCGAAGCGACTCCATGCGGAATTTCCGGGTGTGGACATGCCGATTCAATCTTTTGAGATCCAGAATGGGGCGAAATTTGTCCTCCTTTTTGGGGACCACAAAAAGGTTGGAATAAAAACCTCTTCCCCGGTCCTCTGGCAGAACCGGTATCACCACACCCTTCTGCAGAAGGGATTCGACCTCTCGCAGTAGAGCGGCAAATAGCTCGGGCTCCGACGGAATGCGAGATTGGCAAAAACTGTCCGGGGTCGAGAAAAAACTCTATGAAGTAGCCTGTTGACACGACCCACGTTACCCAGGCGTCCGGAACGCGGGAAACCCAAGTCGATTCGAATTGGAGCAGGCGACACCCCACTCGAGAGCGCTTAGCCTTAGCGGGCTTTTTGTCCGCTTCCCGCTTGTCTTGACAGAAACTTTGTTTCCAGGGAGTGCGGGATTTCTGAGAGGTCTTTTTTCCCGAAAAAGAGGGACGACCCGATCCCCAAGAGGACTGACCGAACAGTCTCCTGGACCGAAAGGATCGCCGACCACTACCGGCACTAGGCCTGCCAGGCGCAGAAGCCATAGCTCTTCGCTGCGGTAAAGCTGCTTATTTTGCCTTTGCCTTGGCAATCAGCTCTGTGAGGTCAGATCCAAATAGCTGACCACCCTTGTAAGCTAAAGATAGCAAACCTTGCTTGGAAACCGCGTCCCCGGTCCACTGTCTAAGCCACAGTGCTCTTCTGACTGTGACCGCCGAGGATTGCGCCCTTGACAGCAGTGACGCAGTATCCAGACCTGCATCATAGCCATATCGGGCTGCAGTCTCCAACAATTCGAGAAGCCCATCTACCTCGGATAACGGAGATCTATCTTGCCACGCCTTCCGTAGACGGACCAACCAGCTCAGGGAAGCTTTACAAGCACACATGGATCCTAGCACCGCTCTGAATCCATGACCCACGACCTCGTAGATGGATTTCGCCGCCATCTCCGTTTTTCTGTCCAGCGGATCCTGCAGACTCGCCTACCCTTTAACAGGGAGTAAAGAGGATTTGCTAAACTGGGATAAAGGAACATCCACTTCAGGAGAAGGAATCCAATTATCAATCAACTCCGTCGAACACGGATACAGTGCCTCAAAAAACCGTGTCTCCTGAAAACGTTTATCTGGACACAAAATATTTAGACTTGAGAGTCCTCAGTGGTTGATACCTTTTAATGGCTAACTGAAAAGATGGTAACAAATTGCAAGCTTTCGAGACTACTCAGGTCTCTTCATCAGGCATAGACTAATACAACATCTGAAGAATCACATATTTATACACAAAATAGCACTGTGCTATATGTGATTCTTCAGATGTTGTATTAGTCTATGCCTGATGAAGAGACCTGAGTAGTCTCGAAAGCTTGCAATTTGTTACCATCTTTTCAGTTAGCCATTAAAAGGTATCAACCACTGAGGACTCTCAAGTCTAAATATTTTTCTATCTACTGGCTAACACGGTACGAAGATACACACTTTCCTATATCTGGACACAGGCGTTCCTTCTCCACTGCCCCATTAAGCTCGTCCAGAGATGGTAATGCCGATCGCGACTTATGCGCCTCCTGAAACATCCGGGCCGACTTACCAGGACGTCTAGTTACCTCCTCCGGTAACTAACGCCTCCCTCATGGCCCCAATAAAAGCCTCTGTTCGGCCCAAAAAAGAGGCAGAATGCCCCTGCCGATCCTCCTTATCCGAATCGGATAACTCCCCATCTGAGCTTGAAGGGGAACCCTCTCCGTATTCCATATCAGAGATCTCTGATTCGCTACGCGGGAAGGAAGGTACCGGCCTGTGTCGCTTCCTGCCATGAGAGGATCTAGCTGACACCCAATAACCTAAAAGGTCAGACAGGCCAACAATAGAACGAGCGAGGGCATCCATTTTGGCATCACTGCAACCTCCGACCGCTGCGCTTGACGCAGTCGAGGTCTGCGTATCAGATACGCGCGACTGATCCTGTAGCGGATCTGGGAGACGGTCCGCACCTTCTGGACCCTGATCCGACATGCCCTCACACAGTATATGGCAGGTCAAAACCTGTCAGTAACTAGAAAAAAGTGTGCTTTCTTAAGTGGACGAAACAAGAATGCTGAAGGGTTAAAGCTCTTAAAGGGAGAGCTACCCCAGCTGTCCCTCAATTTAAAATATCAGCAGAATATGTCAGCAGTATAATTAACCATTTATGTTCTGATCCAAACTGGAATAGAACCTACGGCGGGTAGTTGCTGTATTCTTGCGCTGAAAGGGTTAACCATCCAATAGGGGTTAATGTCGCAGGCTCCCCACAACCCCCTTTTAAAATGAAAAGGGTTGCGAGCCCCAGACAAAACAAGATCTCTATATAGACCGCAGCTGCAGGATAGCGCAATCTGCCACTTTGTTACAAAGAAAGGTCCTGCGCTGTGGGGGTGAGGACGTTAAGCTACTCACTCACCCAGCTGGCCGCGGTGATGTTCTCTTGTTAGTCGGGAGGAGCGGAGCATGAGGAGCCCGGGAAGCCTAGTAATGGCCGCCGCGCTGAGAGAAGCCGGAAGAGAAGCACAGTAAAAATCGCGCGCTCAGAGCGCTTCCTGTCACAAGAAGACCGGGAAGCGCGAAGCCACGCCCCCCGCCGGCTTAAAAAAAAAAAAAGCGCAAACTCCTCCGCTCTCTGCTCACCCATGTCCTGCAGGCATCTGCCTGCGGACAAAAAATACAGTCACCAAACATGTCACATGTAACAGCGGCTGCCGCAGCAGCCGCTGAAGCACTCACATACATTAAAAATGTGGAGTACTCACCAGCTGAGCGCCACAGGGACCCCCAGGGTTTGTGGCGCTGTGCCCATCGCTTCCCCCCAGGGCGGGGAACACAGTGACCCCAGATGCGCGGTTTGCGTCCCCGCCAGGGAAGCAACCCTCATCCCCCAGGGCCAGCAGGGTTCTGCAGGGACCACCTTACAGGGTAATACAGATCCGCCAAGGGAGAGGTGGGAGTCCAGCAGCGCTGAGACCCCTGAGACCTCAAGACCACTTCTGGTGATCCAAGTCTCTTGTCCGATGAAAATAAAAAAATCTTCTGAGGAGCTGCTTCCAGCAGCGACTATCCTCTGAGACCTCAAATTTTAGACTGGAGAGCTGGAGTAGGAGGAGCCCGAGCTGGAGGGGCCGGTCAACACTCTTTTTTAATCTGAGGTGTCTATCCTATCTGGGCTCCGCCTACCCACTAGTAATGACTAGTGTCTCCATTCCTTCCAATCTGCTGCTGAAATGAAACATTTGCACAAATCAAGTACGGTAATAAGCGGTCAGAAACTACAGTTGAAACCAGAAGTTTACATACACTATATAAAAAGACGCATATTGCTTGTTTTTCTCAATATCGGACATGAAATCAGCATAAACCTTTCCTGTTTTAGGTCAATTAGGATTACCATAATTATTAATATTTGCCAAATGCCAGAATAATGAGAGAAAATGTTTTAAGGCATTTTTATTACTTACTGCAAAGTCAAAAATTTACATACACCAAGATTACTACGACTTTAAACAATTCTGGACTGCCCGTAAGATGTCATGTGTTTGGAAGCTTCTGAGGTTTTTTGGCAACATCTGAGTTGACCCCTTAACCCCCAAGGATAGTTTGCATGTTAATGACCGGGACAATTTTTACAATTCTGACTACTGTCCCTTTATGAGGTAATAACTCTGGAACGCTTCCATGGATCCGGTGATTCTGACATAATTTTCTGGTGACATATTGCACTTCATGATAGTGGTAAAATTTATTTGCTATGATTTGCGTTTATTAGTGAAAAAAATGGAAATTTGGCAAAAAGTTTGAAAATTTCGCAATTTTCCAACTTTGATTTTTCATGCCCTTTAATCACAGAGATATGTCACACAAAATACTTAATAAGTAACATTTCCCACTTCTACTTTACATCAGCACAATTTTGGAACCAATTTTTTTTTTGTTAGGAAGTTAGAAAAAATTAAAGTTAAACAGCAATTTCTCATTTTTACCATTTTTTTTTAGAGACCACATCACATTTGAAGTAACATTGAGGGGTCTATATGATAGAAAATACCCAAAAGTGACACCATTCTAAAAACTGCACCCCTAAAGTTGCCCAAAACTACATTCAAGAAGTTTATTAACCCTTCTGGTGCTTCACAGGAATTTTTAGAATGTTTAAAAAAAATGAACATTTAACTTTTTTTCACAAAAATTTTACTTTGGATCCAAATTTTTTTTATTTTTCCAAGGGTAACAGGAGAAATTGGACCACAAAAGTTATTGTGCAATTTGTCCTGAGTACGCTGATACCCCATATGTGCAGGTAAACCACTGTTTGGGCGCATGGCAGAGCTCGGAAGGGAAGGAGCGCCGTTTGACTTTTCCATTGGCTGGAATTGAGATCGGACGCCATGTCGCATTTTCAGAGCCCGAGATGTGCCTAAACAGTGGAAACCCATGACAAATGACACCATTTTGGAAATTAGACCCCCCAAGGAATTTATCTCGATGTGTGGTGAGCACTTTAAACCTCCAAAGGCTCAAAGAAGTTTATAACGTAGAGCAGTAAAATTAAAAAATCATATTTTTTCCACAAAAATGATCTTTTCACCCCCAATTTTTTATTTTCCCAAGGGTAACAGGAGAAATTGGACCCCAAAAGTTATTGTGCAATTTGTCCCGAGTATGCTGATACCTTATATGTGCAGGTAAACCACTGTTTAGGCGCATGGCAGAGCTCGGAAGGGAAGGAGTCCCGTTTGACCTTTTTGAACGCAAAATTGGCTGGAATTGAGATTAGACGCCATGTCGCGTTTGGAGAGCTCCTGATGTGCCTAAACAGTGAAAACCCCCCACAAGTGACCCGGTTTTGGAAACTAGACCCCCCCAAGGAACTTATCTAGATGTGTGGTGAGCACTTTGAGCCCCCAAGTGTTTCATTAAAGTTTATTACGCCCGTCTGTGAAAATAAAAAATTAGTGTTTTTCCCACAAAAATTATCTTTTAGTCCCCAATTTTTATTTTTCCCAAGGGTAACAGGAGAAATTGGACCCCAAAAGTTGTTGTCCAATTTGTCCTGAGTACGCTGATACCCCATACCTGGGAGAAAACTACTGTGTGGGCACACATCGGGGCTCGGACGGGAAGTAGTGACGTTTTGGAATGCATACTTTGATCGAATGGTCTGTGGGTATCATGTCGCGTTTGGAGAGCCGCTGATGTGCCTAAACAGTGGAAACGCCCCACAAGTGACCCCATTTTGGAAACTAGCCCCCCAAGGAACTTATATAGATGTGTGGTGAGCACTTTGAAGCCCCAAGTGTTTCACTAAAGTTTATAACGCCCGGCAGCGAAAATAAAAAATCATATTTTTTTCCCACAAAAATGATCTTTGTGTCCCTAATTTTTAATTTTGCCAAGCGTAACAGAAGAAATTGGACCCCAAAAGTTGTTGTCCAATTTGCCCTGAGCATGCTGATACCCATATGTGGGAGAAAACTACTGTATAGGCACATGTCGGGGCTCAGAAGGGAAGTAGTGACGTTTTGGAATGCAGACTTTGATGGAATGGTCTGCGGCGTCATGTCGCGTTTGGAGAGCCCCTGATGTGCCTAAACAGTGGACATCCCCCACAAGTGACCCCATTTTGGAAACTAGACCCCCAAGGAACTTATCTAGATGTGCCTTAACAGTGACAGTGTCCAATAAGTGCCCCCTTTTAGGAACTAATGTACTGTTTCCTGATATGTGAATTTTATAAGTGACCCTGGATCTCACCGCAGCTCAGCCCGGCTGGGAACAAAGCACAGTGACCGGAGGTAACCTCTATAACGTCACCCCCAGTTACTGACGCTGCGTTCCCAGCAGCTCATTCCCCAGTGGTTCTCAGCGTGGACGGTCGCATCTTGGACCGTCCAGGTTGAAAAATAGTTATCCCCCACATATGAATTACGGCGTGGGACAGAATGACGGACAGGTATGGTATATTGTTGCTTTTTTAGTTTACTTTTATTACAGGAGATCGAGGGCTTTGGTGGAATAGGCGAGGTTGTAAGTATGGTTTAATTGAGAATATTAAAGGAGTCTGTGACATTTTTTTAATTACAGGACTTTATTCTGGCTTTGTGTTTATTTACAATACAACTATAGGATTAGTAATGGATAGGTGGCTTATAGACACTTCTCCATTGCTAAGCTGTGGGCTTGTTGTCACCTGACGATAGAAGGGTGACATCAGCCCCACAAATATTACCCCACTTGCCACCACTACAGGGCAAGTGGAAGGAGCCAGGCAAAGTGCCAGAATTGGCGCAACTAATAGATGTGCCTTTTCTGGGCAGCTGCGGGCTGTTATTTTTAGGCTGGGGAGGACCTATATCAATGGCCCCTTACCAGCCTGAGAATACAAGTCCCCAGCTGTGAGGTTTAGCAAGGCTGGTTGTCAAATATAGGGGGACCCCATGCAGATTTTTTTATTTACCATATATACTCGAGTATAAGCCGACCCGAGTATAAGCCAACCCCCTAATTTTGCCACAAAAAACTGGGAAAACTTATCGACTCGAGTATAAGCCTAGGGTGGAAAATGAGATTATGCCCCATATGCTGCCCCATGTATTATGCCCCACAAGATGCTCCATGTATTGTGCCCGGTATGCTGCCCCATGTATTATGCCCCACAAGATGCTCCATAGATTGTGCCCCATATGCTGCCCATGTATTGTGCCCCATATGCTGCCCATGTATTGTGCCCAATGATGCTCCATAGATTGTGCCCCCATAGATGCTCCATAGACTGTGCCCCCATAGATGCTCCTTAGATTATGCCCCCATAGATGCCCCATGTATTATGCCCCCATCGATGCTCCATAGATAGTGCCCCCATAGATGCTCCATAGATTATGCCCCATAGATGCTCCATAGATTATGCCCCCATAGATGCTCCACAGATTATGCCCCCATAGATGCTCCTTAGATTATGCCCCCATAGATGCTCCTTAGATTATGCCCCCAGAGATGCTCCTTAGATTATGCCCCATAGATGCCCCATGTATTATGCCCCCATAGATGCTCCATAGATAGTGCCCCCATAGATGCTCCATAGATTATGCCGCCATAGATGCTCCATAGATTATGCCCCCATAGATGCCCCATGTATTATGCCCCATAGATTATGCCCCCATAGATGTTCCATAGATTATGCCCCCATAGATGCCCCATGTATTATGCCCCCATAGATTATGCCCCCATAGATGCTCCATGTATTATGCCCCCATAGATGCCCATAGATTATGCCCCCATAGATGCTACCATGTATTATGGCCCCATAGATGCTCCATAGATTATGCCCCCATAGATGATCCATGTATTATGCCCCCATAGATGCTCCATAGATTATGCCCCCATAGACGCTCCATGTATTATGCCCCCATAGATGCTACATAGATTATGCCCCCATAGATGCCCCATGTATTATGCCCCAATAGATGCTCCATAGATTATGCCCCCATAGATGCTCCATGTATTATGCCCCCATAGATGCTCCATAGATTATGCCCCCATAGATGCTCCATGTATTATGCCCCCATAGATGCTACATAGATTATGCCCCCATAGATGCCCCATGTATTATGTCCCCATAGATGCTGCATTGAATAGGCCCCTTATGCTGCCGCAGCTGCTGCTGCAAAAAAGACATACTCACCTCTCGTCGTTGGGAGCCAGGTGCCGGTGTCCTGAGCAGGCGGGGACACCGGCGCGCTATGGGGACAGGTTCCGGTGTCACCGCTCGCTCAGGGCCCCTTAACCTGCGATATTTACCTGTCACCCGGTCCACCGCTGAGCGCCGCTGTCTTCCGGGTCCTCCAGCAGTGAAATGATCAGGCAGAGTGCACGGCGCGCAGTAACTACGTCATCGCGCCCTCTGCCTGAACATCGCAGCAAGAGGACCCGAGGACACAGCGGCGAGCAGCGGTGGAACGGGACAGGTAAATATCGCTTATACTCACCCTTCCGCCGGCGCGTCTCAGCCCTGCTCTTCTCCCGTGGTCTCCAGCGCCAGTGTTCAGCGATCACGTGGTACCGCTCATTAAAGTCATGAATATGTGCATATTCATGACTTTAATGAGCGGTACCACCTGACCGCTGAACACTGGCGCCGGAGACCGCGGGAGAAGAGTAGGGGGGCTGCAGAGACCGTGCCGGCGGAGGGGTAAGTATATAGAACAGCTGCGCTCCGCCTCCCCCCTGTATATGACTGGAGTATTAGCTGAGAGGGGGACTTTTAGCCCTAAAAAATGGGCTGAAAATCTCGGCTTATACTCGAGTATATACGGTATTTAAATCATTTAGAAAAACAGCGTGGGGACACCTCTATTCCTGATAACCAACCCTGCTGAAGTTGACAGCTGAGGATTGCAGCCCCCAGCTGTGAGTTTTGCCTGGCTGGTTATAGAAAATACAGGGGAACCCACGCCATTTTTTCATTTATTTATTTATTTATAACACAAGCAACAGCTGATGAATACTCTCTTCAGATGCTCCTGCTGTCACTGTTATTAGCAGCAGCAGGGGTAGACTGATGGGAGTAATAGTCCCATCAGCTGCTACCTGCTGTCCCTTTTATCACTTAAATGTAACTCTCATCATTCTCTCCTGCTCGCGCCGATTGCCAGCAGAGCAGGGGAGAATGATGAGAGCCATGTTCTGCACCCAGCGCCGTGGAACAGCGTTTACTATAACGCTTCTTCCTGGCGCCTGTCCGTGTAGTACTGATGCGGCACAAGCATGCCACACACATTACACACATGGACACTGACATCTCCGTACCAGAAATATCAGGACATGAGAAAGAGGCCTTATAGCGGGTTTTTATGTTTGTCAGATGTCACACGCTAAAAGACGCTTTTTATTGCAAAAAATAGTTTTTGCATCACCATATTTTGAGAGCTATAAGTTTTCCATATTTTGGCCCACAGAGTCATGTGAGGTCTTGAGTTTTGCGGGATGAGCAGACGTTTTTATTGGAACAATTTAAGAGCACATGATATTTTTTGATCGCTTTCTTTTCCGATTTTTGGGAGACAGAATGAGCAAAAACCAGCAATTCATGAAATTCTTTTTTGGGGGGTTTTATACCGTTCCATGTGTGGTAAAACTGATAAGGCAGATTTATTCTTTGGGTCAGTACGATTACAGCCATACCTCATTTATATTTCTTTTTATGTTTAAGCGCTCTTATATAATAAAAACTATTTTATAGAAAAAAATAATTGTTTTTGCATCACTTTATTCTCAGAGCTAGAAATTTTTTATTTTTCCGCTGATGGAACTGTATGGCTATTCATTTTTTGCGGTACAATGTTTATTTGGATCTGTCTTTGATCGCGTGTTATTCTACTTTTTGTTCGGCGGTATAATTTTTTTTGCCTTGTTTTTTTTTTCCTTTTTTTATGGTGTTCACTAAAGGGGTTAACTAGTGGGACAGTTTTATAGGTCAGGTAGTTGTAGATGCAGCAATACCAAATGTGTACTTTTATTGTTTATATTCTTTTTCATTCAAATATTTATTTAGTGATATAATATACAGTATATTGATTTATTTATCATTATTTTTTTAAAATATTTTTACAATTATTTTAAACATTTTTTTTTAACTTTTTCCTAACTTTTTTACTTAGTCCCACTATGGCACAATCATTGTTTGCAGGCTGATCGCTTCTATAGCATGCAGAAGAAGCACCATCTGCATGCCATAAAGGCTGTCAGTGCTGCACTGAAAGGGAGACTTGCTGATCACGCACGATCAACAAGTTTACTAGCTCTGGTGAGTCGGATGTCATCATGACGACATCCGGCTCACCATGGAAATGATCGGTACCCTGCGTCACACCGCGGGGTCTCCGATTCAAAGGCAGAGGGGCTGTCAGCCCCTGTGCCGGCTCCCAGAATGCTGCGATCTTGTTTGATCGCAGTATTTAGAGGCTTAGAGTTCCGGGAGTGGTCTGTGACCGCCCTGGCACTTAGTGACGGGTGTTCGCTGTCAGAATCAGCTGACACCGGCCGCTATTGGCCGCACTCCCCACCGTGAGCGCGGATAATCGCTTTGACGTAATATTCCGTCCATGGTCAAATTGGCCCAGGGCACATGGACGGAATATTACATCTGATGTCAGAAAGGGGTTAATTAGAGACACACCTGTGGATGTATTTTAATGCACACCTGAAACACACTGGTTCTTTGTGTACTTTCATGGGAAAGTCTAAAGAAATCAGCAAAGATATCAGGAAGAGAATTGTGGATTTGTACAAGTCTGGCTCATCCTTGGGGACAATTTCAAGATACCTGAAGGTGCCTCGTTCATCTGTACAAACAATTATATACAAGAACAAACAAGATGGGAATGTGTAGCCATCATACCGAGCAGGAAGGAGACTGGTTCTGTGTCCCAGAGATGAACGTGCTTTGGTCCGACATGTGCATATCAACCCAAGGACAAAAGGAAAAGACCTTGTGAAGATGATAGTGGAAGCTGATAAGATTGTGTCAATATCCACAGTGGAACAAGTACTGTATCAACATGGGCTGAAAGGCCACTCTGCCAGAAAGAAGCCATTACTCCAAAAGAAACATAAAAAGAACAGATTAATGTTTGTAAATGCACACAGGAACAAAGACCTTAATTTTTGGAGACAAGTACTGTGGTCTGATGAAATTAAAATTTAACTTTTTGGGCATGATGACCATTGGTACATTTGGAATAAAAAGGGAGAAGCTTGGAAGCGTAAGAATACCAACTGTGAAACACGGAGATGGCGGCATCACGTTTTGGGGTTGTTTTGCTGCAGGAGGAACTGGTGCACTTCACAAAATAGATGGCATCATGAGAAAAGAAGATTATGTAGCAATACTGAAGCAACATCTCAAGACATCAGCCAGGAAGTTAGAGCTTGGGCGGGAATAGGTCTTCCAAAAGAACAATGATCCGAACCAAAATGGTAACAAAGTTGCTTAGGCTAGTTTCATACTAGCGTATGGCTGAACTGCGTAGGGCTACGGACTTCCTGTGAAGCTCCGCCCACCACCGCACCTCCTCCGGTTAGCTCCGCCTATGCCTGCAAGTGTCTTACGTACCTATATTTAACATTAGGAACGCAGGCCGCGTAGATGTATGCGTTTTCCGCCGCATGCGTCGTTTTGACGATGCGGCGACCGGAAAAAATGCAACATGTTGTGTTGGGCGCAGGTCGCCGCACCGTCAAAACGACGCATGCGGCGGAAAACGCATACATCTACACGGCCAGCATTCCTAATGTTAAATATAGGTACGAAGGCCACATGCAGGACGCTTGCAGGCATAGGCAGAGCTAACTGGAGGAGGTGCGGCGGTGGGCGGAGCTTCACAGAGAATGTACGCAGCCCTATGCAGCTCAGCCATACGCTAGTGTGAAACTAGCCTTAAGGATAACAAAGTTAATGTTTTGGAGTTGCCATCACAAAACCCTGATCTCAATCCAATTGAAAATTTAAGGGCAAAGCTGAAAAGACAGGTGAAAGCAAGGGGACCTATAAACCTGGATCAGTCACACCAGTTTTGTCAGGAGAAACGGGTCCAAATTCCGACCAACTATTGTGAGAAGCTTGTGGAAGGATATCCCAAACGTTTGACCCAAGACATTCAGTTTAAGGGCAATGGTGCCAAATACTAATCAAATGTATGTAAACTTTTGAATTTGCAGCAAGTAATAAAAATGCCTTAAACCATTCTCGCTCTCATTATTCTGGTATTTGGCAAATATTAATAACTATGGTAATCCTAATTGACCTAAAATCGGAAAGGTTCATTCTGATTTCATGTCATCAGATATTGAGAAAAACATGCATATGTGTCTTTTTATATAGTGTATGTAAACTTCTGGTTTCAACTGTAAGTAAATGAGGCACAAAAATGTAAGCAGATAAACCAATATAAATTAGACATTATTGCGTGCTGCTACTGTTGTCTGATGTTGAACTTTTTCCAATACGTCAAACACATATGCATGGATACATAGAACTAGGCACAGATGTTTTATTTTTCTTAGAAGTAAAGCATACCATATGTGAATTTTTGCCCCCTTGTTACACTATTCATGGTCATTTCTAGATAATTAGGTTCAATTTAAAGGTGTTGTCTAGTCTTCTGATAAAAGTCTGCAGTCACTATATGTTAGGGCCCCGTCACACATAGTGACACACCAGCGATCCCGACAACGATATGCACTTGTCAGGATAGCTGGTGTGTCGCTACATGATCGCTGCTTAGCTGCCAAACAGGCAGCTCAGGCAGCGATCAGGACAGCGACACTGCGGGTAACGTCGCTTAGTTACCCGCAGTGTACGTTGGATACAAGCCGGCTGGTGCAGGGAGCTGGTAACCAAGGTACACATCAGGTTTCCAGGCGCTGTGCGACGCCTGGAAACCGATGTGTACCTTGGTTACCAGCTCCCCTGCAGCAGCACGCTGGTATCCAACGTACACATCGTGTTTCCAGGCGCCACCCGGAGCCTTGAAAACTGATGTGTACCTTGGTTACCAGCTGATCGCTGGTCTCCTGCCTGCCATAAGCAGCGATGCGTGCTGGCCAGCAGGAGACCAACGATCAAAAAAATGTCCAGGACATAAAGCGACGATCAGCGATACCCAGCAGGGGGGCTGATTGTCGCTGAATGTCACACACAGCGATAGCGCTGTTGCGTCACAAAACTACAGTAATGACTCAGCAGCGATCTCGCTAGCGAGATCGCTGTGTGTGACGGGGGCTTTAGTGCAGACTTCTGAAACACTAACAGCATGTGGTATTGCCGACAAAATTGGTATGCGATTTGCATACTTCCAGCCATATTCTGACTCAGCGGCTCGGCCTCTCTCAATGCAAGTGCATTAGAGGCCAAGCATGTCTAGTTGGCGCTTGAACACATGCAATTGCCTGCTCTCACGGACAATACCAGTAAACCTGACAGCACGCACGCAGAACACTGTAGGGATTCAAATGTCTGCAGTCACACGAGTGACTGCAGACTTTTATTGGCAGACCAGACAATCCCCTTAACAGAATTTAACAGGTAGATACCCTAAAATTGTAAAATACATAGTAACAATTATTTTCAGCTAGACCATTTTTTATTTTTATCTTTTCTGAAGAATAATACCCTATAGAAGAATAATTACATCACATAGTGGCTGAATATACCATCAAACCATTGTTGACAAAGATTTGCGATTCATTCCTAAAGACATGTGTAGTGGATCTTGTAAAGGTGGTGTGAGACCAGTGCACCTCTGCCATGTAATGACGAAATGAAACTGCAAATTTCCAAAGAGTCATTAATAAAACTGCTAACTACTTAAAGTGAACCTGTCAGCAGGATTGTGCTGAGTAACTGTCACGGGTGTTTCAGATAAAATAGACTATCGCTCTGGCTGCAGAAGGTCTCTGCATTTGGCAATACAGACACCTTCTTAAACCTTTTGACTTTTGGACCCAGAGGCAACCTCCCTCAGGCTCTAGTTGACACACCTGGACCTGGGTGTTTATAAATCCCCAGTCTATTGTAGAGAATCACCAGTGACATTCACAATTTTCCCTTGTGAAGGCTTGGAGCTATAGCAGTCAGCTTACTTCCTCTCTGGAGCTGTTTGAGGATGTTTGGTGTTACCTCTCTGAGTCTGCTCAAGCTAGTTCATTCCCCTTGTCGGTCTACCTTTTTGTCTTTAGTTTACAGTGGGGATTGACCAATGCTCATCCCCTCTCCCTCCATCTGCAGGCCTAGCTCTAGGGAGATACAGGGCTTAGGTTCCTGCTTGGCGATTGGTGAGGAACCAATTTAGGGACGGTAGAGCAGGTAGGACGTTATCAGATCTGTATAGGGAATGCTGGATAGATGCTACTGCGCAAGTGCAGCCGCCGACACCATTTTGTTTGAAAAAAACAAAAACATTTTCTTAAACAAAACTATATTTTTAAACAATACAAAAATATGCATATTATCCCCAAGTCCTGCATTTATGTGTTTTTTTTTTTTTTTTTAAACAAAAACTATATTATATTCAGTATGTAAAATAGGGGGCAGGTCATTGAGGGTTGTGAAGAGAAAAAAAAAAAAGTTTCTCCACCTTGTCCATTCTGGCAGTCCGTTGAAATCGAACCGCACTCGGTTGTCATCTAAGTGTGGTATAATTGTTTCACGGACACCTAAACTTGTGTAGACAATTTCGATCTGACACCTGGATTAAAATCAAACTGATATTTTCTGTGGACCACTCTGTCTAAAGAAAAAAATCGGACATGCAAACAGCTCCATAGAATATTACAAGTGCAAGTGATACCCATGAAAAAAAAAACTAATAGCACTTGTACGGGAAAATATGACGTGTAAACGAGCCGTTATTGCGCTATGCTGATCATTCAATATGGCTGCTGTGAGCTTCTCACTACACATATTAGACAATGACATGTAAAAATAGTAGTGTTGGAGCCAACATGGACAGTTTATGTAGTATAAGAGCAATGAACATTCCTTGAACTCTACATAACAGCTAAAACCTACATCAAAGAAACTGACCATAAGATGTAAGATGTGATTGCACAGAAAGGCAATTATATCTTGGGTTGTGAAGTCCTTTGTTCTTTTAATTGAATAAAGAGAATCTACATTGTAGATGAAGATTGTGTCTCCATCCTCTTGGAGGGTATATAACCCCTGTGGTGTTGGGAGTATAAGGGTACCGTCACACTCAGTGACCCAACAGCGATCCCGACAACGATCGACCTGGCAGGATCGTTGCTGCGTCGCTTTGGTCGCTGGTGAGATGCCAACAGTCAGATCTTCCAACGACGCAGCAACGATCGGCGACCGTAGCGACCTGTGTAACGATGTGTCTCCTATGTGTCTCATTGCTGAGTCGCTAGCTAGATCTTTGGTAAAAGGTGTCAAACACACCGATGCATGCTACCCAGCGGATATCAACGATCAAAGAAAGGTCCAGGCATTTCTGACACGACCAGCGATCTCACAGCAGGGGCCTGATCGCTGGTACGTGTTAAACTTAGCGAGATCGCTAGCGAGGTCGCTGTTGCGTCACAAAACTTGTCACTCAGTAGCGATCTCGCTTAGTGTGATGGGGCTTAAGGACGGTTACACATTAGCGTTTCTGTGCGCAGCGTAGGCCTGCGTACTTCTTTTCTTAAGATCCGCATGCTTCTTGCATACCTATATTTAACATTGTGTACGCAGAGACATACGTTGTATGCGGATGCGTCGTTTTGACGTGCCCGCCAAACGCAACATGTTGCGTTCAGCGGGCACGTCAAAACAACGCACAGGGACGTATACGCATACAACGCATGTCCCTGCATACACAATGTTAAATATAGGTACGCAAGACGCATGTGGATCTTAAGCAAAGAAGTACCCAGGCCTACGCTGTGCACAGAACTGCTAATGTGTAACCGCCCTAAGCTATTGCTCCTGAATTGAACATCTTATCTTTGACACACATTCCATGTGGAGGTGAATTACAAGCCATTGTTCTTCAGATGGACATCTAGTCTGTGGCCTAAATGGAATGCCACCAGGACTTAATCCTAAATTAAAGGATGCTATCCAGAGGAAAATGATGACCACTGCAATCATAATTTCTCATATTACCAGAAGATGATTGGACACTCTGCTACAAAGGATACAGGAGCAAGGGTGGAGTCATGGCTTGTATGTGGGTGTGGATGTGTATTGGTTTAATATATATGTAAGGATCAGATATATCTCTCTCTCTCCCCACATCCCAGCTACTACTACCCTCTCCTATTACCTCTTCCCTTTAATTGTACCCTTGTCCCTTAGGCCTGGGTCTCACATAGCGATACACCAGCGATCCCGACAACGATATGCACTTGTCAGGATCGCTGGTGTATCGCTACATGATCGCTGCTGAGCTGCCAAACAGGCAGCTCAGGGCAGCGATCAGCACAGTGACACTGCGGGTAACATCGCTTAGTTACCCGCAGTGTACCTTGGATACCAGCGCCCTGATGCAGGGAGCTGGTAACCAAGGTATATATTGGGTTTCCAGGCGCTGTGCGGTGCCTGGAAACCCGCTGTGTACCTTGGTTACCAGCTCCCTGCATCAGGGCGATGGTATCCAAGGTACACAGCGGGTTTCAAGGCACAGCCCCGAGCCTGGAAACCCGCTGTGTACCTTGGTTACCAGCGGATCGCTGGTCTCCCGCCTGTCACACGCAGCGATGCATGCCTGTCAGCGGGAGACCAGCGATCAAAAAAATGTCCAGGACATTCAGCGACGATCAGCGATACCCAGCAGGGGGGCTGATCGTCGCTGAAATGTCACACACAGCGATATCGCTGGGGAGATCGCTGCTGCGTCACAAAACTAGTGACTCAGCAGCGAATGTGTTGAGACGGGGGCTTTAGTTAGACTTCCCTTATGTATGTCATTGTAAATACCTTATTTGTAATAAACCCCCTTTTTAAAGATCCAGTAGTTCTTGTTAATTATTATTAACTGGCACCCCAAAACTCAGCAGATTCTTCAAGTACTAAGAGCGATCAGGCTCAGAAAACTTCAAATACCCTAGTTGAATTAAAAAAAATAAAAATCAGTTTGTATCTCGTGCATAAGTCTGTTCAATAACAAATTACTTAAGTAGTATTTTGTCAGTTAAAGGGAATCTGTCACCCTAAATTGGGGGGTATTCAAATGATGGCGGTCCGGTCCGATGGGCGGTGTTTTGGGTATTTGCCTTAACCTGTTTTTCGCCGCTGTCTGCATTATTTCTGGGAATTGTAGTCGTTGCCCTCCATAAAACGCGCGTGCGCATTGCAATCTTGAATTGGGCACGCGCAGTATTCTTTGCCCAACGGCGGGCAAAGACGAAAATCATTAGTGCGCATGCGCTGGTTAACTATGTCCCGGAAGTACTTCGCTGTGTTTAGGGAAACCCGACGTGTACCTTGGTTACCAGCTCCCTGCATCAGTGCGCTGGTATCCAATGTACACTGCGGGTAACTAGGCGACGTTACCCGCAGTGTCGCTGTCCTGATCGCTGCCTGTTTGGCAGCTCAGCAGCGATCATGTAGCGACACACCAGCGATCCTGATCGTTGTCAGGATCGCTGGTGTGTCGCTATGTGAGACGGGGCCCTTACAGGGGCTGAAGAAAATTAAAAGCTTAGAACTGATATGAGTCTAAGGCTATGCTCACACGATGCGTTTTTTTCCTCGTGGAAATGGTCCTAAAACACAACAGAATCCTTATGCAAGGTAATTCAATGACAATTCTGTAGTGTTGTGCACATGATCAGCACATTTTTGTCCATATTTGCAGTGCGTTTTTTCTGCAGCATGTCAATTCTTTTTGCGTTTCTGCACCCATTGACTTCAACTGAGTCTGTCAAATCCACAGCAAAAACGTATGTATAAAAATGTTTGTAGATTTTCTGTGTATTTGCTGAGTTTTTGTTTTGCGTTTTACTGGCTTTCTATGGTGTTTCCTACGCTGTCATCTGTGTGACAGCGTGGTAAACACCGGCGCGGTGGTTCTACCGCTGGTAAGACCATCTGTCACAGCGATGCGAGTTAATGCTGTCAGATGTCAGCGTGACCCCGCAGCTGTGACTCTGACCCGCGGTAATGCTACTGCCGTAAGACCATCGGTAAGAGCGCTGCGGGATCGTGCTGTCCAATGTCAGAGTGACCCTGCAGCTGTGACTGTCACCAGCGGTAACGCTACCACGGACTTTCGGTCAAAGCAGTGCGGGATCATGCTGTCAGATGTCAGTGTGATCCCGCAGCTGTGAATGTGACCTGCGGTAACGCTACCGCAGAATGTTGGTCAGAGCGCTGCAGGTTCATGCTGTCATATGTCAGCGTGATCCTGCAGCGGTGACATGCGGTAAATTGCTTACCGCAGGTCAGCAGGCGTGGGCTGATGAAACTACTGCTCCCATCAGGCTCTGTCTGCTGTTGCTTATAGCAGTGACAGCAGGTGCCACTGATGGGAGATGTAGTCTCATCTGACGGCGCCTGTGCTCACAGTTAAAAAAAAAAAAAAAAAAAAGTAAAATTACATATTCAAATAAAAATTAAAGCACTCACCTAACATCAAATCCCCAACGCCCTCGTCTCCTAGAAATAATGTAAAATAATAAACTAATATATACTCACCTGTCCAACGTAATCCAGGTAATCCGAGTGTCCCGCGGCGATCTCACGTGTAGAACAGTCACATCGGGAGATGTGACGGCTCTACCCGGCCGCCGGCAATACACTGACAGGAGGTAATCGCTCCCGCAGAGTATCACTGAGCTGCTGTGAAAGTTCCCGGAGTTCATCAGCTCCGGTGCTCTCACTTACGGCACTGCTGCGTGAGAACTTTCCCACGCAGAAGTGGTGCCGTAAGGGAGTTCAACAGAGCTGATCATCTGATGAACTCCGGTGTACTCTCATGGCATCTCAGTGATACACTGACAGGAGGTAATTGCTCCTGCAGTGTATAGCCAGCTGTCTTTGAGAGCAGTCACATCAGTGACTGCTCTCACAGTGATCAGGATCGTTGTGAGACATTATGGATTATCTTCTCGGTGTGACATCCGTCCACTGCGAGTCTGAGCTGCAGGTAAGACAGCACCCCTAGACCCTTTACCCCATACAGGGATCTGGAATCACAGCGGAGGCGAAGGGGTAGCTGCCTATGAGAGCAGCGGACCGGAGCAGGAAGGTCGCCAGGACGGGAATATTAAACCGGACCGAAAGCGTAGTCAGGAGTCAAAGTCCATACTGGGAGGGCAGCAAAGGAACAAAATCGGCAGGCTGTAGTAGGGTCAAAAATTCCAGGCTAAGGTTAGGGTCAAAACCGGGAGAGCAGCAAAGGTACAAAATCGGCAGGCTGTAGAAGGGTCAAAAATTCCAGGCTAAGGTTAGGGTCAAAACTGGGCGCGCAGAAAAGGTACAAAATCGGCAGGCTGTAGAATGGTCAAAAATTCCAGGCTAAGGTTAGGGTCAAGACTGGGCGAGCAGCAAAGGTACAAAATCGGCAGGCTGTAGAAGGGTCAAAAATCCAGGCTAAGGTCAGAGTCAAAATAGCAAATAAGCACCAGTTCACTGGGGAAACCAAGACTACATCTGGCGGCCTGCAGGACAGGCTCCAAAGTATTTGAAGGGCACGGCTACCTCACACAGGCTCACAGCCTGATGACTTCATCCGGACTGCCCTCAGAACCAGGTCAGATGGCGATGCACGAGTGGCACCAACCACTTCACCTTTGACAGAAGGGCGAAGCCTGCGCCCACCAGACGCCTGCGTAGGGACCCCTTCTCTGTCACCAACATCACCCACAGGAGAAACACGGCAATGCCCAGCGACAGAGGCCAGCGTCAAAGGAGCGGGACCATATGAGGATATAGCCCTCCTATCACCGGCACCACCAGCCGAAGGAGTTTGGTGCCTCCCAGTGGCCGAGGCAGGAACACCAGCCACCGAGTCCAATGGCGACGTGACACTCGGCGGACAGATGAGGAATACTGTGGTTTATTAATTTATTTTTGTTGCAGGAGACGTTCGCTTCGGTGGATTAGGCATTCGGTGAGTATGGTTTAATTAAGATTCATTCAAGGAGTATGTGTCATTATTTCAAATAAAGGACTCTATTCTGGGTGTCTGTGTTTTTATACAATATCACTATGGGGTTACTAATGGAGAAGTGTCTTATAGACGCCTCTCCATTACTAACCTGTGGGCTTGATGTCACCTGACAATACAAAGATGACATAAACCCCACAAATATGAACCCCACTAGCCACCGCCAAAGGGCAAGTGGGAAGAGCGAGGCTAAGCGCCAGTTTTGGCGCATCTTAGAGATGCGCCTTTTCTGGGGCGGCTGAGAGCTGATGTTTTTAGTCTGAGAGGGGTCAATATCCATGGCTCCTTCATAGGCTATTAATATCAGCCTGCAGCTGTCTCTCTAGAGTTTGCTGGTTAGATTTTATAGGGGGACCCTATGTCAATTTTTTTCTGGGGTCCTCCTGTAAACTAGTCAGTAAAGTCTAAGCAAACAGCTGTGAGCTGATAATAGCCTGGGAACCTTTATGGCTATCGGCTCCTTTCCAGAATATTAACAACAGCCCTCAGCCGTCGGCTTTCCCTCTGCTGGTTATTAAAATTATGCAGGAGCCCACGCCATTTTTTTTTCTTTAAAATTAAGGTTGCTGTCTTGTTACAGTTTATGTACGTATGTTCCATTAATGCTCCTACATAGGCTGCTGACAATGTGTGTGTTTGTGTTTACTTTTCGGCTTAGTAATGAGGGTGTCGGGCTGACACATTTTCATTACTAAAGCCCCCGTCACCCACAGCGAGCAAGATCGCTGCGGAGTCACTAGTTTTGAGACGCAACAGCGATCTCCCCAGCGATATCGCTGTGTGTGACATTCAGCGACGATCAGCCCCCCTGCCGGGTATCGCTGATCGTCGCCGAATGTCCTGGACATTTTTTTGATCGTTGGTCTTCGGCTGGCCAGCACGCATCGTTGCGTGTGGCTGGCAGGATACCAGCGCACTGCTGCAGGGGAGCTGGTAACCAAGGTACACATCGGGTTTCCAGGCGTCGCACAGCGCCTGGAAACCCGATGTGTACCTTGGTCACCAGCTCCCTGCACCAGCGGGCTGGTATCCAACTTACACTGGGGGTAACTAAGCGACGTTACCCGTAGTGTCGCTGTCCTGATCGCTGCCTGAGCTGCCTGTTTGGCGGCTTACCAGTGATCATGTAGCGACACACCAGTGATCCTGACAAGTGCATATCAATGTCGGGATCGCTGGTGTGTCGCTATGTGTGACGGGGCCCTAAAGGTACTGTCACACTAAACGAGATCGCTAACGAGATCGCTAATGCGTCACCAAATTCATGATGCAGTAGTGATCTCGTTAGCGACGCAGCTGTGTGTGACATGTAGCAGCGATGTGGCCTCTGCTGCGATGTCGCTGATCGCTCATGAACGTTCTGAGCCGTTTTTTGTCGTTGGTGTCCCGCTGGTGAGCCTGAATCACTGAGTGTGACACCCTTTATGAACGACTTCACCAGCGTCGCAGGTGGGACTAGGTTTTCCCAACGACCACAGAGGTCATTATACAGATCGCTGATGAGTTGTGTTTGGAATCTAACTAGTGATCACATAGCGATCGCACCAGCGATCTCGCAAGGTCGTGTCGTTGTCGTGATCGCTGGTGCGATCGCTAAGTGTGACAGTGCCTTAAGGGTATGCCACACTGAACAATATCGCTAACGGGATCGCTAAAAAACGTCACTATTTAGCGATCCCGTTAGCGATGTTGTTCAGTGCGGCATCTGCCAGCGACGAGCTTCCTGCTGTGATCTCGCTCGTCGCTGGAATCGTTCCGGACCCTATTTTCTCGTCGGCGCTCCCGCTGGGTAAGTATATATCGCTAGTGTGGCACCTTTTCTTAGCGATTTAGCGGTACTTTTGTACCGCTAAAGTCGTTAAGAAGATCGCTAACGGCGATAGCGTCGTTAACTATATCGCTAAATGTGGCCGCACTTAGCGATATAGAAACAATCCCGCTAGCGATCGCATTAGTATGCGTCGTTATCGTGATCGCTAGCGGGATTGTTTAGTGTGGCAGTACCTTTAAGCCTAGACCTAGGCGTCAATGACAGCTGCTGACACCAAGCCCTAATCCCATTATTCTGATGCTACTGCATCAGCATGAAAACGGTGGTGTTGAACCAAAAAATTACATCACAAAACTTTTTTTAAATATCTTCATATGCAAAAATACATACAAAAGCGCGGCGAAAACACACCAAAAATGAGGCAAAACGCACGTTTTTCCTGCCAAGAGATGCAGAAACATTGCAGAAATTTCTGCAAGCAAATACTCAACGGGCGCACATAGCCTAAGGTGTTATAGAATATGTTGGTGATCTATAAGAAAAGATAAGAAACTAAGCAATGAAAGTACACAGAATAACTGTAATGTACTGCTGCAGTGCAGTACAGCGCAACCTCCACCAGTGGGTGCTGGTGAAGGAAGAGAGGTTGCACACAAGCAGTGTAGTAACACAGAGCAGCAGCATAGGTGTCACAGGTAACGACAGAGTGGTCAGACAAGCCGAATTAGAAACTGTCAGGAGCAGAAGTACTAAAGGTCACAGCAATGCACGAAGTCAGAGACAAGCCAGAAGTCAGAGCCTAGCGGGAACGTAGTATCCAAAATGTGAGACATAAGATGTATTCGGGGTACAAACCAGTGAGTCAAAGCCAGTCAGGGAGCGTGGTATCAGAGACGGAAAACAAGAGGCGGAGTCCAGAGATCAGGCCGTGTCAAACACAAGTACGGAAGTCAGAGGCAGAAGGAATACTAGGGTATATGGGTCAGCGGCTCTAGCCAGGAAGCATGAACTATAGCTGACACTGGCCTGCAGGCTGCAGAGGACTGAATAGCCAAGCCAGCACTAAAATGAGGCAGAGGGGATTAACACCCACATGATCAGTCCAGAGAGAAGACAGCAGAAACAAACTCTGGACTGGATCATGACAAAAACAAGTTGAATGTTTTAAATTT